>OW285236.1:0-457500 GCA_935421215.2 Melolontha melolontha | reverse complement strand
CATGATCGTAACTGCAAGCTCACAACAACGAAAAAAAAAACAAAACCAAACTGATACACATTTCACTATAAATTGTTTCTTGGTTGAGAACTGCTAGTCTATAGTCTTAGGTGGTTCACAAACCACTCCAGCAAATCACCTCTAATTCCAATGCCTTCTAATTGTCTAAGTAACAAACGCGCAGACACATGCTAGCGCTCATTTAGTTTTTGTTACGCAAACTCCAAATATTGTGCGCCGATCACTTACCCTTTTAGAAGTTAAACTGTGTGGCATTTAGAATCTTAAACATATTGCTATGAATTGTGATTTTATATACTGCTTATTCACAATTCACAACCAATGTGTCCAGCTTCGATATTCAGTCGGTTTAATTTCCAGGATGAGACTGCTTTTCCCTCAGGGTTCCAATCGGAAAAGTGGAAAACACAATTTAATTAGTAAATAGTTGAGTGCCACTCAAAATTTATTTGAGAAAAGTTATGAAAATGTTTTTAAGTTACTTGTAAACTTCTTGAAGTAAGGTTAATTTCAATGACACACACAGTATAAAATAAATGAAACTTTAATACAAGAAAAAAAAAATTAAAAAAAACTTTATGAAGTATAAAGATCAATATTGCGTCATTAAACAATATTATTAAGGAAAATTATTATACGAAAATGATCGTTACGTATAATTAAACATCCTTATTGACTCCCGAGCAAAATTAAGACTAATAAATAAAGAAGTATTTCAATTTCTCCCACAATAAACAAACTAGATATGACAGACCGAACAAACTCTAAACGCATGTGCAAACCACATGAAAAAAAAAATATGCCCTTGAATTCAAGCGAACAAGATTTAAAGTTATAGAAAATTTTTTATATTAGAAATTTTAAAAAACGTTCTTTGTCATTTAATTCAACAACTAAGATTAAAAAATATATATAACAAAATTAATACAATGAAAATACACAGTTCAAATCATTCAAATAATAATAATTATAATAATTAGTAATATAATTTAACTTACATAAATGAAAAAAATATTTTCTTCACGAGACACCTGAGCTAGAAAAACGTATAAAATTCACTACGAGATCAATAAACTCGTATAAATATAACGGTACTGAAATCAAGCACAACCACTAATTAATAAAAATCACGAAGCTACAAACTAAGATAAAAAATATATCTTATAAAACACGTCTTCTCAACTCAGATAACATTTAGTGTCTGCGTAAATGGCATGGGAAACCGGCGTACTACAACAACGCTAGTCAAAAATATAAATCAAAATAAAATATACATTCATAAATAATAAATTTCAAAATTGTACACTGGCATCCAAATTAAATGTACATACATAAAATAATAAAATTTTCAACATGTTTGCGGGTAAATGTCCACAGCATTATGTAGATAGTCCAGACAACGTCAGACAGATACTTTTCTTATAATTTTATCGATGACGGGCAATATATATAGATATTGGTCAGTAATTCATTTTTATAAATTCAACTAATAACCCCAATCGTGAGTCTATCTAGTATTGTACTGTATACTGTTGCCCTCTTCTATTTCCTAAATTCGTAAAAAGCAGGTCACAACAGCTGCGTAATACTCAGTCCAATTGCGTGCTAAAGTGTCGAGTGGATTCGTTTGAAATTTCTTTCTCAGCTCTTCCTATAATTCGGCTGAAATCTAAACTCATACATCTGCCATTACTCCTTGCGAGTTCTGAATGAATCGGAGGCTAGCTTATTCTGTAAAAATTAATAAAAACCCACACCATAATATAACTTTAAATGTGTGTGCCAGGGTTCCGTGACTAACACTTTTTTCTGTTGCTGATGGTCACAACTTATATTGCAGTAAGGGTTTTTAAAATTAACTTTACTTTCCGAGTTATTGACCATGATCACGACGAGACAGATTTTATAAATGATGCACAAGTTTAATATTTTCTCCGAAAAAAAAAGAAATAACCAAGAATTTAGAGAATAGATAATAACTCAACCTATTCTAAGCATAGCGGGAAATTCACTCATAGTGGATGATGGCCTATATTATGTTTTGGTATCAATAAAATCCCTAATACCATCAAGAAACCGAAATATTTTAGATTGGTTAACAAATAACAATCAAACTTTTTCTAATAATTTGACTAAATATAATCTGAATTTAGAAAAAAAATTAATCCACCGTTGATAAGAGATTAAAGAAAGAAAAGCTATGTTGAGATTACCTCGAGAGCATTCTGATTTCAATGCAATTGTTGTTGGCAAATGGATATTACAATAGAAAACTGAAAAAGGTGGTTATGGAAATGAAAAATATACATGCTATGTGTAGTAAAGTACTAGAACACTGCTTGGGTAAATTGTAAGACATATTCGGATTGACGGAGACGTGACCTAAATCTGAAACAGACAGCAACAAGAAAAAAATAGCATATCTCCAAAGATTGGACCTTAGCCAAAGATGCTATACTTAATACTATCTTTCTTCTTCATATTGTTCTACTAAAGATGGCAAATTAATTGCTGAAATACGAGTTATAGGTGCTGGCACAATACTATTCATTCATTATTACCAGACGCTGACTCTGTAGTTTCATTTATTTAGCCGGATACACGGGGAGTAAGATAAGATAATATTTAATATACCGGGTGTTTCAAATTCGACTCTCACCATTGGGATCTCGGTAACGGTGAAAGATACAGGGTGGCTTAAATTAGGGCAAATTTGCGTATCGGCGAGTCCAATAATGTTACGTTTAAAACTTAAAGTTATCTTGGCTACTTCCGGAAATATGGCGGAAAAACTGAATATTCCGGTTTTCGTTTTTATTTTTGTACGACTTTATTTCAAAAGTTAGCCAAAATATATAAATACGTCCTCATTGGAACTTTTTGGGCTTCATCTTTTGGCCAGGTCAAAAATCCCTTACGACGTTTCGTTTTCCTCAAACCATCATCAACTTTATTTTTTCTTATAGGCGCCATATTGGATTTTTGCAGTTATGCATAGCCCGTTTTATTATTTTATTCCTCATCCATTCTGCCTCCATATTTTTGTCTTGGTTTTTCAAACGAACCAAACTCAGCGAGATTTCTATCCAATAATTTAAACAAAGTTCGATGAGGTTGTCGTCTTTCGGGATACATGTTCAAATACATTGCCGATGTCTTGACACCGTTTCTATCGTTTTTGTAATAAATTTTCACCATATCTCGTTTTTCTTCATTGGTAAACTCCATTTTGAACTACACAGAGATTCACAATGTATCAAAATGTCATTTACATGTGACAGATTGAAAAAAATCAAAGCTTACTTTGGTATAAAAGTTTTTCTTCAATATTTTGGATTTTAGGAAATACAAGCGTAACTTGTGATACATCATTAAAAAAGTAATAAAACGGGCTATTCATAACTGCAAAAACCCAATATGGCGCCTATAAGAAAAAATAAAGTTGATGATGGTTGGAGAAAAACGAAACGTCGTAAGGGATTTTTGACCTGGCCAAAAGATGAAGCCCAAAAAGTTCCAATGAGGATCTATTTATAGATTTTGGCTAACTTTTGAAATAAAGTCGTACAAAAATAAGAACGAAAACCGGAATATTAAGTTTTTCCGCCAAATTTCCGGAAGTAGCCAAGATAACTTTAATTTTAAAACGTAAAATTATTGGACTCGCCGTTACGCAACTTTGCCCTAATTTAAGCCACCCTGTATCTCTTACCGTTACCGAGATCCCAATGGTGAGAGTCGAATTTGAAACACCAGGTATAAAGATGGGCAATGTATTAGTAGAACAGAGTTATTAGTGTAACTGTACGCGACACAGATCGCTAATAATCTTCAAGTGTAATCTAGTTATAATCTATATTGTATTGTATTGTCAAAAACCGCAAACAAATATTTTTTTTAAATTTCGAACGATTCCGAAATTTAGAGTTTATTAATTTATATTGTTATTTTTCTGTCTGTGTAAGACATATTAATAATGTTATTAAAACTAGGTATGAGTAAGAGATACATTTGACAGATGTTCTTTACTTTCGCAATATAACAAATTTTTATTCTGTGTATTGTTCATTAAAAAAAATTGTCAATAGGTGGGCGTCTTTATTGTGAGCTAATGTTCAATACAGTGATTACTTCCTACTGAAGATGACAACTTGGTGGTCGAAATACATATGTGGGGTACAAATATGTATTAGTATGGTGAGAGTTTCTTTAAGCGCTTCTTACCTGTTTTAAGTTTTTACTTAGCTACAGTCTCCAACGACAGACTTATTATATTGTTTATGCTGTATTTAGTTTATTAAGAACTAAGTATTTATTTAATACGAATAACAATCGATGGCGCGTATTTAATATTTTTTTTTTAAATGAAGTAGATATATATACTTTAATTAAATTCTTATTTGATGATCTATATGTTTGTATAATCGAATTGATAGTTATGTTAATATCTAGTTATACCGCATGTGTCAAATATCAGTAGGCATAGGACATACGTATGAGTACATACGATGTATATGTATATGGAAAAGCCGATCCAATGCCGGCGAAGACCGCGACGGCCGGCAACGATTGTCTCCGATTGTTTCGGAAATACAAGTTAGCAGTAATCATTTGACCATCGACATAGGTACTTGTAATGTGTTCTAAAATAACATTTACGAATTGCAAGGGATTTGCTTTTCTTATTTCTTTCAGTAGATGCAGGAAATTTTTAAGCTGCGGTGCGTTGCATAACCAAAAGCGTAATTCTAATAAAATTAAAGAATAATCCTAATAAAATAAATAAAAAAGGATTCTAAAAATTATACTAAATTAAAGAAGAGGTTCAAAAATTCCTCCTTGCACAGCAAGACATTGTCCTAGGCGGTCGTAGAAATTAGCTATTACATTTGCTAATATGTCGGCAGTTAATGAATTTGCAGCCTCAGTTATTTTTTCTCTCAAGGCAACTAGATTTTCTGCTCTACCAGCTTCATGAGTATAAACAATATTTTTTAGATATCCCCACAAAAAGAAATCATTTGAAGATAGATCAGGAGATCGCGGGGCCATTTAATGTTTTCTGTTCCAGTAATAAGACGGTCAGGAAAAGTATTTCCTGGAAATTCCTTTACCCTCACTGCATTATGTGCTGGACAGCCATCATGTTGAAACCAAACGATTTCCTGATTTATTCCAATGTTTTGAATGGCGGGAAGTATTTGATTTTTCAGTAATTCGAGATACTTATCGGCATTTAATATACCATCAATAAAATAGGGGCCTATAGAATGATCACCTAAAATACCTGCCCAAACGTTTAGTTTTTGGGGATACTGAGTGCGATTTTCAAAATGCCGGTGTTGATTTTCCGAAGCCCAATATCGAAGAACAGAGGGATTGTGCTTTCCGTGTAATGGAAAAGTTGATTCATCGATGAAGAGAATATTTTTAACGAAATTTTCATCTCGATGTATTTTTTCCATAACGTCTTGACAAAACTCCATTCTCCGGAAATTGTCCTCGGGAAATATTTCTTGAGTTTTCGAATATTCGAAACATTTTAAACCATTGCGTTTCCAAATACGTGAAATAGTTGTGTTACTTGTACCCAATTCCTCGGCAGCACTTCTAGTAGATCTCGTGTTATCAATTTCCACAATACTACAAATTAATACATCCCGCCTTCTCTTTCCTCAATTTTTGGTGGTGATACCTCTCTTGGTTTGCATTTCGTACAGTTATTGAGACAGAAACTAGTTTCAAATTTATCTATAATATTATAAATTGTTTTTCTGCAAGGTACAGAACGGTTTGCAAAAGTCAGCGCAAACAAATTCATGCACTCCATTGCAGACTTGCCAGCATAAAACAATTTTACTAACTGAAGCTTTTCAGTGGGTGTATAAAGAGCAATTATACATTAATTTTATTGTACGCTTTCAAACTGTAACAGCCGCAGCTAGACTGAATGCAAAATTTCCAGTCAATCGGTATTGGAGACAATCGTCAGTCGTCGCGGTCTTCGCTGGCATTGGACTGGCTTTCTCATGTACGTATACATTGTATGTACTCATACGTTGATTCTCTATGCCTAATTATATTTAGCACATACGGTACCTATATATATCGAGTGCGTTTTCAATTTTATAGAAAAATTATGAAAGGAATGCTCTATTTGAAAAATTAGGACAAATATCAAAAGCTTAGAATACAGCTTTGTTTTTTATTGCAACGTCACTTCGCCATACCTACAAAATAAACATAAAATATTTTAGTAGAACATGCTTGTTTCCATTCAATTTCACTCTTTAGTATTTATAATTTATATTACTTTTCATATTTATTTATACATTTTATTTGTATACCTGATTGAACATTATTCTCTGGTTAAAATTTTACTTAAGGCTATTACATTACATTTAGAAAGTGTAGTAGCAGCCAGGGTCTATTAAATGGTTAGTGAAAAGGTCCAGGAATATATTATGCCTCATAATATTTATTACCCCCTATTACATTTTCATGTTTGAAGGGATTCTTGTCCGAACTATTCAAACAAAATGCGCACCTTAATAAATTTGTACCATTTAGAATATACGGGGTGTTGAAAAGAAGTCGCCGCATATATTACCTAATTATAGTACCTGGAGGGAACAAATATAAAGAACTCGACTCTTTTTGACATATAATCGATTTAATAATAATAATAATAATATACTTTAATACCCAACAAGTTAGGCCCAATTACAAAGTACATACATTATACAGGCTGATTACATATTTATGAAATATTATCTAATATTGTTTTAACTGTTTCAGTTGCTGAACCCATTCCAAGTACATACTTCGTACTTATTGCCATCTTCTTCAATATTTCGCGGGGTAAAAGATAGTAAATAAATAGAAATTCTCACGAAGCAAATTTAATGAAAATTATTATTGAAAAACAGAATATTATTCTGCTAAATACATATTTTTAGTTAGGATTTTAAAACATTCTCTTTCAACAACAGATATACTGTATTTTTTAGCAAGATATTGTGCTCATGATTGTCTTAGAATATATACAGGCTGATTCATTTTCGGCCCTCACCATGGGGATCTCTCTTATTATTGGAGATAGAGTATAGGTTTAAATTTGGCAAAGTTGTTAAATAGGTTTAAATTTGGCAAAGTTGTTAAATTTTATGTTTGTTATAAATCCGTAAAGAAAATAGACCTGTGACAAATGACCTTCGTTATTTAAAAAAAAAACGCGAAAACTCCATTTTCTTCTTTAACCTGTAGCACCGACATTTGGCCTTGTAGAGAAAAAATAAAAACACATCCTTGTGGCCATTTCTAAACCTCTATCCGGTGGTGTACTTAAATTTTTATACGACGTTTCGTTTCTTTCTGGCCATCATCAACTATCTAATTTCTTATAGGCGCCATATTGGATTTAGACATCTTCAGAAAGAGTTTTTTTTCTGATTTCAACCATGTACCACATGCTGACTAAAGTTTTTGACATTAGGTTTTATTTGAAAGAATAAATTATAAGATTAAATAAGGTAGCCATGGAATTTCAATCTGTCAAACATTTCATTTATTGTTCATTAATAATACAAAAATGTCATACACTATCGAAGAGAAACGAGATATGATAAGTATTTTTTATTCTTCGAACCGAAATTCAACAGTAGCGAGTACAAGATATCTACAATTATATCCAGAACGACAACAGCCCCATCGTACCATTTTTCTAGATCTCGACAGAAATTTGGTCGAGAATGGATCGTTTACTAAGCCGCGTAATGGTCAAGACAACAGGAATTTAAATGAAAATCGACAAGATATTTTACAAATGGTAAATTAAAAGCGTGTTTTCAAATTTCACGTTAATCTTGTATTTTTATAGATTTATAATAATCCATCAATTTCTACACGCGAAGTAGCGTCAGAATTAAATTTGTGCCAGTCTAGAGTTTGGAGAACTTTACATAAAAGTAGGTTTAAACCATACAGGATCCATGTTAGTCACTCTTTACTGCCTGGAGATAATTTGAGAAGGCTAGAATATTGTAATTGGTTAATGGGAAGGATAGAAAATGACGAAAATTTTTTAAGCAAAATCATCTGGTCAGATGAAACAAAATTTACAAATTCTGAAATGTTCAACAGAAATACGGAGCACTATTGGGCAGTACAAAATCCCCGACAAACAGGGCTAGAAGACCACAACATCGTTTTGGAATAAACGTTTGGATGGGTATTTTGGCAAATCGTCTCTTAGGACCAGTTATGTATGAAGAACATTTAAATGGAGAAAGATATTTAAACATTTTACGTACATACGTATCTGACTATCTTGACGACAATATCCCATTAAATCAATTACAATATTTATGGTGGCAACAAGATGGCGCATCAGCACACAATGCAGCTGTTGTTAGAAATTTCTTAAATCAAGAGTTTGCAAACCGTTGGATTGGAAATAGGGTAGTTGTTGAATGGCCTGCGAGATCATCTGATTTAAGTCCGCTAGATTTTTTTTTATGGGGATATGTAAAAAATCATATTTATAAAATAGATGCGCCACAAAACATTGAAGAATTACGAGACAGACTTCAAAATGCCTTCGATGCAGTTCCTAGAAGAACTATACAAAGGGCAGTACAAAATGCCAGAAGGCGTGCCCAATTGTGCATTACCGAAGATGGCCAGATAATTGAACATTTACTGTAATTGTTTATTGTTTACATTTCTATGTATTTTTATTAATGTTTTTGTTATCTTGTACTCGCTACTGTTGAATTTCGTTTCGAATAATAAAAAATACTTATCATATCTCGTTTCTCTTCGTTAGTGTATGACATTTTTGTATTATTAATGAACAATAAATGAGATGTTTGACAGATTGAAATTCCAAAGGCTACCTTATTTAATCTTATAATTTGTTCTTTCAAATAAAACCTAATGTCAAAAACTTTAGTCAGCATGTGGTACATGGTTGAAATCAGAAAAAAAAACTCTTTCTGAAGATGTCTAAATCCAATATGGCGCCTATAAGAAATTAGATAGTTGATGATGGCCAGAAAGAAACGAAACGTCGTATAAAAATTTAGAGTACACCACTGGATAGAGGTTTAGGATGTGTTTTTATTTTTTCTCTACAAGGCCAAATGTCGGTGCTACAGGTAAAAGAAGAAAATGGAGTTTTCGCGTTTTTTTTTTTAAATAACGAAGGTCATTTGTGACAGGTCTATTTTCTTTACGGATTTATAACAAACACAAAATTTAACAACTTTGCCAAATTTAAACCTATACTCTATCTCCAATAATAAGAGAGATCCCCATGGTGAGGGCCGAAAATGAATCAGCCTGTATATATACATAATATTACAGCGCAATTACAAGTAAACTATGGACTTAAATAATGCTGTCCATCTGGCGAGCCATTTTCAAGCAACCACGTTGGAGAGAATATTGGTACTTAATATTATTTTACAAAACTTACAAAGAAATTCTGATGACAATGTACATAAAATAAAAAAAAATTATTTAAAGTTAAATTAAGGAAGCTACTCTACATGTCCACCGTCCATTTCTAAAAACGCTTCAACTCCTTATGAAAGACCGGCCCATCCTTGTCAAAATTCCTTGTACCCTTCAAATTTCCTTACAACAATTTACGATTTGTTGCTTGGGTTCTTCCAAATTGTTTACAGAACGTGAGTATACTAATTGCTTTAGATGTCACCAAACATTGAAGTCGAAAGGTATCAGGTCAGGAAACCTATTAGGCCATACAGTTGGACCACCTCGTCCTATCCATCTCTTGTTGTAATCTTGAATTAAAAATGTCAAACTATGATTGAACGAAATAATATTATCTTATGGAGACGTCGTTATTTGACGAATATAAGAAAGTTTGAGTTTCGTGCAGAAGGCAGAAAAATCTATTATTTTGTAAAAACATGCAACGGTGTTTAACATAAGGCAAACATTTTTCTTCTGGTTTAAAACATCCATCTGACAAGAGAAAGGTATTAATTGTGCTTCATATTGGCAGTGAAACTAGTTTTATGAATATTGATTTGTTATTTCAATCCAACAAAATGAGAGATTATCGTGAAGATATGAATAGTGAGGTGTTGAACGTATGGATATGAAATATATTATCTTCGCATGGATAATGGGTCTTACCACTCTACTAAAAGAGAAACGTCACTTACATCACATGGAAAAAGGAGGTATTTATTGGATAGTTTTTAATAAAAGGAATTTTAGCTGATAACTAGAGACCGGACGCATCAGGCCGAAATTAAGATGGACCATATAAATAGTCTATAACATCGCTAAGTCCAACACGCAGTTATTTAATAGCACTATTCATTCGGTCAACCGCACATCTGTTTTTGTCGTTGAATTGTGACGCAATTACTTCAATATTACACTTAAATTCCTTTCTTCGTGGGCGTAGATAGAAGCGTGATAAATTTCTATAATTTAAATAGTTAATTGGCGAAGGACATACTTGTTGCAACTTTATTATAACGCTAAGAAATAAGTAATTAAACTTGTAGTTTCAAAAATTCTTTTATTGTAAATACCACTACAATATTGTTTCGCCATACAATGGCTTCATCAGGTGGATGAAATACTATTTCATCCACCTGATGAAGCCATTACTTATTTCTTAGCGTTCTATAATTTATTTTATTTATTAGTTTATATTTCGTAAGATAAATAAAGTACGGTCAGTTAGTTTATTTTTTCATTCTTTTAACTGTATCCAGTGAATTTCGTTAAGATTCAATAACTTACGCATAGATTTTTAATTTTTATTTATTTAGATCTAGAACATTGTTTAAGTTACTTTTTCAGATATGATACGGAACAATGTCGAGAATGGCATCGTGAAACAATAACGAGTTGGATTAAAGGTCATACTGATTGTATGTCCATTGCTAGCGAATCCGAAATTTATTGAAAAGTCTGTAAAATATCGTTAAAAAATTCCGAGAAATCGCACGTAAAACGTCACTTAGTTAGCATCGCAAACACATACACAAAAATTAAACCCGTTGGAATCTGACAATTTTAACGAATAACTCTGTGAAATATAATGAAACAGATATGCAAAATACATATCCGTCATTGTAAACATGGACAAACACCTCGTATTTTTAGCATTTACTTCTGTTCAATACATATGTTTCAGCCATCTAGGCCTCATCGGTTGAACTAGTGAAGCAATGTGTATACAAATTAATACAGATCTGTTAAACAACGGATCTGTATCTGTATCTACATTTACGCTAAAATCGTCTCCAAGCTATAACCAGTTTCGTTCTATCGTAATAGCCTTGCTATTCGAGCGGAAGATCGCCTTTTCTGGCCTAGTCGCTTTCTTCCGTCAGATGTCACTGATTAAATTGGTGTCGCCTGATAGAACGAAACTGGTTATAGCTTGGAGACGATTTTAGCGTAAATGTAGATACAGATACAGATCCGTTGTTTAACAGATCTGTATTAATTTGTATACACATTGCTTCACTAGTTCAACCGATGAGGCCTAGATGGCTGAAACATATGTATTGAACAGAAGTAAATGCTAAAAATACGAGGTGTTTGTCCATGTTTACAATGACGGATATGTATTTTGCATATCTGTTTCATTATATAACAACTGCGTAATACGGCAAAAACGTATTGATAAATATCCCTTTTTTGTAAACTCTGTGAAACTTTAATGGCCGCAAATATTCCATTAAATGAACTGACAATCCCACCTCAAAAAAATATCTCCAAAAATATACTGGTTGAAATGTTCTTGATAAATCCACCTTACGAAAATATTATGTTTTTAAGTGCTACACGAAAGCAGTAGAACATATTAGAAGCCATCTTTCAAATCAGTACCTATATATATATATAGATATTATAGATAAGTGCCGACGAAACTATCGATATATTGAGCACTGTGTGGTAAATGTTGTAGCTAGTATATTACAGCCAATTATTCCATATAACGCATATGTAATAGCAACGAAAGTTATAAATATAGTTTATGCGGAAACAGTAGCTAAGACCGTTTACGAGAATATGCACCAAATGCTTCATTCGGATGACAGGTACAAAGAAAAAATACTTTTATTTATCAATGACAGTGCTGCATATATGTTAAAAACAGGCAGACTAATTAATGGAAACATATTCTATTATGCTGCATATTACTTGTGTAGCGCATGCTCTCCACAGAATCTGTGAATATATCGGAGACACCTTCGGAAGTTGATAGACTTGTATCCGCTTTTAAAAAAATTTTCAGAGAAACACCATTGAGAGTAGCTCTTTACAGGGAAAAACTTCCATCTTTGACACTGCCTCCCTCTCCAGTAATAACTTGATGGGGAACATGGTTGACAGCTACTAGTTTTTATGCAGAGAATTTCGATAGTTTACAAAATTTCGTTACATGTTTAAATGACGATGGTTAAAGTAGTTCTGAGTGCAAGGAATTAATACAAATTCCAAATTTAAAAAATCAGTTGTATTTTCTTCAGGAACACTGGAAATTTGCCAAATCTAATCACTTACTTTGAAAATCAAAATCTCAAATTAAATGATGGATTAACCACATTAGATGTGGGTATTAATAATTTGAAAAATATTCCAAGTGACTTCGGATGTGACCTTCAGCAAAAGTTAGACGCACTTTTTAATAGAAATCCAGATTTAATAACATTGCCGCAATTGTGTATGGGGACAATGCCTCAAAATCTAACTGCTAAATTCGCTGAAATAAAAGAATATTTCCAATATGAACTTATAACCAGTTACCATGTAGAAAGGACGTTTTCCATCTACGGGGATTATTTCATTCAAAGAGAACAAATTTTAATGAGAAAGTATTGCTAGATAATATTAATACTCTTTTACTCAACTTGAACTACAAAGTAAACAAATAAAAATGTATTTCGTATTTTATAAATCGCCACCCGTTTGTTTTCCAATTATTATATAAATAAAATTAAAAACTCTTTAAAAATACAAATTTTCAATAGTATGCCCGTGGGCGATGAGTCATCAACCTCTCGTGTCCGGTCCCTACTGATAATACTCTTAAAAATAAATAAAGGCCATCATGGATTATTTACAATAATTTTTTTTTTGGTAGTATGTAAAATCAAAGTATAAGGAGATATTTCTTTTGAGGTATTTTTAATACATTCGCCACATTACCATTGTATTTACTCACAATTTTGTTATAGATACAACACCGGCAAACAAATAAGATATTAATTGAAGTATTTTATATATATCTAATACCTAGCATTGGCGCTTCTTGCTTGAATAAAATGATTAAAAAATGCCTAAGTTTTCTTAATAATAAATATGTTAATAAACAAACGTAAAAGTTAAAGAATAATCTTTTATATAGATATGTATGTACATAACCTCAATATATGACAGCATCTATATGTTCTATTACAAAATTTATCCTGCGTAAATTGTCGTCAGATTGCAGCGCCATCTGTTCCTTTCTACGAATGAATGGCATATAGATTTTAATGTTTAAAATTTAAAATATGTTTCTTAATACGATTTAAGACTTCCCTACGATTCGAAACTTCAGTCCTTTAATAGCTTAATGGTAAAGCAGTGGTCCGGCAAACCAATGAACGTATGTTCGAATCCTACTTAAGGGCGAATTTTTTCGGTAAAAAATTCGAATAATTAGCGTCATAAAATGTAGAAAGCATTTATTTCATTCACATTACTTCGCGAAAATGCAATTGGTTTGGCATATATAGAAGTGAAAATATTTTCAACTCTAGAGTTTTATGCAGAGTGGCCGGTGGAAAAATGATTAATTTCATAAACATGAATATAATAAATTTATTTCTCACTAATAATAAATGTGTGATTAAAATGACAGTTAAAATAAATAATAGAAATAGTATAAATAAAATAGATAACATAATATCAGTATATAAATTCTAAATCTTTCTCGCTTATGTGGAAGTATTGGAACTAACTCTTCTAGCTCTGCGAGGACTGACCTCAGGACTACTAGAATAGGTGGTTGCATCGTCTGTGCTGCTATAATAATAAGGATTATCGCTAATTTCTATGGAATTTCCTTTTTTAGGCGTTGAATTCACAGACGTATCTTTAGAACGTTCCCTAATTGAAACTTTTATCCCGGGTTTTTTCTTCGGATCTGATTTACTTTGTTCCGTGGGTGGATCTTGGAGTCGTATTTGAGATATACTCTCTTCCGAAAATTGTAATTCTTTCGGAGAATTTCTTCTTTTCTTCAATTTATCCTTTTTTGGCGATTTACTTTTCTTTTCCTTAGGTGGTTTGCTCTTTTTGGGCACTTTACTTCCTTTTGTCTTTCCCTTCGAAGATGATTTACTTTTTTCGGAGGAAGATGATTTGCTTTTTTTAGATTTTTTCTTTTTAGACCCATCTTTTTCCAAATCCGCATTGCTTGTTTCTCTCGATACATCTTCTGTAGTTGGTTTTTGCGGTCCTTGCACGGATTCTAAAGATTTTGATCTCTTCTTTTTCAGTCCTAGTCCTCTTTTTTTCGATGCACTTGAAGCAGTGTCCGAGTCTCCTTCTTTTGGCGTACTTTTGTGGAAACAAGTGCTTATATCACACTTATGCTTTTTGAACCATTTCTCTTTCTTCTTCTTGGGTTTCTTAACTTTTTCGTAAGCGTAATAGGGACAACATATCCTTTTCACAACTAATAGAAGCACTACCGTTGGATACGAATAAAAGAACAGTACGTTGGTGCAAAATTCTGCTGTTTTTGGTATATTTCGAACTTTTTCTTTGGTATCGGGGTGTATGGGCCAACAATTTTGATCGTACACAACGGTTCTATCTTTCAGTTTTGTCTCGTAATATCTATTCATGGGTTTAGGTAAGTCCAATATCACGTTCAGACCCCACGTTCCTATTGGCAAACAGCATAATCCCAAAATAGCTTTCGTCAAGCCCAGTATGAACAACGTGAAGAAGACGAACGAAATGACGAATATTACAAGTCTGTATATATCGTTAGTTAGCGTTTCGTGTTCGACGTGTGTAATTATCGGCATCCCACCCTTAAAGCCGGCAGCGTGATAATGATCTATCTTCATGGGAATACATTTTAAACCGGTTGCCGAGCCAATGCAGGCGCACAAACAATGCCAAGTACATATGCACCTGTCCATTTTCTGTATTTTGATTCTACGTAAAGCTACTAATTCCCCGTTAGAATTCAACGCTTCAACAGAGCAGTGAAAGATGTCGGCGTGTAAAATGACGCGGAACATCAGCCTAAAGATGTGTTGTTGTTGGGGTGGTATAATAACAAGATCTGATTCAACATCGTTCAATTTGCCCTGGATATCCAGCGGGCAATCGCAAACTCTTACCATAAATTTACTGGAGAGTAATCCGCCATTGCTGATTTTAATTGTGAGCACGGTTCTTTCCCTGCAAGTGCTGTCTATGTACACTTCCGTGATCACCGCCGACGACGTAGGTCGCAGTACTGCGTTGAAATCGGCATTGATCTCCATGTCTATCATGCTAACGTAGCGACCGTAATAATTTAGAGTGAGAAACTTTTCGCCGCTGGTGGAATTTTTTCGAATCGGAAGTTTAGCTAATTTTCCGTGATGCTTCAAGAAGTAGCATCCTCTTTTACCTGACCTCTCCATCGTCTTGTCATAGTGCCACAGATTATACGGTTGGTGATGTAAGCAGCTACCTCTGGGCATAGAACACCTGTTCGGTTGTTTGAAGAAAGCTTCGAATCCGACCCCGGCCACGTTACACTGATCACCTGCCATAACAATTTTATCACTCGGAACCATTAGAAACTCCCCAGGTCCCCCTCTAGCTTCAGGATACTTGTTTAATTCGGTCGTGTCCACGCCTTCAGGTATCAACAATCGCAAACGATTCCAATCTATACAGAAATCTTCATCGTCCAAAACCGAATTAAACGTCATCGAAATCGTCGGCATCTCATCCTTATAGTAAGGCCAAAACGTGCCTAACTTCACCTTTTTACCTTTGGTCAAATCTTTCCATCTTGTACCGCCGCCTTCCACATCGTATTTTTCGAATATTTGGAAGATGGTTTCTTGCTCTACCACTGGTTTTTCCAATTTATAAACGCCGTACCATATTGGCGAGAATCTTAGACAGTGCGTGCTTTCGTGGTACGTTTCCGGGCTTAAATTCGGTGGTGTGTATCTATCGGCACAATTTTGACCGCCTCTTTGTTGTACGCCGCTAGGCTGAACTTGTCGCTTACCCTGAACGGTGTGCGACCAGTTAAATTTTTCATTTTTGCCGAAGGAATCGGCTTTTCTTCTTAAATCTTGCGCGTTGTCATCTTGCAATTTAATAGCATCATGAAAGGCTTTATCAGCGATATTTTTAATGTTATTGTTGATGTCGTACATCCTCGCAGGCGAATAACTACTGCTAAAACTTAGTATTTTGTGCATGGAGGGTTTATGGTCCATTTGGTTCGTTTCAATTTCAGATTTCAAATCATGATTTCCAGGCATTTCTTTTGCAGAAAAATATTCTTCTTTTATACCATTTCTTCCGTTTGTATGTGTTTTAACTAGTTTATTCATCTTTTGTGCTTCCTCTAGATTCATATTTTCGTCTAATTGATTTGGAATTTTACCATTTCTTCCATTTGTATGTGTTTTAACTAGTTTATTCACCTTCGGCGCTTCCTCTAAATTCATATTTTCGTCTAATTGATTTGGCACGTTTTGATTGCCAGTCAACTGGTCTTCATATTCGTCATTCATAGACTGTATTTTATAATTATTTTCAATAGGATATTTGATATTCTTACTCTTCCGGTGCTTAGTGAAATCTTCTTTTCTATACTTTAATTTCGGATTAATGTAATACACGTTATTGTCTTCGTCCATACGTCTTTTTTTATTAGACTTTGCCTTTCCATGACTCGTCTTTCCTTTAATATTTTTGTGACTCTCATGTAGCAGACTAGTACGAGGACATTGCACCGCATCAAAGAGATATGCCGGGTCGCTGTAAGCTATTACAGTATTCGGATCCGCTTGTGGTTGTCGTTGGGCATTTTTCTCCCCATCGCACGAACAACAAAACCCACCACTATATGGAACGGACTTGCCGCGAAACGTAACCATACCACAAGTAGGTTTCTTCTCGTCCATGCAACATCCCGTATAGTTTCCATCATGTTTGTTATAAACTTGCTCTTTCGCCTGAGAGTTGACGAAATCCACGAATTTTAGCCCATACGCTTGGCTCAAATGCTCCTGTCTCATTTTAATGATATACGGATTCAATAACCTCACCGTTTTGTCCGACAGTGGATCGTAAACGTGGTCTACCACGATGAACTGATGTCTCGTGTTCGTCTCTCCGTCATTCTTCATTTTGATCGTCAAAATCAATTTCTTCACGCATTTAGTTACTTCCGATTGCACCAAGGGTTCGTCTTCGTCGAAGCCTTGAAATTTCTGTAGATTATTAATGTTACCTCGATTGAGAGGTTTTCTCATGTTCCTATTTCTATTGCAAACGTTCGGCGCGTCGATGCACCTAGCAATTACCGCTCTTATTTCGACGCTGGGTGGCGGAAGATGCCTCTTGCAGCATCTCATATTTTTCGCACAGCATGTCGCTTTTCTCGTTTCTAGTTCCAGTTCTTTTTCTAGGCTCAGACTCACATCGTCATGTGCGTATTTGCAATGTGTTTCAGTCAGAATTGTAACCAAAATGCTTACGAAGACAAGTTTTGGCAAAACTGTCATGGTGACAGTTTTGTCAGTATTCATTAATGATTACACGCATGAAATGATAGTGCGTCTTGAAAAAACGCGGGAATTTTATAATAATAAGCAAATTCAATTGTAGACGGATTGTTCTCATAGATAAATCCACAGTTAAGACATCAGAATGGTAAATGTAATAATTACAGCACAAATTTGTCTAAAAGACACATTTTATTACATTTATTTGTTGAAAAAACGTCAAATAGTACATGTTCTTACTGATAAACATTGTATGTAATACATAATATGCAATACAGTAGGATATAGTTTAAATTCTACTACTGTAACAGTGTATGACAATTAATTCCAATTAAAACAGATTAACATAACAAAAATATCTTATTTTATAAACTAATTGAAGATTGTTGAATTCATTCTGACGTTGATGATGAAATGGAATCATCACTATCAATGTCGTCTCCAAGAGAAATTATGAAAGCTTCTATACCTTCATCGATAATTCCATCAATATCTTTTATCCGAGCTTCTTCTTTAATAACATGATTTAAGCATTTTTGCGAAGTTGTTGCAGTTACATTATTGATAGCATTAAAAGTTAAATACAGTAATATACACATATACTTACACAAAGTATGTTGTCCTTTATTTCAAAATATTGCTTTAAGTAATGTTTAATGAATAAAATGCGCTTATAAATTATAAAGGAAATGAAGGTGGTTGATTCAGTGAAACACCGTCACATATTAATTATTTAGTATTCTATTGTCACAACCCAGTTCTTTCAATAAACTGTTATTACGGAGTTAATAAAAGGTTTTGTATGTCTAAAAAAATGGGTTCACAAATGCAAAATACTAACTGAATAACAAGATATTATTTGATGCAGTTTTCTTATAAATAACTAAAATAAAATTACAATCTTTATAAACAAAAAACTTTATTGAGTTAACAATACATTACTTTAACTCACAATTTTTTAAATTTTTTTCAGTATTTTGGTCTCACTATAATTTAAAACACTTGTAAATAGTCAAATAAAGTTTATATATAAGCACATAAAACACTATGAAATTAGAAAACAACGCTACGAACACTACAAACATCAATCTAGACCGGTAATTTGACAACTAGTCAACTAGACAGGAAACGCATGGCCTTGTCTAACCTTGTCTGTTCAAAATTTTGTCTCTCTCTTTTTGGAATATGTATTGTTGCAAATATGCAACATGTTTCTATTTTTATGTATTTTTTGTTACCTAATTTGGTTAGCATCGTGTACCAAATTTTCTCTAGTAATACCATAAGAGCTTTGAATTTATCGATAATTTCACGAATGCTTGTTGCATAGCGACGAAGACGAGTGTCGGTTTGACAAGCATTTAAATCACGACAGCCCGTAGGGCTGGAGTGGTTTAATTTTCAAATTGACACGAGTCGAAGTCGTTATGCAGGAAGTATGAGTGAAATTATCGATTTTAATTCAAAGCTCGTATGGTATTTGATTAGATTATTTTACGTAATACAAAATGAAATTTATCTAAACTCTTTATTTATTAATTCATGTATAAATTAGTACACTGAAAGGTACAATTGTTATATACATTCTGTTTTTTTATTGGATGTGCTTGAATCAATATTTGCACTGTTGTAACTATTTCCTCGCATTTGATTAATAATAGTTTCATGGTGTTCTTTATCTAGTTGTAGATACGGCTTAATAGAATGCGAACTACTATGGCCAGAAATTTTAATTAATTATTGCTCATTTACACCAGCTTTTGCTAAATTTAAGACAGCTGTCGCGCGACTGGAATGGTTACTTATTTTTTGGTTTTCTGTGTTGAAACCAGCGAGTTCAGCACTTTTCTTAAACCATTTCAAAATTTCATTTCTTCCAATAGGCATATTTTTATACCAGCTACCTTTTTTCTTATTCCACGCTGGATTGACAGTTAAAAAGAGTCTATCACTTTTTATACGAGCGTTTTCTGTCCTCTTTGAAATGAGTTTTTTAAAAAGTCTGACTGGGCAATTACTTGGTTTTACTTTGTTGGGAATCAACCATTTAGTGTCAGCACATTTTAGTGCTCCACCTTGGGTAGTTTTCGTGAATATGGGATTGTACTCTATTCTTCCAGTCGGTGTATTGTATACGTTCATTTCATCTCGGAAGTAGTGAATCAAACATGCCGCGCCTTCTCCTCCTCGCCATGCCAATTCAATCGACACTATCAGGTAAAATTTCTTTTGTAGTCCATCTGGATTTTCTTCATCCAAACATTTATCATTTTTTCATATTCGTTTTTCTGTAAAGCTGCAGAACTCATTTTCCGTTTACCAGGTATCGCTTGAAGAATTCTCCTTTTGGAGTACCTTGCGTCGCGGGCTGCTTTAAATACGATGCTCTAAAAAGGATCAACTTTTCTGTTATATTCGTTATTAAACTTCTCTTGTAACAATTTTGCCGTGACATTGCACATCGTTTTAACAACACCTTCTTTATATTCTTCCCCATTCACCTTCCTCATATTGAAGGCCAAGTCTTTCAGAATATCTGCAAGTTCCTCTTCTGTAACATTTTGTTCGATGCTGTAGTTTTTCGCATCACAAAACTCACAAAATTGTGGCCAAATTGACGCTTTACTCTTTTTCGTATTAGCCGGTTCAGCTTGTTTTACTATTTGATCAATGTTTACAACTGATTCTTCCCCAAATCTCAGCATTGTTTTGTGACAATGAAACTAGTTTTTTAACAGAACTTTAGAAAAGTCTATCCTTATTAACCGCATTTCCATAACAACGCCTAATTATTCTACTATGAAAATTATCGATAAATTACCGCTGTAATTTCGAGTTGCTTCAGTAATACGCGAATCTGATTGGTTTATATTTGTATGTGTAAAATAATCTACGGAATCTAAGACCTTCTTAGTTCCAAATAAATTTCATAGAGGGCCCTGGTGACTCTAAATCCTTGAACTTTACCAATCAAACCTCTCATGTATGCAACGTCATTTTTAGTGCACGTATTTCTGGTTGTTTTTTAGGTCCTTTTTCAAAAATAATAAATAATTTACAATTTTATGCAGAAGATATAAATAACGTTAAGTGTTTTATGTACTCAGAATGTGTATACTGCTAAAAGTAAAAAATAAGGTGTGATTTAAATTTTATGTTGCACTTTTGCAACAACATGAAAAAACAACATAATTTGAAACATACTTGAGTAGGTAAAACCTCACTAATTTTGTATCATACAAAAGTATTTTTAATAATATAAAAAAATATTATTAAAAATGAGGTGTGAAGAACACAATACAAGTTCATTTATGTTTTTTTTGAATGTATCTTCTCCAAAGACGTAGATACGTATTTCACATTTCAACATGATTGTCAATACGCCCCTGTTGGAGAAGAGACACATTCAACAAAACATAACTACCTTGCTATCTCGCAGCAATTATTAAGACAGAGCGTGAAGGAATATTCAGCGCTGTCTATATAACAACCGCAGAACTAGTAAGGTGCTTTTATAGTCGTTATTACACATTGAATATGGTATTCGATAGGTAATATATAGATGCATTCAAAACACAATGTATTTAAGTATGTTTTATACTTATTTCTCTACGTTCAGTTTTTGTAAAATACATTGCATTTAAAAGTACAACCCGTTTCAAGTACGTTTAATTGTCATTTATATTCTATTTCATTTATTTAATTTACATTGCCTTGGAAGTAACACAGCAATATGTTCATTCTAACATTACACTTCGGAGATTTGATTTATTCATTGCAAAAAATCAGGCAATTTATATCTCAACAGACTTTAAAGCTATGGATAAAATAAAAGTGCTAAACTCTCGAGACATTTGTATATCGTGCGATATCAATTTTTTAGACAAATTTATGTTAACACACTGTACAAAATTAAATAGTTCGTTGAATCCATTTTAGGTCATTTATGTGTATCTCTTTTTTAGAAGAAATACGTAGATTTTTTGCAAAGAAATAAATGAATACCAAACACCTTTCCTTAATTTTGTTTTGCATACAAATAATACTCAGTAGCGCATAAGGTACACATTTCCGGGATTGTTTCTGTGTAAGAATGGCTGCTTATCGACCGGATTCCTCCATTACAGACATTCAGTAGCTTCGTTTCAGCTTGCACGGAAGCAATGAAAACTGAAATAAACGTTTTCGAGCTTTGGGGAAATCTTGAAATGATACCAGACATCGTTTACTCCGACGATGGAATGAACGAACTCAATTTACTACCGACTGTGCTCCTAACCGCCTTGTCTACCCATCCAAATAAAAGATGGAATTTTATTAGGCGTTGCACAAGATGCAGACGTGCAAGATGTATTGACATGACGAATCACAAAATTCAACGGTAATATCTTCGCTTTCTTTTAACGAATTTTTCAGTAATATATCCATTGGTATTGTCAATATATAAAAGGTGTCTGTGAAGTTGGCACTTCAGGGTTTTAACATTTTGTTCTTACTTTAATTACTCTTAAGCATATTTATCTGTTGTGAATTATTTCGGAAGACTATATATTTGTAAAATCTTTGTATTTACTTAAAGTTAATTGAAAATAACGCTCATTACAATATAGGTTTAAATTTAGAATACGATTTCGAGAACAAAGTTATCATCATCAGTTGCAAAAAAATACTTCACTTATTTTTTCACTTAAACTTGTATTAGTAGATGCAAATATTATATTTTATTTTAAATGAAAACTTTTGTTAACGATTGAGGATACATACTTTCTATGTTCTAACATTTATCTCAAGTTTGTCGTTCTGGGCAATAAATTATATTATTGTTACTTGAACAATTAGTATACCGTATGTGTTAAATATCATTAGGCATAGAGAATCAACGTATGAGTACATACAATGTATACGTACATGAGAAAGCCAGTCCAATGCCAGCGAAGACCGCGACGACTGACGATTGTCTCCGATACCAAATTAACTGGAAATTTTGCATTCAGTCTAGCTGCGGCCGTTACAGTTTGAAAGCGTATAATAAAATTAATGTATAATGGCTCTTTATACACCCACTGAAAAGCTTCAGTTAGTAAAATGGTTTTATGCTGGCAAGTCTGCAATGGAGTGCATGAATTTGTTTGCGCTGACTTTTGCAGACCATTCTGTACCTTTCAGACAAACAATTTATAATATTATAAATAAATTTGAAACTTGTTTCTGTCTCAATACTCTCAATGCAAACCAAGAGAGGTATCACCACAAAAAATTGAGGAAAGAGAACGGCGGGATGTATTAATTTGTAGTATTGTGGAAATTGATAACACGAGATCTACTAGAAGTGCTGTCGAGGAATTGGATACAAGTAACACAACTATTTCACGTATTTGGAAACGTAATAGTTTAAAATGTTTCAAATATTCCAAAACTCAAAAATATTTCCCGAGGACAATTTCCGGAGAATGGAGTTTTTTCAAGACGTTATGGAAAAGATACATCGAGATGAAAATTTCGTTAAAAATATTGTCTTCACCGATGAATCAACTTTTCCATTACACGGAAAGCACAATCCCTCTGTTCTTCGATATTGGGCTTCGGAAAATCAACACCGGCAATTTGAAAATCGCACTCAGTATCCTCAAAAACTAAACGTTTGGGAAGGTATTTTAGGTGACCATTCTATAGGCCCCTATTTTATTGATGGTATATTAAATGCAGACAAGTATCTCGAATTACTGAAAAATCAAATACTTACCGCCATTCAAAACATTGGAATAAATCAGGAAATCGTTTGGTTTCAACATGATGGCTGCCCAGCACATAATGCAGTGAGAGTAAAGGAATTTCTAGGAAATACTTTTCCTAGCCGTCTTATTACTGGAACAGGAAACATTCAATGGCCCTCGCGATCTCCTGATCTATCTCCAAATGATTTCTTCTAAAAAATATTGTTTATGCTCATGAAGCTGGTAGAGCAGAAAATCTAGTTGCCTTGAGAGAAAAAATAACTGAGGCTGCGAATTCATTAACTGCCGACATGTTAGCAAATGTCAGAGCTAGTTTCTACGACCGCCTAGGACAATGTCTTGCTGTGCAAGGAGGAATTTTTTAACCTCTTGTATAATTTATTATAATTTTTAGAATACTTTTTTATTTATTTTATTAGGATTATTCTTTAATTTTATCGGAATTACGCTTTTGTTTATGCGACACACCACAGCTTAAGAATTTCCTGCATCTACTGAAAGAAATAAGAAAAGCAAATCCTTGCAATTCGTAAATGTTATTTTAGAACGCATTACAAGTACCTATGTCGATGGTCATATGATTACTGCTAACTTGTATTTGCGAAACAATCGGAGACAATCGTTGCCGGCCGTCGCGGTCTTCGCCGGCATTAGATCGGCTTTTACATATACATATACATCGTATGTACTCATATGTATTCCCTATGCCTAATGATATTTGACACATGTATGACACATGACCTATGTATTGAACATCAAAAATACAGTAACGGGTAACCATGTAAATACCGTATGTCCACAGATTGAGTTTACAAGAGGAAAAAAAATGTTATTTTTGATTTTACAAAAAAGTGCTAAAGGAATAAAATTTTTTGCTTAATTTCAAATGACCAAATCTGTAATTAGAATTTCAGTACCACTTATCTATGTTCTAAAAAAAAATTTTTTTTTATTTTTTTCATGGCAGTACATCTATTATTTTTTAATGGTAGAAGCCTTTGACTTGAAAATGTCATACACTAATTTATTTGTCAAAAATAACTTCAAACTGTAATTCTGTAAGTTTTGGTGAAAATGTTAACGTTATCACAAAAAATATATTTAATACAATGTTACGGTATTGGGGAAAAGAGCTATCGTCGTATTGCTGAAGAATTTAATACAAAATTTCCCGAAGTAACTGTTTCCCGTATGGTATAAGGAAGTTGGTGAAAAAATTTTTGGAAACTGGTTCTGTTCTGAATTTAAAGAAAAAGAAAATAGTACGTGATGAAGATGATGCTACTACAGTTTTAATTTTGGATTCGGTGCAAGATAATCCTAAACTTTCATTGCGGAGAAGGGCGCTTCAACTGAATATGAGCAAATCCCATATTCAAAGAGTTTTGAAGGAACGTAAATTATACCCCTATAAACCGATTTTTAATCATACATTAGAACCGGGAGATGATGAGAAGCGTCTTTATTTTTGCATATGGATGGGAGATGAAATAATGGAGAACCAAAATTTTCACAAAAGCATTGTATTTTCCGATGAAGCAACTTTTTCTAGCAATGGTACCGTTTCGTCACAACATGTTCGTTATTGGAGTGATACTAATCCTCACTTTAGAATTGCATCAAAACGTCAATACTTTGTTAAGGTAAACGTGTGGTGTGCTGTTACTTATCATGGAATAAAAGGGCTATATTTTTTTGATGCTAATGTAAATCAGCATAATTATTTGGAAATGTTGAGCAATTTTTTCTGGGATGGTTTAAGTGAACTCCCACTTGCTTATCAGCAGAGGATGTATTTTCAACAGGATGGTTGTCCGGCCCACCGTTCGCGCATCGTAGCTGCCTGGCTCAATAAAAAATTCGAAAATAATTGGATTGACTGGAATGGTCCTGTTTTGTGGCCTCCAAGAAGCCCTGACTTAACTATTTTAGATTTTTATTTGTGGGGACGGTTAAAGCAACTAGTCTACATGGACAACTTGCCTAACAATGTGGAAGTATTAAAAAATCGCATTAGAGATGCTGTTGCATCCTTGACGCTTGAAGAAATTCGCAACAGTTACAAGGAACTGCGGCTTAGAGTCGAATTGTGTGCTGAAAGAGGTGGTGAATTAATAGAATAGTTTTAAACATTATTGTTTCTAGCCTAATTATTTTTTTATTGTTGTGATTGAAAATAAAAAATAAAAATTTGTAATTCTAAATAGGGGTTTGACAGTTTCGTAATTCTAATTACAGATTTCGTCATTTGAAATTAAGCAAAAAATTTTATTCCTTTAGCATTTTTTTGTAAAATTAAAAATAAATTTTTTTTTTCTCTTGTAAACTCAATCCGGGGACATATGGTATATGTTAAATTAAAAAGTATGTTGTAATAAAATGTAAGAGACGAAAATTAGGGATGAAGAGCCATTATTTGAAGTATTTTGTATAGGCTGTTCAAAAAAACGGAACGTACTAAAGTTATATTTTTTTAAATTGAAGTATTTTTTACACTTAACACTGAGAGTCTAAAGTATTTTTATTTATTAATTGGTAAGGAAAAGAAAATAAATTGATGATACAAACAAAGTTAAACTTAAATAAATTTAAAGTGAGATTTTCAAAATTGGCGCCACCTACTTCCTGACAGTTTAGCCAATCTGTCTGCAAATTCTTATGTAAACCTCGCTATGTCTGGTGAAATGCTTCGTTTCTCGTCATTAATTCTTTCACACAAATATTGCAAATTTCTAGGTAGGGTAAAATATACTTGAGATCGAGAGAACGTGCGGGCTATTCAATGCAGGAATTACTTGGCTATTTAAAGGTTCTAAATATCTTTGACCATTTAGAGTTTCTTCTAGAAAAAAGGCTTTATTATTCTGTATCTACAAATACCAGCTCAAACGGAAAGCATTCTAGGATTTTGCGGATGCGCCTCTTGTACCTAGTGGAGATTACTCTGAGCCCAATATCGACAGTTATATCTATGAACAGTACCGTTCAAGTCATTCGAAAATACTATATGATTTACAAAATTGTAATACGAGCAAAAATTCAAACGAGCACAGATATCTCGAGCATTTGTAGACAAGCTTATTGTCAAGTAATAAATGGATGGAATTTTGAGCATTTACCTTGATACTTGAAGATGTTTGAACACCAAAATCTTTGTTTTTGCCGTTCATTTGTTGTTTGTTTTATTTACTGAATGTTAACTTAGTGCCAATTTCGGTTTCTTTTATGTTATTTAATGGGGTCGCTTCTAAACATTTAATGAATTATTTCTCGAAAATTTTCTTATGTAAGATATCAAATAATTTATGCTGTCATTTGGGCGGTCGAAGAGTCCCTCAAAATTGCGGAAATCTTTAGAATATCCAAAATTTGTTCCTCCGCATTTACTACTACTTCACGTGGTCTTTCACGGTCACGGTCTTCACAACTTGGATGCATCGCGATCTCTCAATCTGTACATGATTTGTAAAATTAAATTATTTCATGGACATCTTCGGTTCGAAACCGCTCTTCATAAATACGTCTAATAATAATAATAATAATAATAATAGTTTATTAAGCGCCCAACAGCAAAGCCAAATATAGGCATAAAGAAAATGTATCGTACATGAATAAATTTACAAAAACAAACAAACAAAAATATATCCAATACAGTTAACTTAAATCCAAAAAAAAGAAAAAGAAGAAAATCAAACTTTAAACTCGAAACTTCGGTTCAAAAAATATGTGACTAAAGTATTTATCCCCACATCTACACATTTGATAAATCGGACTCCTCACCAGTGCATTACTCCGGCACACGGGATAGGCAAAAGTTGCAGAATTGCGAGACGCAAACTGAGGCACAGCAAAACACAATCTTCCAAGTATCGAAGGACAATCGATGTTATTATGCACAACACTGCGTGGAAAGTTAGCACAGGTTACTTCGCGCCGGACATCCAGCAACACCAAATCATGTTCCCTGAGAAGTAGGTTATGGTCAGTATTTCTAGGAGGATAATCACCACTCGTTTTAAAAGTAAGATACTTTAAAACACGACGCTCAACACTCTCCACATTCAGTTTATGATGAATATAGATGGGATGCCAGACTATTGAAGCGTATTCCAATTTGCTTCGAGCTAATGAACAGTAGATATGCTTAATAGTTGCGGGTTGTGAAAAATATTTGGAGCTGCGCAATACAAAACCAAGCACAGCAGAAGCAGATTTGCACATATTAATGATATGGTTGACGAATGTTAAACCGCTGTCAAATATGAATCCTAGGTCTTTGATTGTACCATCAGAAGTTAAAACTTCATTATTAATGTTATAATCAAAATGGTAAAGATCTTTTTTCTTTGAAAATCGAACCACGCAACATTTTCCTATGTTGAGCTTCAAACCGTTAAGCTGACACCACGTCCACACCAAGTCGATGTTCTTCTGAAGGAGAAGTGCATCATCAGGCCGCTCAATATGCATATAAACCTTCAAATCATCAGCATAGGCTAGTCCAGAACACGTCAAAGACTGAAGTAAGTCGTTAATAAATAATATAAAAAGAAGCGGGCCCAAGTTAGATCCTTGAGGAACTCCAGAACTCGAAACAAACTCGGATGACTTAAACCCATTGTAGAAAACGTAGTTCATCCTCCCATGTAAATAGGATACAAGAAGCAATAGCAGATCGTTACTAACTCCAAAATTGTGTAGTTTCTTCAACAAAATATCATGGTTAAGAGTGTCAAATGCACGACTGAAGTCGGTATACACCACATCCATCTGCCCTCTTTCATCAAGCGTGTCGGAAATATCTTGAGATATACATATTAGATTCGTCACTGTCGAACGTCCACGCACAAAGCCATGCTGAATAGGAGAAATCCTTGAGGTGACATGAGCATAAAGATACCTGTATATAATTTGTTCGAACACCTTCGAAAAGTTTGACAAAATAGATATTGGTTTGTAATTATTCAAATTACTTCTATCTCCCTTCTTAAATACAGGTGTAATACGAGCAATCTTCCATTTGGAGGGATAATTTCCTTGTCTCAGAGCAAGATTAAAAATTCTTTTCAGCGGAACAAGAAGAACCATTCGGCAATCCTTAATAATCATGGATGGAATCTGATCATCACCAGCATTCAAGGTCGGTTTCAATCTCTGAATACTCCATAAGATATCTTGATCACTGATAGCATCAATACTCAAACAATCCATAAGTGCAACATCAATAGAAGCATCGGACGGGCACGCACCATCAGAATATGACCGAGAGAAAACTCTCGCAAGAGCCTCGACAATGTTTCCAGGTCCATCGATAACAACATCCCGATCCCGCAACAGATGGTATTCGAGATGACCCCTCTCTGAGGTGGATGTACTGCCATAATTTACGGGGATCATGCTTAATGTCCTCTTCAGTACCACGCAGAAAGCGCCCATAAGCCACCTCCATTTGCGCTTTGGTAAGTGTTCGCAACCTTCTAAACTCATCATAGAACATTAGATTGTGGGAGGATTTCCATTTCCTATGGTAGTACTTCTTCAACTTTAAATTACGCTTAATTTCCGGGGAAAACCAAACAGGGAAATTGCTTCTTGTAGAAGAATACAGAGGAACAGACTTATCGAAAACCTTGTAAAGTAACTCGTAAAACACATCGACACATTGTTCAACGCCATCGCAAGAAGATTATGCAGACCAATCAAGGAAAAGCAGATCACTATACAGAGAAATGTAATCCGCCCTACGGAAATTATAGCGAGAATTACTATTCGAAGGGAAACGAGTCGGTGTAGCAGTAGCAGGAAGAGTCAAAGTAACAGAAAGAGCCGGATGATACGGATCCTCCGACACAACAGAAACATCCTCACGCTGGACCAGAACATCGGACGCTAAGCCAGAGAAAACCAGATCCAATAACTTATGAGAACTATTGAAGATATTATTAAATTGTCTCAAATTGAGACTAGCCGAGAAATTATTAATAATGTTCACCTTAGAGTCGGTAAGCAATGAAGTGGAGTAATTCGTCGCATTGAAATCACCCACCAGAAGGACAGGACAATCAAGCAGAGTTAATTCCAAAGTGTCAAAAAATAAACCATACTGATTAGCACTCACCCTTAGCGGAACATATATGGCAACAATATAGAAAATATAAAGATTCAAAGTACATTTACATATGATTATGTCAATAAGGGGTACGAGGTCCAATAAATGGGTTGTATCAATAAGCTCATAGTTAATATTTTTATTTAGTCTAGTAGCTTTCCACATGTTTCACCGTATAGTAAGACGATATTTGTGAATTCGTGATTTGAATAAGCCATACTCCGTGGAAGTTGATAACAGACTGACTTCTGACTTACAGTATGCTCCCACCATTCTGCTTCAGTAGGGGTAGCGCTGACGTTATAAAGGAATAGTAAATTTACCAGAGTCGGGACGAGTCAGGCGCAATTAACTTTTTTTCTTGGATCTCGTTCGAGGTAGAGTTTTCGTGAATTAGCATTTTATGCTTAATATTATTACAGCTATTACGTGTTAAAGTATATCGGTATATTTTGTTTGCAATCTGTATAGGAAGATTGGTTCGCTCTAAAAATATCGACTTTCAGAGATAAATTACGTTGAACGTAGTTGTAGGTTTCCGCGGTCGTTCTCTAGATGTAGATCACGGTTCCCGGGTTGAAACCGCGTCGAGTTAGGCGTAATTGCCAACGTTTAGTACACTGTTGGAAGGGACATCTTCGGGTTGTACGTAGATGTTCGTTGTTTCGCAGTAACTTGAAGAATTCTTCAAGCTACTGCGAAACAACGAACATCTACGTACAGTCCTGAAGATGTCCCTAGCTTGAAGAATTCTTCAACCTACTGCGAAACGACAAACATCTACGTACAGCCCTTAAGATGTCCCTTGCAACAGTGAACGAAACGTTGGCAATTACGCCTAACTCAACGCGGTTCCAACCCGAAAACCGAGATCTACATCTAGGTTACGTTGTTTTAATTCTAATTGTATAAACTTCACCTTAGAAGTTATTCATTTCAATTATAATTTCAATTATAATCTTGCTATGTGTATAATAATCAGAGAGCGGACTCGAGCAATTCATGATTCATAAGTTTCATAACCGATAGGCGTCTACCTTGTATTCGCAATAGATTTGTTTCTGTAAGCGATCTATGAGTTTCGAACAATTTGATACGTGTGGCTAACAGCATAAGTGGCACATACCTACATATGCAGTCAATATGTATCTGTCAATGGACAACAGAACGAATGTAATAAACGGTTTGGTAACCGGTAGCAATTACTGCTGAAGCAAAAGTAATACTGACAAGAGAATTGCGTATCAAATTTTGAATAAAAATAATTTACAAAGAACAAAACTCAAAACTATGCATTTCTGTGAAACATTGAAAGTCTTTGAACAAAATTTATTCAAGATGTTCCTGTGTCAAATTAGTTCCTTTAGATGTTAAAACGTCTTTAAAAATAGAAAATATCCGTTCCACATCACGACTGGTGATGGGTGCGTGATTAAAATGTTACAAACCTGCACCATACTTCGAATGTATAGATTTTTCAGTCGGCTCTGTGCAGAATTGATATAATATATTCTAATCTGGATTTCTGCTAAATATATGGCATCAAGTTTTTGTCTCAGCTTTGAGAAATATCTTTTTAAATGATGAAACTAACTTATCAACATTTGGAAAATGACCCCTGATGTATTCACATACTCTCTGTAGTGTATGTGTTGCACAGGTAACATGTAGCATATTGGGATAAAATTGTTTTAACAACTTCACTGTTTTTAACATATAAGCTGCCGCATCAGTCAAAAATAATAGCATCTTGTCTTTATAGTTGTTATCCGATGACGGAATATTATGAATACATTGATCAATTACTTCTGCAACGGTTTCACCATTTACGACTGGCAATATTTTAGTTGAAATTAAGTATGGTTGGTATGAAGTTGTCGGATGAAGAATACCAACAACTACATTTAACACATATCGTCCAATTACATCCGTTGTTTCGTCGGCACTTACCCAAAGATAATGACCAGATAGGTTGGTTCGTATTTTTTCAATGGCTCTCAAATAACATTTTGATAAGTGGTATTTACGTAAAGTAGATTTATCTGGTATATGACGATCCGTATATTGTGTTAGAAACCTCTTGAGGAGTAGATGGTTAAGCGTTTTGAATGGGATATTGGCCGCCATGAAAGCTTCACACAGTTCTTCGTTAAGAGTGTCAGGTGCAGATGGTCATATGTTATCTTGATGAGTTTTCAAAGAAACATGTCTCTGCACGTTACACTTTTGTGAACGCCTTAAACTTAATGAACAGGCACTGCAATGTATCTTGGTATTATTATGAATATGTAAGCAATCTGTATGGTCTCTAATCCATCCTACCATGGTTGCCCTACGAGAATTCTCCATAGTTAATTAATAAATAAAGAGTATACTAAGAACAGAAAGAAATGGATTAAAAAGAAGAAACGAAAACTACTCAAAAAATAAACATAATATTTATAAAAAATTATAGGATAAATATACAATATAACAATATGAAACAGATTTTTTTAAATACTAAACGTTGTAACCAAATAACACTGAAAGAAACGATACCAGAAACACGCCACTGTAAAATAGAATTTATGAATGAATAGACACAGTAACGACGGAAATAACAACATCTGCTCGACGAATGCAATCGAGCAAGCAAACAGGGGGGCTGTTATAACATGCACACTATTATACATGATACAGACACAACGTTTTATCGGGGCAATTGGTCATTCAATCGCTATTAAAAAAAAGTATTTAAAACAAATGAAACTTAACGTCATTAATGAAGAGCAACTACTTAGCAACTCGCTCTCTCTTATTTTGAGCAAACCATACTTAGTTTATTAATTCTACTGGATTTGATGTATTTTATACATTTCGAGACTGTTGAGAATCGCTGCTTTATTCTATTCGTTCCATTTCATTACACAATCTTTATCCGAATTATCTTTTCTAAGCGATTCTGTTTGACGACGAAGTAACAATTTTACACACAAAGAAATACATTAAACACATACATTCGTAACTGGAACATTTTACTTTTAATACAACACTCAGCGACGAAACACTTCAGCATTAACACAAAAAAACTAGATACATACATAAACCATAACGCTTTCAACATATCGTGCATCTTAATATATCGTAATGTATGTACTTCTTTTGACGAAACGCACGTCCACGCACAAAGAGTGTTCGAGAAAACAGCTGTCCGCGCGATGATTGATGATAATTTTCGGTTTCGTTTAATGCGTGTGCGTGCAATCAAAACTCTCACAATCGGGCGACTCTGCCAACGAGATAAAATAATTTTTATCAATTAACTAGCTGCGATGGGATGGGGTGCGACAAATTGTTGCTGCTGAAATCTTTCTCTTTTTTCCGCCTTTTTTCCTATCTGTGTGGAACGCGCAGCTTTGCAACTTTATTGGGGTTTATTCCCTTATGTCCCATTACATGCCCGATCCCTTGCGCGCGTGATGAACTTGCTAAAGCCCTGTAGGGTTAAGAGCTTTGTCATATCGTCCGGAGCTTTTTATAAACAACTATTATCGCCTTGCATGTGATCGTCTATCCGTTTCGTAAAAATTTAAGTCAACATATTGAGATCATTATAAATCTGTTACGCTCTTAGGATTATTGTGTCTGGATGATATTTATGTGTATTGTCGACAAGATAATCTCCTGATTATGATAATAACAGTGAGTTATCTTGGATGTAATCGAAGCTTGGCTGACATTTTTAATAAGAGTTTTATTTTTTATGTATTTTAATTAGTTAATCATCTATTATGGACCCATACTGTGCTATTTAGGTTTTATTTAATTAACAATAGGCAGAGTACATAATATATGTATTAACCCTATATTGCATTTTGTGCGCATTCGGGAACACCATGAATTAAACATTATAAAAACTTTGTTTTCAAAGAAATAACATCGGTATGCACATTGGTTCACTATGGAACACTATCCTTTAAATTGGGCTACTCAGCTACAGGTGGCAGCACAGTACTACGACCAAAATTATTCAAACAGATGATCATGTCAAGCAGATTTGAGGTTACCTGCTGTCAACTTTGGTTGGTGATGTTAGTTTTGTTATAAAGTCTGCTTCCGAGTTCAAAAAAATTCTGTAAGGTGTGCCACAGTATAGTAAAGGTACGTATTATTTGATTTTTGTTATATCATATATACTTACCTGTAAACATTGACACAGGTATATGTGCCTTTTTGGGAACACTGTGCATAAAGTGCACAAAATATAAAATGGATTAAAAGTGGGAACCCATCAGTTCGAGATCTTTTTATGGAAAGACAAATGATTCTTACCAGCTTAGAGATATTCCTAGTGATAGTGAGATTCTGTTCTAGCAGATGATGTTGAAGAAATTCTAGAACATCGTAATGTGATTGAAAATGAGGCTAATAATCAAGAAAATTTTGAAATTTTGAATTCGATTCTGAAGACGAACAACCATTGAGTACCTTAGCAAATATCCAATTTTCTTCTAAATCTAAAAGTCAGAAATTAGTGTGGAAGGAGGAAGAGATTTTCACAGAAAACGATAATGTACGGTTTTGCGGTAACACTGATTTACCAGACGAAATTTTAGAGCTTGTCACTCCTTACGCCGTTTTCAAACTATTCTTCACTGATGAATTTCTGAAGATGATAGTAGACATGCCAATGCTTTATTCTATTCAAACTAATCCAAATCGCCCTTTCGTCACTACAACGGACGAAATACAAAAATTTATTGGCATTTTACTGTGGATGTCAATAATAAAATTGCCCAGTACAAGACAGTACTGGGGTGCAGACACGCGAGTACCCCAAGTTGCTGATGTTATGCCGGTCAACCGTTTCCAAGAAATAAAAAGATACTTACATTTCAACGACAATCAGCAAATGCAAAATAAAACTGAAAAAATTCAACCTGTTATTGATCATATTCAGTCCGTGTGCAGTAAAATACCAATGGAGGAAAACTTGTCTTGTGATGAACAAATAGTACCCTTCAAGGGTAGAATTTAATTCAAAACATACAATCCAAAGAAACCGCATAAGTGGGGTTATAAGTTGTGGGTTCTTTCTGGGGTCAGTGGTTTTTCATATGACTTCCAAATGTACACTGGACAAACAGAAGTAGCAGAAGGGGAACAAGATTTTGGTTCCTCAAGTAATGTTGTTGCTCGAATGAGTCGCCACATACCCAAGAATCTGCATCACAAATTGTACTGTGACAATTATGTTACGAGCGTTCCTTTGTTCTCCCATTTGTCACAAAATGGAATTGATTGTGTAGGAACTGTGAGAACAAACAGGTTAATGGGGTGTAGCTTTCCCACGGAAAAGACTTGGAAACAAAAAGGTAGAGGTTCTTTTGTAGAAAAAGTAACCAAATACAGAAACCAGCAAGTGAAGGCTGTACAGTGGTACGACAACAAGGTGGTCACGCTGCTATCCACTTTTGCTGGCAGTCAGCCATCACACAAGGTTCAAAGATTCTTCAAATCTGATAAGGCTAGGAAGGATATTACCTGCCCAGACGTTGTAAAGGTGTACAACAAACACATGGGAGGGGTGGATCTTCTGGACTCCCTACTTGGTCTGTATAGAATTCGAACCAGATCCAAAAAGTGGTATCACAAGTTATTTTTCCACCTGATAGATGTCGTTGTATGTAATTCATGGCTGTTGTACAGAAGAATAGCACAACGTCACAGTCGGGATCAGCCTCAGAGATATGGAGAAATGCCTCTCCTACAATTCAAGATCGAATTAGCAAAAGTGCTGACCACGATAGGGGCAAGTAATGCATCAACTAAGAAACGAGGAAGGCCAAGCAATGCTTCATTTGAGCCACAGCAGACAAAAAAGAAGTGTAAAGGAGTTCAACCTCCTTTTGAAACCAGAACTGATGGCATTGGTCACTGGCCCCTACATTCCGAAAAACGCAATCGTTGCCGTCTGGAAGGTTGCAATGGAAAAAGTCGAATATATTGTGTCAAATATAAAGTATATTTATTTTTTATGAAAAAAAGAATTGTTTCTTTGATTACCATAATGTAGGATGTAATAAATGAATACACATAATTTTCGTACAATATTAGTGACTGTGTCATGTTGGCACAATGTTCCCAAATGGGCTAAAAAAAAACAGTGGAAAATTTTTGAAAAATCAATTTAATATTTTTTACGTGTAAAGGGCGTTGAAAAACATTGTATAAAAAAAATATTTTGCAAAATTAAATTTCGTGCAATATAGGGTTAAGGCGAAATCTTTACAGGCAAACATTTGGTATTCCGCAAGGTTGCAGTCTTCAACCTACATCGATCGTATGTTTACCATTAATAAAGTACTTATAATTTAATATTAATTAAGGATTTTTGTAGAAAATAAAATATTTTTATTTAATAATCTACTGTTCGTTCTTACCAATGACTTTTCGACAGTATTATATTTCCACGTTCAAAAAGCTTTTGGTATCCATCGGCAAAATATTGAACGCAATGCAATCTGATATCATCGTTATTAAGTAAACTCCCAATTTAGAAAGCCCTGTTCTATTGAAATAACAGATGTAAATATCTTAACAATTTTGTTTTATTTTAAAATAAAATTGCTAAAACATTTACGTGTTCTATTTCAGTACAAGAGGGCTTGAATGAAACGCTCATGAAACGAAACAATTATAGTGTTACAGTAATCTATTTTTTTCTTTCAATTCATCCAAGTTATGTATTTGCACGTTATTATAAATTTTACTTTTTAGATATCCCAAAAGAAAGAAATCATTTGGAGATAAATCAGCTGATCTTGGGGGCCATGGTATGGGGACAAACCTGTCAATCCACCGTCTTTAAAGTGTGTTACTTAAAAAATTCCTGACGGCGTGAGTAGAACGTGCCGGAGCCCCAGCCATTTGGAACCTAAGTTGATCAACATTTAGTATCTCAATTGTTGGAATGATGTGGTTTCGTAAGATATTTAAATTTTTTTCTGCGGTGGGGTTACCGTCAATAAAAAATGCGCCAATAAGTCTATCCCTTATTATTCCAATCCAGACATTGATTTTTTGAGGGTACTGCGTTCGGGTTGGGTTTTGGGCATGATAATTTGTACGAGATCAATACCTAATGTATCAGAACAACATTTGTGTTCTTTACACCAGATTTTTAATAATATTTTATATTATTAAAAATACCTTTGTATAATACCTAATGGATTAATGAAAAGAAAATTTAGTATTTTTCAGTGGATAAATGTAAGATACAAACCGGAAATTCTGAGAGTTGACTTCACCATTTATGGTAAATGTAACTTCATCAGTAAAAATTATTTTATTTAAAATTGCTTCGTTTTCATTTAACATATTAAACATTTTTTCACAAAAATCAGTTCGTTTTACTTCATCTTCCTCGAAAAGCTCCTGATGGTTTGATACCTTGTATGGCTTATATTTAAATTCTTTCAGGGTTCTGTACACCGAACTGTACGATACTCAAAATGCCTGGCTACATTTAAAAGCGATACCACAGACCGTTCTTCTACATAACACAGGATATTCAGCTTCATATCTTCTGTTAACACATTTTATAATTTTTTTTGTTTGAATTTAGAAGACAACCATCTTCTTTGAATCTATTATAAATATTTAAAATTGTCTTTGCACAAGATATAGGCCTGTTAGGATAATTAACGGCAAACATGTCTCTGACCGTTCTTAAACTGTTTTTCTTCTGATACCATATTACCATTGAAACTTTTTCGTCTCTGCTATAAGGTATCCATGATTTAAGTAAATAAATTTTTCAATAAAATATATTTAATTTAAAATTTTTGTAATGAAAACAAATTGAGAAATATGTGACATTTATTTTCTCTCCATGGCAATGTATTTAAGAATTAATATATTATTTGTACATAGATTTTGGGGTACAATTGGTTGCCTACTATATGCCACTATACATTTATGCCTATGCGTAATTGGAAATGAAAAAAAGTCAGTCAATGTATTATATCTATGCGTAATGAAAAACCCGGTATATAAAATTGTTACAATGTATTATACACCTGTTAAAAAAATATTGTAAAATATTAAAGGAGGTAGTAATATGAATTAAAATAAACAAAACATTATTAATAAACATGTACCCGCAAAATAACGGTTTCGGAGATATGGAATGTTATTCTTTTTTTACCTCCATTTTTTATTTTGCAAAACTTTAGAGTTTCTTATCATAGTTGGCTGATGGTTTGTGAAATAAACATTAAGTATTTGACTGTTGTTGTCAGTGCACAAGTTTCCGTTTGTTATTGCTGTTTACTCTAACGACGAATAGCCGACATGCATTTCATGTATGGTCGTGCTAATGGGATTGCCGCCGAAGTGCTACGTCTTTATGCTGAAGCCCATCCAAATCGCCCGATTCCTTCGCATTGTATGTTTGGAAGTATTCGCCAAAGATTGCGTGATACTGGTTCATTGAGCAAACAGTGCCATTTATCTGGAAGACCAAGGTCCGAATCTACTCCTAGAGCAAAGGAATAAATTCTAGCACGGATAGAGTATAATCCAGGGACGAGTATGCGGAGAATACTAGTATTCTCCGTACACTTAATCATCAAGGACGTATGGTTTTTTTGTAACTGGTTTCTGCGCAATGATGCTGAAGACCCCGTTTTCTTGCCAATATTCTTTTTACGGATGGAGCTGAGTTCACACGAAATGAAGTTGTTAATTTTCACAGTACGTATGTTTGGACCGACGAAAATCCCCATGCTGTAATGGAATCTGGACATCAGACACGTTTTTCATTAAACATTTGGATGGGTATTGTAGGCGACATGTTTCTAGGTCCTGTTGCTGCTTACCTAAACTTTCTATAGAATACAATGTGTAATTTTTTGGACGACATTCCTTTGGACCAAGGGCAACATTTTTGGATTGCCGTTAGAGAGCATCTACATCAAATTTTTCTACGTAGATGGGTGGGAAGGGGCGGACCTGTTTTACGGCTTGCATGATCGCCTGATTTAAATCCTCTAGATTCTTTTTCTTTGGGGATATTTGAAAACATTGGTTTATGATACTCCTGTAAATAGCTTCGAGAAGCTGCAGATATGAATTTAAAAAAAATGCCAACAAATCTGAGTCAATGATTGAGTTTTAGAAAGAGTTCGAACATCCTTCAGACTAGGATGTCGTGACTGCTTGGCAAAGGAAGGAGGGCACTTCCAACATCTTTTGTAACTTTGTTTGTTTGCACGTAATAAATAATAAATATTTCAGAAAAGAATAAACTTTCTTATCTCCGAAATCGTTACTTTGCGGACCCATGTTTATTAAGACTTTTTTGTTTATTTTGGTTCATGCTAATACCTCCTTAAATATTTTACACTATTTTTTAACACCCGGTATATAAAATTAAATGACTAAAAAATAAATACAAATTTAAACATAAATTTGAAAGAAAATAGGAAAAATAAAATATTTTTCTTCTAACATCTTCAAAATTTTATATTTCGTTATACATATTTATTTTAGAGATATGACGAATAATAGAAAACATTTCTAATTTATTTTCTAATGAGACTGGACTTTGGTAAAACGTGTAGAATTACTTGCTTTATACGAACCCAATAATACCTAGAAACGTTGGAAAATGTAGAAGCGACTTCAGCAAACACAAATAAATAATTCCTACAGTCATGTCCTCAAAATTGCATTAAACCGGATCCGGACAATTGTCGGGGCATCCCAGTTTTAAATCAATTCCAGGTTCACCTAAACTTATAAAACGAATTGACAGTAAAGTCGATGCTACTACGTTCATATATAAAGTTAAACGTCGAGTAATTTAAACCGGTGCGGTTAAAGAAAACAAGCCGACAAAAAGAACGCTGCTACCTACTGTGTCTTCAAATTTATTAGATTTTAATTAGATTTATAACTATACGTCGACACGACTTGTGTTAGTTTTATTTATAGTAACAACAAGGCTCTGATATTTCCAACGCTTAATAGTGCATAAGCTAAAACCGAATGGAAAGAAATTAAACTATTAAAACGAGATTATTTTTAAAGTGTTTAAGTGCTTGGAGAGTGAGTGCGTGTAGCAATATCACTCTTATACGCATAATATACCCTCAAATCTTTTTTCTGTGTTACTTTTTTTAGAAATATTCTCTTATATATACACATGCGTTTAAAATTAACTGTACGAAAGTTAAGTGATATTATATTCCGTTATGCTCAATTAATTTACTACTTTATAGCATTGTCGAATACCGAAAAAATATGATTAAAGTAATAATCAGAGAGCGGACTCGAGCGATTGATGACAGCTCATAGACGTCTGCCTATGGGCTATGGGCGCTTACAGAAACAAACCTATTCGCAATCGGTTTGTTTCTCTAAGCGATCCGTGAGTTTCGAACAATTTGAAGAGTGTGGCTAGCTGCATAAGTGGCACATACGTGCTTATGCAGTTAATATGTATCTGTCAATGCACAATAGAGCGAATGTAATAAACGGTTTGGTAACCGGCAGCAATTACTGCTGAAACAAAAGTAATGCTGACAAGCGAATTGCGTATCGAATTTTGAATAAAAATAATTTACAAAGAACTAAAGTCAAAACTATGTATTTTTTGTGAAACATTGAAAGTGTAAAACATTCCTAATTTGTTCAAGGTGTTCCTGTGTTAAATTAGTTCTTTTAGATGTTAATACGTTTTTAAAAATAGAAAATGTTCGTTCCACATCACAACTGGTGATGGGTACGTGATTAAAATGTTGCAAAAGAGCACCATACTTCGAATGTATAGATTTTTCAATCGGCTGTGTACAGAATTGATATAATATAGACAAATCTGGATTTCTGCTAAATATGGCAGCAACTTTTTGTCTCAGCTTTGAGAAATATATTTTTAAATGATGAAACTAACTTATCAACATTTGGAAAATGACCCCTGATGTATTCACATACTCTGTGTAGTGCATGTGTTGCACAGGTAATGTGTAGCATATTGGAATAAGATTGCTTTAATAACTTCCCTGTTTTAACATATAAACTGCCGCATCAGTCAAAAATAATAGCATCTTGTCTTTATAGTTGTTATCCGACGATAAAGTATTATGAATACATTGATCAATTACTTCTGCAACTGCTTCACCATTTACGACTGGCAATATTTTAGTTGAAATTATGAAGAATACCAACAACTACATTTAACACATATCGTCCCATTACATCCGTTATTTCGTTGGCACTTACCCAAAGATGACCAGATAGGTTGGTTCGTATGTTTTCAATGGTAACCTATGGCACAACCTAAATAATATTTATATTATAATCTTATGAATTGATAAATTTTGTGAATATTAATTTTTTTTTCTAAATATGGAATATTTGGAGGAAACCTAGAACCACAGAAAAACAATCTTAGAGATTATAAACCATGAAATCTCCAATTTATACACTTATTTCAGGAAAATGTTGGAAAAAAGTGACAAAGAATAATTCAAAAATCTTAGAAACTATCCTTAATACAGTTTTTATACATATTGAAAAATGGCTCAAATAATTATGATGCCAATACCTGGATAGAATGTCAACGAATTGACTCCGTATCGACTAATAGGTCTATTTTCCTACAATCGTTAAGAAATTCAACATTCCCACACGCAAATTGAGTGCGGTAAATGACCAATTCCCGCACTGGTACGAGAATGTTATAAAATCCCAAAAAAAACGATTGTACTTAATCACATTTTAGATTTAGAAGTGTCCCGTATCGTTATGTTCAAATTTTAGAAGTGCAAAATAGACTTCATTTCAAGTAACAAAAACGCAAAACTTGTATATCCATTTTTATTTGCTTCATAGTTACAGATCTACGAATGCGATTGTCAGATCATGAAAAAAAATGTAATCCCAAAGTCAATAAAAACTGATTTTATTTAAAAAAGTTCAATTAATAATATTTTCGAAATGTTCACCTCCTTGTTGAATGCAGGCTTGTGCCCGTAAGCCAACAGAATAAGTACTTATCCGAATTTCATACTTGTTTTGTCGGATTTGCTCGGCAATCAGGTGAATACGATCCAACAACTCTTCTCTTGTGTTCGAAACATGCGCGTAAACTAAATTTTTCATGTACCCCTATAAACAAAAATCAAGGGGATCAAGATCGAGTGATCTGGGTGGTCATGCAACATATATATATATATATATATATATATATATATATATAACAATTGACAAATTATTGGAGTTTTTCGGCTTTTATATGAAATACTTACAAACATCAAATAATTGCAAAGTACGTGGGGATGTAAACATTGCTGTCTACAAACCACAAAGCAAATCACACGAAATTTTTAATTGAAAAACATTGTCTATGTTGGGACCTGAACTCAAGTCCACAGCTCGCTGGACCAATCGCTTTTACCACTCAGCCACAGTATACTGTCATTTATATTTTATATTCCTTGATGAAGGCATTATTTGCCGAAACATGTTGGGTTGTTTTAAATATATATATTTTGAAGTAAAACCAGACCTTAAATCACCAACATTTACCATATCATGCAAAGGTCACGAAATAATTATCTTTATATATATATATATATATATATATATATATATTTATATATATATATATACAAACACAAACCAAAAAAAAAACTTTTTATCATTTCCCATTTGTAAATACTTTTACTACATACCCCTAAACACGGTCCTGACCAATTTGCCAAATTCCAAAATAGAACAGAAATTAACCTCTTTTAACAAAGCCACAAACACTTACAATATTCCAACCAGTGCGATCGGTTCGTTATAAAATAAGGTCTCGGATGTCCCCGACAAACACATGTTACACAGAATGCGTGTTTTTGAAAACCAAAAAAAACGGTGAGTTTATTATCATTCATTGTTCATTCATTGTTTCTTACTGTAATTGTAGTTGATTTCAAATTTTCAATTCATTTATACAGATTTAACCACTTTAATTTTTCCTTACTCATTATTAATCTAAGTTTAAATTTTAACTTTAATTGTTAATGTTTAATGTTTAATTGTTAATTCAGTCTTTAATACAGTTTTAATTCTAATGGTTAATTTAATTGTTAATTCAGTCTCACAAAAGCAAACACAGCTCTCACGTTTTCATTGTAGTAATTCTTGGTTCTAGTTACCTTACTGTATTGTAGTTTAATTCAAATCTTCAATTCATTTATACAGATGAAATCACTTTAATTGTCCTTACTCATTATTAATCTAATTTTAAATTTTAACTTTAATTGTTAATCTAATTGGTAAGTCAGTCTTTAATCTAAGTTTAAGTTTAATTGCTAATTTAATTGTCAATTCAATCTCACATAAGCAAACACAGTTCTCATGTTTTCATTGTATTAATTCTTGTTTCTAGTTACTTGAAAAAGACTGAATAATAATAAAAAGTCGAAACGTCCTAGAATAAAACAGCAAAATTCAATAAAAGGTCGCTAAACCAATAAAACGTCTATTATTTTTAATATTAAGACACGGCCAATAAAATAAATAAGAAAAATAAAATTCTTATAAACACTAAATATATATATATATATATATATATATATATATAAATATGTATAATAATAATAAATGTATATAATATATATATATATATATATATATATATATATATATATATACATTATACTAAAAAATAACATTTTAACTTTAATATATTTAACTGCATTTTTATGTTAAGAAATTAAATCCAATTCTAAAAATAAAATAATTTTCACAAACTATTACTTGTAAGAATTCAAATAATAAAACATAAAAAAGAAATTTAATTCAAATTTTTAATTTACGTAGTGTGCTTTATTTTTGCACGATATTGTATTCGGTCCCTTTTTTATTGACAAATTATATGTCAATTTAAAAGAGTCTAAACATAGAGGGGTTTTCTAATAGGCATTCGAAAGAGGGGGATTTCGTGATTTTATCTCCTTTATTTACGGGGATGTTTTCAGATGTGCGTGTTTATTATGACTTTATGGCGGGAATCGTTTTTAGCTGGTTGTTTTGTCATTTAGCTAAATTGGATTTTTATTTGTGTGTGGTGGTACTCGTCCGTATATATAAAGGGGAGGAAGCTCTTTTATGCAGGCAGGCGGCCAGGAGGTATGTAAGTACATACATATATGTACATGTACATGCATCGGGCTTTCAAGTGGCGCTTTTTATCTAAATATTAGTACTTGAAACTGTTTTGGTAGCGCCACGGTTGTTTTATGTTGTGTATACGAAACAGGCAAGACCAATTCTTTATTTAAGTACCATAATAAATATGTGTTTATTTGATGGTTTTATTACGATAATTTGATTATTAGACTTATAAAAACGTGCTCTAATCCTGATCTGTTTTACGTTACTTACTGATGCGACAACAGTTTAACGCTTTACTGACATCATGAAGACAGTATATTTTGTTATATATATATATATATATAATTATTTCTTGACCTTTGTATATTATAATAGATTAAATTAGTCGGCGATTTAAGGTCTGTTTTACTTTGATATGTATATATTTAAAACAATCTTACATGTTTCGGCACATAGTGCCTTTTTCAAAGAAATTAAAAATATAAATGGCAGTATATCAATGTCAAACTTATATGTTTGTACTTGTCATGGATAAAATTGAATGTATCTTTGAATATTTTAATTTTATACATACATTAATATGTATTGAAGTAACACGTTGATAATGAATGGCATCTACGTTATATATTATTTGAAATGTAATGTAATTCTAAGATTATGTAATTTAAATATTGACTATGCTAATAAATACATAAGTTCAATAAACGACCTATAGATGTTGCTAATACTTATGTTCACAGATGTCGCTTGAACTAAGGGCAGAAACATTAATAGTACGTAAAAATAAATAAAGTTTGTACTTAACTTAATCTGTCTCTTCAGGGTACATAATCTTCTAGTTTCTATCTTAATTAGTATGATTTAATGGGCACCAGCTAGCTCAGATTGATAAAGTGAATTTGTAATTTATTAATAACAATAGTGTGGGCTGGTACCTAGTGTAGATATACGTAAGTGAATTAGCACGTTAAAATATAATAAAAACCTTGATATGTACTCTAATTAAAAAAACGAGAGAGTTACGAAGATAAACAAATGGTTTAATCAGAACTTTTTGTAAGGTAAGTGTTTACATTGATATTCAAGTATAGCAAACGCCAATTAAGTTGGCGCGAGGAGGGGTAAGTTCGCGCAGGATTAGAAGTAGTGGAGAGATTTGTATTTGGTTTTACATCAAATGTCAGATAATTCTAACCTCTGAGCGTGTATCACTTTATGATCCCCTAGCAATAATGATGTATTCTGACAATTACTTGAGTAGTGGGGGTGGTCGTTTTTAAAAACGGCCTCTGCGCAACCCTTCCTCGCGCCAACTTAATTGGCGCTTGCTATACATTAACCTATATACGGTCACGTGTTCATATTATTATTTCAAAATTAGGTTATCTTTTTATTCATGAAATGATACATAAATTAAATAACTAAATTTACTTGAATTAAACACAAGGGAACTGTATTTTTCGATATAAGGGTATACTTAGTGATAATTAACGTGATTCGCATAAAATAATTGAAATCAAACGATTGTATTCAAATAATTATATAAATAATTTTGGTGTTATAGAAAATAGATTAAAAATACTCAAGTTTTGGTTGATTGAGACTTCTGGATGTTCTAACGGCTTCGGGAACCTTTTCAACAGGATGAATATTCTGGTCAAGGGGTTAGGCAGGGTAGCGTCCCTCGGTAAAAGGAAAATTCGTTTTTATATCTTCTAAGCAGGAATTGGTATCGGATATTGCGTCTATCGATGTTTTAAATGTTGGTGATTCGATGGATAGGACTTCAGGTATGGATATTGTCCTTTTTAATAATCTTTTTACTTAATTTTTGGAGTTCTATTAAAATATATCTCGACGCGTGTTATTCATTTTCACCAACTACTCACGCTAACTAGCGATTGTTTCTATTCTTGCTTCTTATTCGTTGATTAATGTTTGTAATTTTTAATCTAATTTTAATATTTCGAAATGAGTTAATCTATAACAACAAATCGTTTAGATATCTCACATAATTAATAAATTTAATTTTAAAATACAAGAATCTAACCTAGCAATATACAAAATTTCGCTATGCGCCTGTACAAAATTGGGATATTTCCCGCCGTGAATAATTTATATAGGTACAGTTATTTCTAAAGAAAATCGATATAAAATATTCAATCAACCAAGTTAAAAAAATCTTCGGAATAACAACAATATTAATGAAAATGACTAAAGAAAATGAAAAATAAAAAATATAAGATAAATGACACAAATATAAGCAATTAATACGCGGAATTAACTTCGTTGATTTGACATATGAAATATACAGTTCCGTAAAAATTCTTATTTGCTAACTTATTATTATATGATTAAAATTATCTGATATTTTTGTTCTAGGGCTTCTCATGGGAATGGGAATTCCCTACGACAATATATATGTGTGTGTTTAGATAATTTCTTAGACGTTTATTAAATATAACAATTGATAAATTATTGGAGTTTTTCGTCTCTTATATGAAATATTTACAAATATCAAATTAGTATGTATGTAATTGCAAAGTAAGTGGGGATGTAAACATTGCTGTCTACAAATTACAATGCAAATCATACGAAATTTTTAATTGAAAAATATTGACTACGTTGGGACTTGAACCCAAGTCTACAGTTTGCCGGACTGTCGCTTTTACATCCCCACTTACTTTGCAATTACATACATACTAATTTGATATTTGTAAATATTTCATATAAAAGCCGAAAAACTCGAATAATTTATCAATTGTTATATATCACCATTTCGATTTTCAAAACAGATAATTGATAAAGAACAACACACAATGAAAAGAGAGATTAAAGAAATGATTAGTATTAAACAGGAAAAAATTCGTTATAACTTAATTATGTGACGATCTGCAATTTACCATCATAATATATGTTGTTGTTATATAATTATATATCTTATATTATTTAAATATCTATACATTTGCTTATCATGCTGACAGTTCTGTGTTTTGATTCCTGTCTGGCTGTCCGAGTAGGTTTTCGTGGTTTTCCTTCTCGTTTAAGGCGAATGCCGACAGCTTAACATTTTAAGTCGCTCCACGGGCGCATACATAATAATAACTCATGTCTTGTGTTTCGCTGTTTTTGTTGTCCATCTATTTTAGAATACTAAGGCATGATTTATTATTATTAAATTGGAATGTATCTTTGAATAATTTTATCCATAGCAACTACAAATGTATGACATTAATATACTGTCATTTATATTTTATATTCCTTGAAAAAGGCATAATTTGCCGAAACATGTAGGATTGTTTTAAATATACATATACATTTTGAAGTAAAACCAGACCTTAAATCGCCAACAAATTGAATTTACTATTGTATATACACACATCGACAAAATTAACGCATAATTTGAATTTTTATGATATTTATTACAAAAAATCTTAAATGATCAAAAAAATGTGTGCAAATGATGTGCAGTCTTAATTCTTTGAATAACTCATTAATTTGAATAAGCTATGGCTTTTAAAATTATTTTATTTAATAAAGAATGCAAAACCTAAATAACCTATGGTTGTTACAAATGAAATTTATTTATGGTTAATATCTGGTATGGCCTCATCGTGCTTTTATAACAGCTCGGACACGTTGAGGTATGGTCTGAATCAAATTTAGCACAATGTTTGGGTCGATATTATTCCACTCTTCTTGTAAAGCTTCTTGAAACTAGTTAAGAGTAGTTATGTAATGTCTTCTGTTTTGTAGCTTTCTTTCCATCTAATCCCATAGATGGTCTATGGGATTTAAGTCTGGACTCCAAGTTGGTCAGTCGATATGGTGAATATCAACATCATTTAAAAATTAATCAACTACAGCAGCTGCTTGGGATCGGGCGTTATAAATGAAGAGGGTTTAGTATTATGAAATGCTTTAAATGTTAGAATAGAAAAATGTAAAAAATATTGTTGAAAAATGTGACATTGTCAAACGTTTAGGTTAAATTATTAATGAAATTGTTTATACATAACAAGTGTTCATTTGGAAAGTCAATCTAGGTTACTTTGAAATTTTGATTGAAGAAGACGTAAATATATTAGTATGTATTTGTTGTTCCGTAAACGTAAATCCAAATGACATTTGATAATGTCAATCACAAATATCAGTTAGTGCATAAAATAATCGTGCGTCGATTCTGGTTTAAATAAATTGCTTCTCAGTTTTAAAATGGCTTTCACTTTAGAACACAAAATTTTTTTTAGTCCAGGCTTATTTTCGAAGTGGTAATAAAATTGATGGTTCATGGGTTTATTCAGTTCAAGATTGCATGCTAGAATTTCAAGTTGAATTTTCACATTTTGTAACAGATTATATACAATTTAAGAATACTTTGGATAGAACTTTAAAATTTTTTCCTGAAGCTGGTAGTCTCTTAAGAAAATCAGGCAGCGGAGCAGTTAAGAAACGTACACCTAAGTTGTCAATCGTGTTGAAGAAATTATGGAAAATGAATCACAAACATCTGTTCGACATTTGAGTCAATAAATAAACCTTTCTGTTGGTACAACTCACAAGTTATTAAAAAAAGATATGCAACTTTATCCATACCGTGTCACAGCAGTACAAGAATTGTTAGAAATTGATTCCCCACGTAGACTACAGTTTTGTAATTGGTTTGTAAATATGGACAATAATGGAGAACTTTCGCAAAGAGTCATCTTTACTGATGAAGCATGGTTTTATAAAACGGGATACCCAAATTCACAAAATACAAGAATTTGGAGTAGTGAAAATCCACATGTAATTAATGAAGAATCGCTACATCCAGAGAAAATTGGTGTTTGGGCAGCGATAAGCCAAAGGCGAATCATTGGACCAATATTTTTTCAGGGAACGTTAAATGCTCAAACTAAAAAATAACATATTTCGAACACCTATATTGAATTTGAATGATATGCTATAGAGAATCGAACAGAAATGCATGGAAATATAACAATCCAGTAATGTTGCAGAATATCATCAGAAATTTTGAACGGAGGATTTTAAAGTGCATTAATCTTGAAGGACAACATTTTCAACATTTGTTATAGTTTTCAATAAATACTTATTATTTGTTATTTATTTGTATATATGAAACTGTCAAAATATATGACTTCGTAGGTTAAGTAGTAAATTTTAATTTACCACATACTTCAAAATGTTCTCAGTAAATCACATGCTTCTTGATTGACTTTTCAGATGAACACTTATAACATGTGTTCATATTGTCGTATATTTTGACAGTTTCATACATACAAATAAATAACAAATATTAGGTATTTATTAAAAACTATAACAAATGTTGAAAATGTTGTCCTTCAAGATCAATGCACTTTAAAATCCTCCGTTCAAAGCAATTTATTTAAACCAGAATCTACGCACGATTATTTTATGCACTAACTGATATTTGTGATTGACATTATCAAATGTCATTTGGATTTACGTGTACGGAACAACAAACACATACTAATATATATGCGTCTTATTCTATCAAAATTTCAAAGTAACCTAGATTGACTTTTCAAATGAACACACGTTATAATAATATATAATAATAATAATATAAGTAGTTGAAAAAAAAGAAAGATTATTAATTGATGATAACAACAAAAAAAATTTGGAAAAATAGACATAAATTTTCATAAAGTATATAAAAGATATTATCTTGCGTGTTTCAAAGCATATAATGAAATAAATAAGTAAATGTATTAAACGATATTGTAAAAGATAAACACCAATATATAAATATAAAATAAGAGAATAATTAATATTAATTATATTACAAAAAAAGATTGAATAAAAGTTTATAAAGAAAATATATATGTAACAAGCAAAGAATTTGTGTTAAACAAGGAAGAGATAGACGAAGATTATCAAAGGATAATTAAAGATCATGATAAGAAATGTTATAATGAGAAAAATGTAATATAGCAGTAATTATTTAAAAGAACAGATGGCCAAAGATTTTTGACAGAAATCATCTTGGCTGATAGGGGATTATTGAAGTAGACAGGTTTCTATAGTTATAAGTAGAGACCGGACACATCGGGTTGAAATGACGTCGTCATTACGGCGGACAATATAAATAGTCTACAGCATCTGTAAGTACATCACGTGTTATTGAATGCACTATTGATCTGGCTAGCGGGCACATCTGTTTTCATAGAGAATTCCGACGTTATTTTGTTGGATATTTACAGTTAAATTTATGTTTTCATGAGCGTAGATAGAAGCGTGTGGTGTTTTAATAATTTAGTCTATTTAGATGTTAACACTCCTTTACTCAACTTCAACGACAAAATGAGCAAATAAAAATGTATTTCGTTTTTTTGTAGCTGTATATATATATATATATATATATATATATATATATATACCCGTTTTCTTATTATAAGTATAATTATATAAATAAAATTAAAAACTCTTAAAAAAAGAATACAAATGTTCAATAGTACGCTCATTTGCTAGAATAGTATATTAGTAGCATAATTTAAAAGAAATTATCGACCGTAATATGTACATATATTGAATAAAATAAATTAAAAGTGGGCAAGCGGTCTGTCAATTAAAAACTCATTTATTAATTATCCCTATATTTCGCAACAACTTTGAATATCAAAGAATATCAGAAAACAATGCATTATAATGCATTGTTTTTTGATATTCTTGAGACTTTAGTTTTTTGCTATATAATATGAAACAAACATGTAAATAATTTACATATCTGTAACTATGCACATGGACAATACACCTCGTATTTTCAGCAATTACTTCTGCTTAATACATATGTTTCTGCCAATATAGGCGTCCTCAGCTAAGCTAGTGAAGCAATTTATACAAATTAATACAAACCTGTTATAAACAACTGGTTTGTATCTGTATTTAAATTTACTGAAATAGCCCGCAAAGATCAAGCAAGTTCCGTCCTATAAGAAGACAACTATTAATAATTGACATCTTACGGGCGAAAGATACATTGTCCGGAGGGCTACCTATCGTTCGAACAGCTATGCTGCTACGGGAAACGATAAAATACGTATGTAGATGTAGTCCATTAACAACCTGCCAGATGGCGGTATATACGAAAAGGTTTTGTTTAAGTATAACAATACGTTAAGCACGTATAAAGCGTTTGTACAATATGAAACAAACATGTAAATAATTTACATATCTGTAACTATGCACATGGACAATACACCTCGTATTTTCAGCAATTACTTCTGCTTAATACATATGTTTCTGCCAATATAGGCGTCCTCAGCTAAGCTAGTGAAGCAATTTATACAAATTAATACAAACCTGTTATAAACAACTGGTTTGTATCTGTATTTAAATTTACTGAAATAGCCCGCAAAGATCAAGCAAGTTCCGTCCTATAAGAAGACAACTATTAATAATTGACATCTTACGGGCGAAAGATACATTGTCCGTATCTTTCGCCCGTAAGATGTCAATTATTAATAGTTGTCTTCTTATAGGACGGAACTTGCTTGATCTTTGCGGGCTATTTCAGTAAATTTAAATACAGATACAAACCAGTTGTTTATAACAGGTTTGTATTAATTTGTATAAATTGCTTCACTAGCTTAGCTGAGGACGCCTATATTGGCAGAAACATATGTATTAAGCAGAAGTAATTGCTGAAAATACGAGGTGTATTGTCCATGTGCATAGTTACAGATATGTAAATTATTTACATGTTTGTTTCATATTGTACAAACGCTTTATACGTGCTTAACGTATTGTTATACTTAAACAAAACCTTTTCGTTTTTGCTATATGTTTCGTTTTATATTTTTCATGTTTTAACTTTTACATATACATGTTTTTTAAAGGTTTTAAAGGCTTGTATCTATAGTTACTTTAACGTTTTAAATCTAATCAATTTTATTGTCCTTGTACGTCACTTTTATTATTTTTTTTGAACTCTACATTTTGTAAGTATTTTACTACTGCTTTATACTCTTATTTATTTAATGTTATTTCTCATTAATCTTGTAGTATCTCCGGAAGAAGCAACAAAGTTGTTGGGAAATATAGGGATAATTAATAAATGAGTTTTTAATTGACAGACCGCTTGCCCGCTTTTAATTTATTTTATTTAGTAGCATAAGATATTTCATACTCAGTTATTGATTGAAAAGTTTGGTTCTTTGGTAGTTTGGCTGTTTGCTAGTTTGGTTGTTTGGCAGTTCAGCAATTTGTCAGTTTAGTAGTTTTTGAAGTTTGACAGTTTGCTACTTTGTCAGTTTGGCAGCTTGTTAGTTTGGCAGTTTGTTAGTTTGGCAGTTCACTAGTTTGACAGTTTCTTAGTTTGGCAGTTTTGCTGTATGGTAGTTTTGCTGTTTGGCAGTTTGCTAGTTAGGCAGTTTGCTAGTTTGGTAGTTAGGCAGTTTGAAAATTTGGCAGTTATACTGCGAAACTAGCAAACTGTCAAACTAGCAAACTACCAAACTGACAAACAACCAATCTGCCAAACTAGCAAACTGCCAAACAACCAAATTGCCAAATTATCAAACTGTCAAACTACCAAACTAGTAAACTGACAAACTGCCAAAGCACCAAACTAGTAAACTGCCAAACAAGCAAACTGCCAAACTACTAAACTAGCAAACTGCCAAACAACAGAACTAACAAACTACTAAACTGCCAAACTATCAAACTGCCAAATTGGAAAAACTCGCAAACTGTCAAACTAGCAAACTATCAAACTGCCAAACTACGAAATTAGTAAACTGACAAACTACCAAACTAGCAAACTGCGAAACTAGCGAACTGCCAAACCAGCAATTTGCCAAACTACCGAACTAGCAAACTTCCAAACTAGTAAACTGCCTAACAACAGAACTAACGAACTACCAAACTAGCAAACTGCCGAAAAGCCATACTGCCAAACTACCAAACTAGAAGTTAAATAAATTTGATATACATTTAAATATAGATTTTTGTATAGAAACTTGCAATTTCAAATTGAAAGAACCTGAGATGCTGAGATAATTCGTTTGCTTATTGTAACAATTTTGATGAATCAAGGAAGTGTCTCATTGTTTCATTTTGGTACCCAAGGTTGAGGTTGTGGTGTAATATTTGCCGCCTAAGACTGAAGAGCTGATGAGTACTTTACAAGTACTCATCAGCTCGGTCTACAACATTTTATATATGTACACAGGCTATCTTCGAAATAAAAAAAACAAGGTATGAAAAATGAAATGGTGTACTTATAGAGAACATGAATCCAAAATATTGTGAGTCAATTATGACGCCAACTTAAAAAATTAAGAACCCTCTAAAAAATGCATCATGTTCCGCCAATGAATTCAAAATACTCGGAATTCATAAATAATAAATATGTACCTACCTTTACTGAAGTTACACATACACCGTATGTTTATATATTTAACAGCTGTCGATGTTATTGAATTATGAATCGAATTATTAAAAATTACGATGTGTTACGTTAACAAACTCATTTTAAAAATCATACCAATAATAATTTCTGGACTTTTAGAACTTTTTGTCACCAGAAACGTAAGTCAATTTTTCCTTCTTAAATTTTACAAAAGAAAATTTTCTACAGATTCCAGTAACGTAATAAATATATTAATTAATAATTTCTTGGGATTGCGGATAGAAATGAATGCAGCACATTACAAGCAAAGTGACATTTAATACTCATTTTATAGTTTTCATTTGTAGTATGAAATAAAAATTACATAACCAAGAAATTTCACAGATCGCTATTTAAAAATGAAATAATTATCATAATTATATATTACAGCAAAAAATCTATATTAAAAATTGAATTACATATGTACAATGTACATAAGTTACTTTAAAAACTGTTATTGTCTTCAACAGTCTTGATTTAGTTTTCATCTCAGTGTAAACCGAACTTTAGGGATACCTAGATTATACTCAATAATTAAACAATTATGCAACGTTTACTCGTCTCAAGGGAATGAAGTAGAAAATTGCCTTGGGCTGCGCAATAACAGCAGCTTATTCCCTTATGATATTAATAACATGTAACAAAGGTCTGTTTCTATTTCACCTAAGCAAACACTGTATTGATTTTAAGAGTACGAGACATCTAGAGGATTAGATTACAACTAAATGTTTCAGTTGTATACATTTCTGTAATTCTCAAAATAACATAATAATTATTAGGTTATGTCAAGCCGTGGGTATAATATAGGATCTATTATTCCTATGTTTTTAGTTACAGTCAATAAACCTAGAAATCGCTAGTATGAGTTTAAAAAAGTTCTCTACTGAACCGTTTGTAAATAAATGTAAAAATTGTCCCAATTCAACTTCAATTTTGAAGTTAATTGTGTTTTACATATTAATAATATGATATTATTAATTGTTATAATAAATATGGTGTTATAAATTTGTTTTCTAATTTCTTATGTGCGTAAGTTATATATTTATTTATATATAATTTTTATTTTCGAAATTATTAACTAACATAAATTTTTCAGAACTATGGCAATAAAAAAGTGTTGAGCATGCTCTAATTTATTCAGTAATAGCAGTAATGTTTTATACTTTGTATTTCCACGACAACATGATCGGAGAAAATTGCGGCTTAGAAATATTAATAGATTAGATTATACTCTATTTTAAAGTAGAGAGACGAATTTCTGAACAGACCACTTTGACAGTGAAATCTCATTGGTTGAAAGCAATTTGGCCTTGCTTTCAACCAATGAGATTTCACTGTCAAAGTGGTCTGTTCAGAAATTCGTCTCTCTACTTTAAAAATAGAGTATAGTTAAGATGCCATATGCTGACTATGTCTATTTTTAAAGTAGAGAGACGAATTTCTGAACGTACGCCTGGCCCAAAGTATATGCACGAAAATCTTGAAAACAATTTGTACGCGGCAAAATTCAAATAATTTTTGCATTTGTGACACGCATATATTAAGTATAGACCTATGCAGAAATCAACAACAGGAATTTATCTAGGATGACAGAAGAGGAAAGAAATTAAGTAAATATTAGAAAGTGTAAACGGAGAATAGATAAGATACATAACATTTATTTATTATAATACAAAATATACATTAATAATACATTTATTGTAAACTTACTGGTTCAGCAAAAATTACATTCAAATATTTATTTACAGAAATGCAAATGTAATAAAAATATTTATCATAAACTTATGAGCTGCTCATAACTATTAGAAGTAAATTAATATATCTCTAAATTATGATGATGATATCGAACAACAATTAAAATCTTCACTGTCACTATCCTCTTCAACTCTAATGATGAATGGTTCTACTACTTCGTCAATTATTGCATCAAGATCTTTCATACGGGATTCTTCTTTTATAACATGGTTTATGCATTTTAGCCAAGTAGTAGCTGTTACATTTCCCAAGGCGTCAAGTAATAATTGTCTCACTTCAGATAACTTAAAGGTTTTGTTTTTGGCAGCCACTTCATTCTTTATTTGGGCCCAAACAAGCTCGATAGGGTTCAGTTGGCAGTGGTAAGGCGGTAATCGTAACACAGTTTTATTTTGTGATTTTCCTAGTTCATCAATAACATAGGAATTATAAATATTCTTATGAATTTTAACCAAGCTTAACAGTTCAGCTCTGACCATATCCTCATCAAATTGTATTTCCTTACTTGTTAGCCAATTTTGAATATCCACCTTTCTCCATGATGATGATGGTGGCTTTTCTATTTTACGACTATGATATGATGCATTATCTATAACTATAACAGCATTGTCAGGTAAATAGTTTAATATTCGAGAGAACCATTCTTCAAAAACAGTAGCATTCATTTCATCGTGGTAATCAGTGGTTTTCCTTCCTTCAAATAATAATAAGCCATTTTTTACAAAGCCATTACAACTTCCAATGTGCAACAAAATAAGACGACGTCCCTTTCCTGCTGGATTTTTTAATCCAGTTGTAAGCCCTTCGATAAAGGCTTGTCTACGACTGTGACTACTTGTGTCAGTCCACACTTTCTGTACTGTATGACCCTCATTCACCCAAGTTTCATCCAAATAGAAAATTGATCTGTCCTGAGCTCTATATTGTGAAATATCCCTGAGATATTGTCGCCTCCATCTTACAATGTCATCTCTTTCGGTCAAAATACTATTTCTGCTCCTTTTTAAGTATCTAGAGGACATAGCACAATTATATACATGTATTTCTATATAATAAATATTTCTTACTTAAAATTCATTTGCTTTATTAGCAAATACAATGTTGATCGACTCATGTTTGGCAAATCTTCGTCATTTCTTACTTGCACCAGCACCTTATCTAATGTCGGAGGTTCATTTTGTCGAAACATATTGTGAACTATTTGGCGTATAGCAGTTTTCACAGTCTCATCAAAGGATTTCAGTAAAGAAGGCCTACCACTAAGCTTTTTAGGATCTGCACATTTTCCAGAGGCTTTATACTCCTTAACCACCCGATACACTGTTGCTCTTGAAATTCCTGTAAGCATACTCTGTAAAATATAGATCATATGTAATAAATTGTATTCACTTGCCTACTACGTCAGAAATTTGTTTTATCATGTCAAGTTTCTTGATATTGGGTGTATCGGCTATAATTTTCTTGTAAGCATTGATCAGGGTCTGCTTTTCGGTACTACGCAAATGATTCGTATTTTCACGCTTTTTCGGAGGAGAACAAGCATGTTCACGGCCAGCCGCACTTGTACTTGGTTGTGCATCCATATTGGAGACCAACTATAAAACTCTTTTAATTGTATTTATTTCAATATATTGCTTATATCGTAAATTACTTACGAGTGTATCTGATAACTATTACTGTCGAACTCCGAAAAAAACTGGTAAGGTATATAATGAAATAACGGAGAAATAATAGAAACAAGGCTTAATTATAAACAATGTCAGTTGATCAGAATCTGAGGAAGATTTGTACGGTGTCATTTGGCCTTGCTTTCAACCAATGAGATTTCACTGTCAAAGTGGTCTGTTCAGAAATTCGTCTCTCTACTTTAAAAATAGAGTATAGTGGTATAGGTAGTAAATGTTACTATTACAGGCGCACTTCTTATGGGGAAAGCTTTTAATTTCAAAGACAGACCCAAAATGTCTAAAATCATACAAAATCATAAAAAACCCGCAAAACATACCAAAAAATCAAAAATTTTTAAATCTCCCAAAATTTTTAGCGCACCCCAATTTAGGAGATGTATTTTCAAACAAAAAACAAAATTCTACCAAACACCTCCAAAACGACAAAAAAATTTTTAAATCTCCCCAAAATCATTCCAAAATTACTGGCGCACTCCAATTTGGGAGATGTATTTTCAAATAAAAAACATCAAAACACCTCAAAAACAAAACTATTTAAATCTCCCAAAAATCAGGCCAAAATTTCTGACGCACCACAATTTGGGACATGTATTTTCAAACAGAAAACATGATACCAAAACACCTCAAAAAATCAAAAATTTTGAAATCTCCCAAAAATCGTCCCAAAATTTTTGGCGCTCCACAATCTAAGAGATGTGTTTTCAAACAAAATATCTCAAAAACAACAAAAATCCAAAGTGTTTAAATCTCCCAAAAATCATACCAAAATTACTAGTGCACCCCAATTTGGGAGATGTATTTTTAAACAAAAAACATATCAAAACATCTCAAAAAATCAAAAATATTTTAATCTCCCAAAATTTCTGGCGCGCCCCAACTTGGGAGACGTATTTTCAAAACGAAAAAGAAAATCATACCAACGCCTTAAAAACAACAAAAAATAAAAAAATTTAAATCTTCCTAAAATCGTCCCAAAATTTCTGGCGCACCACAATTTAAAGGGCGTTTGACACGGCATAAATTTTGTTATAAAGTTTACAATAAAATACTATGCAATTTGACCTTCAAAGTTGTAAAATCAAATTGTAAGGAAAAAATAAAACCGTTTGATACAATTTGAAAAATTTGTGAGTAAGCATGCGCATTTTAAGTTCCGTGACGTGTTTTCGATATTATTTGTTTGATATTTTGATGCCAATTTCCCACGTGACACCTAACCTAACCTCGTCACGCCGCTGGTATCGCCCGTACGCATAGTTTTACTGCGCAATTTTTATTCTGTTTTTTATAATTTATATCAAGCGAGCCACAAAATTTGTATCCTAGGTAGGCCGTGAACGACTGAGATAGACATATAAGTTACGTCTGAGTTTAGAGAATTGACGAAGTGTCATTTAGTCATTTGTAAATACAAGTCAAATTGACAAGTTATGATATAACCTATTACTAATAATACGAAATGTAGGTTAGATCACTTATTCAATTTAAGACATAACTGATTTAATTCATGGCATACTCTGGCTCACTCCTTAGAACAAATCCTATAAATTTTCTAATAATATTTTCCTATATACCTACAATTTTACATAAAATAATTGTGTGACATGCTATTAATTTTGCAAATAAATTTCATATTTTTTGTTGTAAACTTTCTAACAAAATTTATGCCGCGTCAAACGGCCTTAAGAGATGTATTTTCAAACAAACAACATATAAAATCATACTAAAACTCTTTTGCTAAAATAGGTGTGCAAAATAAATCAGACGTTAGCATTTCGATTAATGATATTTTTAATATCAACGAAAGCATTTCTGTAATACAGCAAATACAGCAAAAATACAGCAACATTGAAAAAAATAAATAAAACAACAATTTCGTCGTTAGGTCGGCGAAAAGTAAATATTCCCGAAAACTTTGCCGTAGCGATTAGGTACAGTGCATATTATACGTGTCAAGATGGCCGAAGTAATGGGATTAAGATTAAACAACATCAAAGAAATATAATAAATAATGTTAGAGTTACAAGTTCTTCCCAACATTGTTACAGAATAAACACTGGTTTAAAGACAGAGATTTTAAGTTATTACAGCAAAGAAAGATATTCGTTTAGATAAGCTTCCAATGTTGGAAATTTAAAAAGGGAAATATAGTTAATGACAACAATTTTAGTACATTCCCACTATATAAATGTACTGTTTTAAATGTATTTGTGTTGTTGGAGTGCATTAGCTTTAGAAGTTTTATTCTTGTTCAAAACAGGTTTGAATAGCAATGGAGTTCTTTTGAAATTATAGCTAACTAAGTCTTTATTTTTACTATTTATTCGTAATGATTCACCTAGTGGCAACTGGTAGTTCAGATTATATATTGTGTTAAATATTGTTGCTGTTTATTAAATAAATGCAAATTAAAATATGCATCAGACCATTAACCCTAGAACACAAAATTATGACGATCGCCATATTACTTATTCGCGAATATAACCGAAATTTGTCGATCAATGCATCTGCCGTTTAACGACTTTTCGTTATGTAGTTTAAAAAAAAAGCAAACGCCAATTAAGTTGGCGCGAGTAGGGGTAAGTTCGCGCAGGATTAGAAGTAGTGGGGAGACTTGTATTTGGTTTTACATCAAATGTCAGATAATTCTAACCTCTGAGCTTGTATCACTTTATGATCCGCTAGCAAAGACATCATTTCCGTCAAACGGTAATGACAAATGTATTCTGACAATTACTTGAGTAGTAGGGGTGGACGTTTTTAAAAACGGCTTCTGCGCCCCCCTCCCCGCGCCAACATAATTGGCGCTTGCTATACATCAGTAAACCAATGCAGTAGGTTGAATATATCACTGGTGGTGTTCTAGAATAATAATTATTAGCCTTATAGTCGTAAAATTTACGAAGAGTTTGTGATCATGTAAGTATTTTTGTAAAACAAATATTACAGTATAGTATCCCTATAATTATTTTTAAAGCAAAATGACGTCTGAGTGGAAAAGGCGACGTCCATTATCAGACGCAGAAATAGAAAGACTGTTGTATGAAGATGATGAAGGTGAATTCAATGAAAATACTAGCGAAATCGATGATGGTGAAGAACAAGAACTAATGAAAGATACAAATAGTGATAGTGAAGATGATTGTTTACACAATGCGTTTGATAAAATAAGTGATAACGACAATGGAACCAAAGACAATAACTCTCCAAGGAATTTCAATAATAGTTTACTGATATGGCTACTACCAATAATAATGAGGAAAATTTTATAGGTGAAGATAACATACCATTAGCTCAACTTGTGCGAATAAATTCCAATATAGTTGTACCTTCTAAAATAAGTTTGAGAGGTAAGAATGGGTACTATTGGACGTCTGAATGAAAGTCAAGGTGTGGAAGAAAACCTGTAAGAAATATAATTCATACTTTTCAGTCAACACAAAATGAGTTTATTTACTGATTCCATTATGGAAAAAATAGTTTATTTTACCAACATGGAAATGAGAGTGAAAGCAGTCAATTACAAAATACAAAAAGCTACTGTGGCTGAAACATGCACAGATGAGCTAAAGGCATTATTAGGTTTACTTGTATTGTCAGCGGTAATGAAAAACAACCATTTACATACAAGAGTAATGTTTGACTCGACTTTATGTGGCAGTATATACAAATCAGTTACGAGTTCTGAACGATTCAATTTTTTATTATCTTGTCTTCGATTCGATGATAGCAAACTAGATTCAAACAAATTCATACAAAACTGCACTAAACCTGGATCGTATGTCATAATAGATGGCGCTGTCCATTTCGAATGAGCATCCCAAATAAACCGGCGAAGTACGGTATAAAAATAGTGATGCTCTGTGATACTACAACAAAGTACATATATGATAAATGCTTCTCCATATGTAGGAAAATCAACAAATACAAATGGTCAACCATTGGCAAACTACTATGTGACAGAACCGACACGAAGTATTCATGGTAATAATCGCAACATAACCAGGGGCAATTGGTTTACTTCGGTGCCATTGGCAGAAAAATGATTGAAAGATCCATATAAATTAACTCTCGTGGGCACATTGAGGAAGAATAAAAGGGAGATTCCACCCGAATTCCTAGATACAAATAATCGTAAACCTGGCACATCAATGTTCTCTTCGGCACATACAAAACTCTCGTTTCGTATGTGCCGAAGACAAACAAAAATGTGATACTGCTATCCACGACCCACAATCAACCGGAAATATCAACGCGTACTTCGAAACCACAAATCATTGATCGTGGAATTTTATAATTCCACGAAAGCAGGAGTAGACATTTTTGACCAAATGTGTTCGAACATGAATTGCAGTCAAAAAACCAAAAGATGGCGGTTGTGTATCTTTTATGGAATGATAAACATAGCGACAATCAATTCATATGTCTTCTACAGTTGTAACAATCACAAACAAAACAATAAACCCCTATCTAGACGCGACTTTCTGATGAACTTGCATTCGTCATTGGTGCGTCCATGGTTAGAACAACGTAACACAATACCAACTTTTCGAAGTCGATTCGGGAATCCGTTGCTATTATTTTCAAAACGGTACAAATAAGGCATTAACTACACTTACCAAGAAAGGAAAACGCACAATATGCGCCTTTTGTCCATCTAAAATGAGAAGAATGACAACTAAGCACTGTGAATCCTGCATGCATGCGTTCTGTGGAGAACACCGTTCAAAAAAATGTTCCGATTGTTGAAATTTAATGCCGAGTTGTTCATATATTTGCATTGTATGCATATTATATGTATAATAAAAGTTGCTCAATAAAAATTTGAAAAAACGTAAAAATTATTCCATTTTTGATTTAAATCGTAAATCTTATGAAGGTTTGTGTTAACGTTTTTTTTAAATCAGGTTTGTGTTCTAGGGTTAAAAAAAATTAAAATAGATTTCCTTTATTAGGTTATAAAAGTTCTAATCAACTGGTTTTTAAAAGAAGACAAAAACTTCTATTTTTTGGAATCACTTATTGAACTACTATGCTTCAATTGTATTTGATTCCGTTTTACCTATAAAAGGAACCAACAATCCTACTTAAAGTTATTGCATTACATGGAATGCATGTTAGGTTAACACTTAATCTATTAAGTGGTGATTATTTATTGTTACGTAAGGTATGTTATATATTTTCAAAGAAAAAAGGCGTGAATAAGCCAAAAATGCGATAGTATAGGAAACAGTCAAATAATAAATGCATGAATCTAATACTCACATTTATTGAATCTAATAAAAAATTATCCATTCATATATATATATATTTATAATAAATATTTTTATATATATTTTTTTTTATGATAATACACTTTACTGGTACTAATTATTTATTATCTAGTCCTTAACACTAAAACACATTCAAAAATTGAAACTGAAAACACAACAATAAAATTTTAAACTATCTTTTAATCCAGGAAATTTAAACATAATTAATTTTATTAATTAATACCATTAAAGTTAAATGAAGGGAAAATAGACAACAGGAAAAACTAATACATTGTATGCGTTAACAATATTCAACTAATGAAGAGGAATAGTAATAATAAATTATGTACAAAGTGTATCTTCTATATACAATAATGGCAGTAATGAGCTATTTTCACTACAAAACAAATCATTTTCACCAACTGATAACTATCATTCCAGATAGGGAATGATATAGATCGCGCCACGAAATAATACAAACAATTTTTCAATGATCCTAACTCTAACCAGGCAATTACCAATACATCACAATGGATTTTAAAGACACAACTATGTCACCGAACAGAAAAAATTATTTCTCGACTACGAAAGTCTTATGAAATAAAAACACGCACTACACTTTGTAAAAATATAACTTTTTTAGCTTAATCAACTGCATTTTCCACATAAGTACAATCTCATTATCAAACTGTTGTATGCCAAATGACGCTGATTAAGCTAAATAAAGTGATATTGTTATGTGTTTACTCTATGAAAAATATAAATTTTAATTTTATTAAAACTTAAGTTGGCATAACTATTTATTTGACTTGCATAAAAATTAAAAGTATTGTTTCCCTAATTTGTACTTTAGGGAGCAAGAAATGAAAGTGGAAATTAAAGGTAATATACTCACTAGTCTCACTATTTTAAATAAGGTCTGTCTTTTCAAAAAAATGGCGAATAGCTTTTAATATAATTATTTAAGTGCACTTAGATAACTCTAACCCTGGTCATATCATCTACAGTGGGAAATAAATTTGGATAATAAATGTAATAATAATATATTTATACCTATATAAATAATGATATGTTTTTAATCGGATGTTAATAAGGTTAGAATAAAAATAGTTGTTTAATATAAAATTGCTTCTTGAAAAATGGAGTAATTAATTAAATTCTTTAAAACTCTTTGCGATATATTAGTAATATTCCATTTGCTTAACTGTTAGATTTGTATACCTATGTTCATATTAAAACAATTATTACATATCACAAAATTCATACCATACAACACAGTTTCAAGTATGCTAACATTTTGAAGTTTCTGTTACTATTATTCTCCATTATTAACTGTTTATTGTGTTTTCTACTATGATTTAATAACAACGACACAGAATACGGTTACTTTCTCGGTGAATATTTCGGATTTGTGGGCGTGTGCGTGAAACTTCTCAGCTCATACGACATGTCTATACCATGTGCTGTAGCCGTGTCCAGGTCAGACTTTCTAAATATTATCATTCTAATATCACTGTGAAGATAAATCCGACCAGATTTAGAACTCATAAACCTGAAAATATACCGATTAATTTGTATTATTATCATCAAAGTACAAAAATCATTTCATCTTTGCAAACAAGTTGTGACAAATAATGTGAAAAACAGTAATTAAAAAAAGGAAATGAGAAGATTAATTATTTTAAAAAACAAATGGTAAGAGATAGTAGATGATTGGAAATTTCTTAGGAAAGGGTTATAGAAAAAAATAGAATTATAAAGATGCAAGTAACGGGTGTTCAGAAACATTCGAAGTCAAGTGGGCTCTGACCAAAAAATCGTATATCTTTACTTAAGTATAGCAAGCGCCAATTAAGTTGGCGCGAGGAGGGGGTGTGCAGAAGCCGTTTTTAAAAACGTCCACCCCCACTACTGAAATAATTGTCAGAATACATTGGTCAGTGACGTTGTTTGACGGAACATAATGTCTTTGCTAGGGGATCATAAAGTGATACACGCTCAGAGGTTAGAATTGTCTGACATTTGATGTAAAACCAAATACAAATCTCCCCACTACTTCTAATCCTGCGCGAACTTACCCCTCCTCGCGCCAACTTAATTGGCGTTTTCTATATCTGATTTGTAATAATTATTAAATGTCAACTGTTGTCTGTCAAAAATCAATCTCAGACATGACTTCATATTTTCAAGGACTACTTTGACTTCGAATGTTTCTGAACACCCGTTACAATTATGAAAATTGGAAAAGGTTATACTGATAGAGGAACCGTTGAATAAATGCACACAAGTAAATCTACCATATTAAGTGTAATGAAAAAGTGATAAAATTAAGGAAATTTGAATGGTAAATAAACAACTAGTCTTAAAAGGGATTACCAGCCAGAAACTAGATTACATTTTAGAGCAATATTTGAGAGACTATCCCTTCGAAAGTGGAAGAAATACTATTCTTTCTATTTCTTGTCAAACGCTAAGTCAATTTTTATTTAATATTAGAATAAAGAAGATTCGGTTATCTGAAGAGCAGAAGCAATCGGGAGTAATACTTGTTTTAAATCATATAAAAGTAGTTAATTGTATCAGCTTAAATATTAAGGTATGATACTAGACGTTTTCCTTTGATGTGTTTGAAAAGCACGATTCAAGCGCAGTTCAAGCATTGTTACAAGCGAGGCGATATTGGTAATTTACATCAAGGATTGTACACCCTGCCCAAACACGGTTGAAAAAGTTCTGTGACGTAAGAGTTGTTATAATAAACATGGAAATTATAAGAGACATATCACTAAGTACATATTTGTCACATATTACATAAAACATATGTTCGCAAGATAATGAAATAAATTAATAACTCATTTTCTGAAATCAAGTGACTACAATTTACGAAAATCTGCGGTAAAACGACGTTATAAGTTTGCTGGAAATCAGTCCATTAAAAACGCTCTCTTTTTTGATGAAAGACATTCTTTTCTACAAGAATATGTTGAATATGTGGAATTGTAGATCATAGAATCCAGAAATATTGCTACACAAGTATAAGAAGTGACTGCATATCTTGAAGATCATGTTTATAAAGTTTGCTTTAGAATATAATCCGTAATCAAAAAAAAAGATCTGTTTCTAAGAAAATTGGACCATCGGTCACATTGTCAGATAAATTTTAATGGCAGTAAAAATAATTTCCTCCAGAGAATCATTTTAAGGGGACATTCCTTATCCGTTACAGATTGTAATTTTAAACAGAATAGCATTAGAATACCTCTTATTAATTAACACGAAGACTGATGGACAGGCGACTATTAAACACTGTAAAGAAGGCATCAACAGACTGACACAATGCCAAGATATGGGGATATTAAAGGCAATGAGATAACCGGCGAATTTGGCCAATAAAGGCTAAAACGGAAACTTTGTAGAACCAGAATCTGTATGTAAAATCGCTAAAGATTCCGCCAGAAGGAAGATCTGGTCGTGGCTGGACAGGGAACACAAAAAGAAATGGCAGCTGATGGAAGGTATGAGACTACTGGAAAGCTGGAAGTTCTTAGTAACAAAACGAAATTGAGATTATCACCGGCTACACAACCGGAAACTGGTTATACAACATAGATTTCCTTAGCAAAGGAAATTACCCTTCATACAATATGTACTTGTGAGGAACTAAAGGACTCGGACAGAAATATTTGGGTAAGGATCTATTGGGGCCTACGAAGGTATTCAAATTTTCCTTGAGAAAGATAGTGGTTTTTATTAAAGGCACTTAAGCAATATTTTTATTAAATACAAGTGAGAGATCTGTAAGGTGCAAGTAATAGCAGTAGTAGCAGAGTAATTTTCTTACTTTATGTTAAACCTGAAGAGCTTACAGTGATGAAGAGGTCGACTTTTTTGTAATTTTAAATAAGTATCTCTTATAATATTAAACATAATAATAAGTTGGTTACTTCACCTTAAATGAATTAAATATCTCAGCCACTTTGGACCCCACTCCAGATTCTCATCCTTGCAATTGGTTGGCATGTACAGAGTACGTTGTCTGATGAATGTTTGAGAATTTGGAGGCATATCGTTGAGGTCGTACATTATCACAAACATCTTAACAACGGTTCCCAGCGGATTGAAAAGCGTTACTTGCACTGTGCCCGTTTTAGGAACGTTGTAACCTTTCTTTCCTAAATTTATGTGTCCCTGCAAATGAGAGTAAAATAGCAGATTAGCATAAAAATTTATGAGTTTGTCAAATATATGCTTGAGAGTTTTATTTGGAAAAAAATTATTGGAACTTTTAGAGGACCTAAACAAACAACTTTGCTTTATAAACTTATGAGAGCAAACGTACTGTAAAGCTACAAAAAAATAAAAACAATTAAGTAGTCTTAATTTTGTATGCCTTCAACACAAACACAACTAGTCAAATTTCGGAAGTTCCTGTTATTTATATGGACATATTTTCACCCAACCCGACCCGACTCGACCCATCCTAAGTTGACAGCGCCTGATAACGTAAATGATTCTCATGTCAATGTTTGTCAGAAAATAACCTATAAAAATAGCGATATTTCACATTATTTTACGAGTTTATTAAAAGAATATGTTGGCTGATTTGGCAAAACACGTGGTACAGATGATGTTTAAGTTATCCATTAATGCATATAAATAACAGGAACTTTCGAAATTTGGCTAGTTGTGCTTGTGTTGAACGTATATGAAAAGTAAGGTTACTTAATTGTTTTTATTTTTTTGTAGCTTGACAGTATGTTTGCCTTCATAAGCTTATAAAGCAAAGTTGTTCCTTTTTAGATCCTCTAAAGGTTTCAATAATTCTTTTTCAAATGTCAAGCAGAATTCTTGACATTAGCCATTACTGAAGCTATTACTATTTAGACAGCATGCATGAACGGTGGGCGATGTTTAACAACAATAATAGCATAAAATATGTTGTTTATTATTATTTATTCATACTGTATTGCGGTATTTATTGTACCTTTCGTATGTCGGTACGATTGCTGTTGACATCGCAACGTCTGTTATACGGTCGTACCCCATCCATGCAAGCTGTCTAAATATCCCAGCTTTAATTATTATAGACGACAAATTGTCATACAGTTAGACGGTAATAACTAAAAATCGGCGAACATAGTTTTCTGACATCACTACTGACTACATGAAAATGCATTTTTAATATATATGAAAGCTTTTTGAAATTGTAAGAAAAACAAATTAGTCGAAATGGTTTTGATTTAAGTGCCGGTTGCAGTAGCAATATCGACGTTTTAAGCTGATTTATTAGAACAAGTCGGTACAAGAAAAAAATAATTAAACTTAAAACAATTATATAAATATAATAAAAACTATAAGAGACTATGACAAGAAAAGAAATCATGATTTTTTAAATAAAAATCACCTTGATTTAAATTCTGGTTTTATTCAAATGATTAAATAATCTCAACCCTGGTTATTGGAAATTTACATTAAGTGACACCCCACCACACGGTAAATTTTGGAACTAGCGTTGGAGGAATATTTGTATTGTTTATTTGCACTTTATTGGGTTCTATCGTGTATAAAACTGTATTGATTTCATCTCTCCGTGGTATTTTATATTTTTCGCTACTGTTTTACGTCAAATTTTTAGCATATTCTTCAGATGGTATTATCTTCGGAAATAATACACCGAAAAAATTATTAGAAATAAAATGTCCGTGGAAAAGAGAGAGTGGAAAAGATAAAAGTGCTGTAAATTGCATCGATTGATATAATTATCTGATATCGGAAGAAAATAACACAGTGCTAAAGAAAAATCGTTAATATTATGCCCAAATTCAGTTAGCAATGGCCATATTACATTTAAACGAGTGCGACTTCTTTATATTTGCTTCATATGATTCAAATTACATCAATATTACATTGCCTTTTGATAAACTATCTTCATATAATTTAATTACAACTTTAAGAAAGAAGTATGTAAATAAAATGGTGCATGTAATATGTAGAAATAAAGATTAAAAGAAAATTTGAACTATTTTCCAATTTTAAAATTGCTCATGGTGTGTCGTGAGATCATTAAATAATATGCAATAAACGTTTATTGTATACAAAGTTATTCACAATAGCATGAAACAGTATATAAGATTTATTAAGCGATTTGTGCTAAAGAATTCTTTAAATTCAAAACAATTGGATTTCGCACTTACATCGTGTTATTTAACAGCTCGAGTTAAACTGGTTGTCAAAAAGCTTTATTATCAGTATAATATTCTTACATGTTTGAGTACGTAGATGAAGTAGAATTTAAAAAAAAAAAGATGTTTCTTGATGAAGAAATTAAAATCAACATAAAATAAAACCCCGAACCAACTTCGAAAACACTTGTTAACACGATACACTATACCGTATGTGTTAAATATCATTAGGCATAGAGTATCAACGTATGAGTACATACTATGTATACGTACATGAGAAAGCCAGTCCAATGCCAGCGACGACTGACGATTGTCTCCGATACCGATTGACTGGAAATTTTGCATTCAGTCTAGCTGCGGCCGTTACAGTTTGAAAGCGTACAATAAAATTAATGTATAATGGCTCTTTATACACCCACTGAAAAGCTTCAGTTAGTAAAAATGGTTTTATGCTAGCAAGTCTGTAATGGAGTGCATGAATTTGTTTGCGCTGATTTTTGCAGACCGTTCTGTACCTTACAGACAAACAATTTTTAATATTATAAATAAATTTGAAACTTGTTTCTGTCTCAATAACTGTACGAAGAGAGGTATCACCACAAAAAATTGAGGAAAGAGAACGGCGGGATGTATTAATTTGTAGTATTGTGGAAATTGATAATACGAGATCTACTAGAAGTGCTGCCGAGGAATTGTGTACAAGTAACACAACTATTTCACGTATTTGGAAACGTAATGGTTAAAAATGTTTCAAATATTCGAAAACTCAAGAAATATTTCCCGAGTACAATTTCCGGAGAATGGAGTTTTGTCAAGACGTTATGGAAAAGATACATCGAGATGAAAATTTCGTTAAAAATATTCTCTTCACCGATGAATCAACTTTTCCATTACACGGAAAGCACAATCCCTCTGTTCTTCGATATTGGACTTCGGAAAATCAACACCGGCAATTTGAAAATCGCACTCAGTATCCTCAAAAACTAAACGTTTGGGAAGGTATTTTAGGTGACCATTCTATAGGCCCCCATTTTATTGAAAATATATTAAATGCCGACAAGTATCTCGAATTACTGAAAAATCAAATACTTACCGCCATTCAAAACATTGGAATAAATCAGGAAATCGTTTGGTTTCAACATGATAGCTGTCCAGCACATAATGCAGTGAGGGTAAAGGAATTTCCAGGAAATACTTCGCCTGACCGTCTTATTACTGGAACAGGAAACATTAAATGGCCCCCGCGATCTCCTGATCTATCACCAAATGATTTCTTTTTGTGGGGATATCTAAAAAATATTGTTTATACTCATGAAGTTGGTAGAGCAGAAAATCTAGTTGCCTTGAGAGAAAAAATAACTGAGGTTGCGAATTCATTAACTGCCGATATGTAGCAAATGTAAGAGCTAATTTCTACGACGGCCTAGGACAATGTCTTGCTGTGCAAGGAGGAATTTTTGAACCTCTTGTATAATTTATTATAATTTTTAGAATCCTTTATTATTTATTTTATTAAGATTATTCTTTAATTTTATTAGAATTACGCTTTTGTTTATGCGACGCACCGCAGCTTAAAAATTTCCTGCATCTACTGAAAGAAATAAGAAAAGCAAATCCCTTGCAATTCGTAAATGTTATTTTAGAACGCATTACAAGTACCTATGTCGATGGTCAAATAATTACTGCTAACTTGTATTTGCGAAACAATCGTTGCCGGCATTGAATCGGCTTTTCCATATACATCGCATGTACTTATACGTATTCCCTATGGCTAATGATATTTGACACATGCGGTATACAAAACTAAAAGGTATACCTCCATTTGACGCCATCTTGGCAACGATCGTAGCGCCACCATCAGTAATGTTAATTCCCAATAACAACGTAACAACAGATGCTGTTGAACGAATTCACGAAATTCAATATTTAAGACGTCTAAAATGAAATTCCGTAAATCAGTTATAAATCGTGGCATCTGACAGTGTTTTCTCCCCAACAATCAAATAAGAGTCAGTCTGTCGATATATCCTTGTTGAATTAACTCGCACAAAAAAACCGAATAAAATCATCGTTCGAAATTGCTCATGAGTGAATTACAATTTTTTCACAACTCGTAAGCTTTTAAAACAATGAATGCACAATAAAACAAGACGGCTTCGTTTTGATCAACGGTATTCCACCTATAAAATGCCCAATTTTACGAAAATCATACTCTCAAATTTCAATTACGCGACCTAATACTGGTTCCTAAATATTCTATCAACAAACGTACCGCATGTGTCTATATATTTTAGAACTTGCTTTGATCTAATAATAATAATCACTATTGTAAAAATTTATTAATATTAAAGGCTGTCACTTAGGTAGGCAAGCAGTGGTGTCACTGCGTTGGCTTTCTTGAAATAAAAGTGCACGTTATTTAGAAAAATGATTTCCGTTCGAATTACACCTATTCGTAGAACGTCTATAAACAGCTTGATAGCTGTTATGAAAATGACAGTCTTTAATTATTATACAATTATGCTTACCAAATACGGTGAAGAAACTTTATCATTGTCTCCAAGTGTATAAAAGAATACGGTAACTGGTACCACTAAATGTCTAGGAACAAAAGATCCACTCGCTCCTAATTCAGCGGTAAATCCATGGACAGTCGAGACTGGCTCCAATCTTCCGTTCAGAACGGATTCTTCAAAACTACCTGCGTTTTCAAACATAATCAATTACCAATTAAGTAAAACTAATAATTCGTATTTTTAATATATTCTAAAGGTTTAAAATATAAGTACATGTATGTATGTAGCTTTAACAAAAGGGCAAATACTATATATATATATATATATATGTATATACAAATGTATATAAAAAGAGGAAAGTGCTTTGTATTACATATTTCTTACTTAATGTCTCCCGTTTTACTATACTACTGACCGAAAAGTATAAATGTTTAGGTGAAATTATGTTCGTGATGTGTATGTAAATTAAATATATTAACAATTTTCTATAGGAGTTTATTAGATAATATTTCTCTCAATGTGGTTTTTACATTAATAAAAGCACTTAAAAAGCTTTTATTAGCAGGATGTAATTATAAGTACATATTAAAAAGTATAAAAAAATATAGACAGTGTGTGTTTTATTTCATATGAAACCTGATGTTAATATTGAAAATAATTTTTATCTATATGTGTTCGCAGAATCCTTTAATAGACCTTATAAATTGAAACATAAATTTTATATTTGATCAAATTGGCAGCGCTTGTGATCAAATGTCATAGTGAGAGACAACAAAAGTTTTGTGATCAAGATTCATTTTCTATGTAGATCACTCACGTATCTTCAATTTATTTATCAAGTTTCCTTAGAAAAGTAAACAAAGTAATCTAATTAAACTCACCAATGTGTGTATGTAAAACAGGATCATTTTGAAAGACCAAAATTGAATAGTACCTAAAGAATTGGACGTGTTTAAAATATTGAAATTAAAATTTAAATCGAGAAGTGACATTTAAAATGTGCAAGAACTAAGTTCCATCTAATTTCAGGTTTAATCAAACTGGTTCCATCACTTCAGCTTTTCAATGGTTAATTTTAATGAAAGTAAGCGAAAATGTAAAACCTATTGATTTATTGCTAAAAAAATCGACATCAAATTTTTGTTGACATCTTGAAAGCTACTTTACATAAGAAAAACATCCATGAAATCTAAAAAGAAATAACATGATATTGATTAGTTAACATATATCGTAACAATATCGTATGATGGATCACTATTGCCGTGGAATTTGCGAGATATCTATGAAATTATTTATTTCAATTAGTTTTGACATTTATTTGACAACTTGCAAGTCAACTGGTTATAAAATATACATAAAATGTAATAATTACCATAACCTAAAATCTATTTTATTTGTGACTTATGTGTACTTCAAAGTACAGAAGTAAATCATTCTATAGATGGGTTTTACACTTCATGGCAATCGCGATCCAATGACTTTTTGTTCATATAATGAATGGTATATATGTATACACATAACAAGTGTTCATTTGAAAAGTCAATCTAGTAGCATGTGATTTACTGAGAACATTTTGAAGTATGTCGTAAATTAAAATTTACTACTTAAGCTACGAAGTCGTATATTTTGACAGTTTCATACATACAAATAAATAACAAATAATAGGTATTTATTGAAAACTATAACAAATGTTGAAAATGTTGTCCTTCAAGTTCAATGCACTTTAAAATCCTCCGTTCAAAATTTTTGATGATATTCTGCAACATTACTGAATTGTTATTAATTTCCATGCATTTCTGTTCGATTCTCTGTAGCATATCATTCAAATTCAATATAGTTGTTCGAAATATGATATTTTTTAGATAAGGCCACAAAAAGAAGTCGCAAGGTGTTAAATCGCATGAACGTGCAGGCCAGGCAATTTCAGTATTTCGACTAATTATACGCTCATAAAAAAATTCTCTTAAATAATCCAAAGATTCTGCAGTACAGTGACAAGGTGCTCCGTCTTGTTGGAAATATGCATTTTGTAGTTCATCATCATGCAACTGATTGACAAATGGTTGTAAAATTTCCGTACGGTACCTTTGAGCAGTTAATGTTCCCTGAAAAAATATTGGTCTAATGATTCGCCTTTGGCTTATCGCTGCCCAATCACCAATTTTCTCTGGATGTAGCGATTCTTCATTAATTACATGTGGATTTTCACTACTCCAATTCTTGTATTTTGTGAATTTAGGTATCCCGTTTTATAAAACCATGCTTCATCAGTAAAGATGACTCTTTGCGAAAGTTCTCCATTATTGTTCATATTTACAAACCAATTACAAAACTAGTCTACGTGGGTAATCAATTTCTAACAATTCTTGTACTGCTGTGACACGGTATGGATAAAGTTGCATATCTTTTTTTAATAACTTGTGAGTTGTACCGACAGAAAGGTTTATTTGTTGACTCAAATGTCGAACAGATGCTTGTGGTTCATTTTCCATTATTTCTTCAACACGATTGATAATTTGAGGTGCACGTTTCTTAACTGCTCCGCTGCCTGATTTTCTTAAGAGACTACCAGTTTCAGTAAAAAGTTTTAAAGTTCTATCCAAAGTATTCTTAAATTGTATATAATCTATTACAAAATGTGGAAACTCAACTTGAAATTCTACCATGCAATCTTGAACTGAATAAACCCATAAACCATCAATTTTATTACCACTTCGAAAATAAGCCTGGACTAAAAAAATTTTATGTTCTAAAGTGAAAGCCATTTTAAAACTGAGAAGCAATTTATTTAAACCAGAATCGACGCACGATTATTTTATGCACTAACTGATATTTGTGATTGACATTATCAAATGTCATTTGGATTTACGTTTACGGAACAACAAATACATACTAATATATTTGCGTATTATTCTATCAAAATTTAAAAAGTAACCTAGATTGACTTTTCAAATGAACACACGTTATAATAGATATTGAAGTTTGATATGTTAGATTAGTATTTCAAATTTGAAAGTATTTATTTATTGTTTTATACATCGAGTAGTAAAGAAATACAAATCATAAAAGACTATGTAATACTACTTAAAATCAGCACAAAATAAAAACAAATTTAATTATAAAATTATAATAATAACAGCCTTTATTTATCCCACAGATAAACTCCACTTATGCGATAATATAGAATACGAATATACCGGATTAGTCAAAAGTATGGAATGGACGGTTTATTTCCGTAATTATGAACTTTATAACAAAATGTCTTTAATAAAAGTTTTTATTTCTTAGCTTACTCTTTGTTTTCTGTATGTCAACGCATTTCCATGGAAACGTTTTTTTTTTTTCAAATGGCAACCATGTGTTTTTTTGGCTGATTTCTATTCCTCGTTTTTTTCTTGAAATGACTTGATATTTGTTTCATATGCCTTCATAACAAAATTTTAGAAAAAATAGACAATACTTTATTCACTCAAATAATATTTAACTCAAATTAAATGTTCAAACTGAAGACTCCTTGCAGCTTGACAATAACCTAATCTATCACAAAAATTACGCAACGAATTTTGTAGCCAGAAAAGTGGTATTTCTCCAATTTCATGTCAGATTCTGGCTGCCAGGTCTTGCAAATTTTGTGGTTTACTTTGTAAATTAAATTTTTTAAATAACCTCAAAAATGTGTAATAAATTTCAAGTCATTTCAATAAAAAAAAAGAAGAATAGAAATCAGCAAAAAAAAACATGGTTACCATTTGGAAAAAAAACGTTTCCATGGAAATGCGTTGACATACAAAAAACGAGTAGGCTAAGAGATGGAGAATAATTAGTAAAAAAACTTTTATTAAAGACATTTTGTTATAAAGCTCATAATTACGGAAATAAACCGTCCATTCCATACTTTTGACTAAGCCTGTATGTAAGTTGCAGTGTCAATTCACACAGACTATCCCGTAAAAAAAACGCCAACAATAATAATTCCGTTATTTATTGTCCGATTTTATTCAAACAAAAAGTAAATTTAATAGCATCAAAAATACTGCAGTGATTTATTTGTTTTCAGTTGTTTTCATTAATGTCAAACGATAGTCAACTTTTTTTATTTTAAATGGCAGCATATATATTTTTGGCTATATGCAGGTTGGATTGTTTTTCTAAATTCAACGATGTATAATATGTCAATTTTTGATAAACGTTTATTGAAAAAAAATAAAACAATAAATTTCATCTTTGTCTTTCATTATTTATAAATTTTCAAGTGTGCCAAAGTCAGTGTGAGTTTATTAAATCTTCTTTATTGTTCTTAGAGACCGGACACATCGGGCTGAAATGGACGTCATTACGACGGACGATATAAATAGTCTACAACATCTGTTAGTACATCACGCAGTTGTTGAATAGCACTATTCATTCGGTTAACTGCATATCTATTTTTTGTGTGCGGTTAACCGAATGAATTGTGCTATTCAATAACTGCGTGATGTACTTACATATGTTGTAGATTATTTATATCGTCCGTCGTAATGACGTCATTTCAGCCCTATGTGTCCGGTCTCTAATTGTTCTGTTTGAACGTTTTTTTTTGGAATTTGTTTATTAATTCTGTGGAAGTTGGGGATTTAAGCAGAGTTCTTGTTTTGTATCTTTTTAATTTACTTAAAATATACCTATTACATTTCACTCACTTAACTGTATGTCTGTCTCATTTTATTCTTTTTATTACTACCAACAGTACCAACCTTATTTTTAATATACAATAAAATGTTTGTTGCTTATCAGAACTTGTAAAGTCAATACAGTTTTGCCACCATAAATTGAATAACAATCAGCTATCGGACGTGTTACAAGTGTTCTTTGAATGTAATACAAATCGTCTTCAAGCGGTTCGTCGTTACAGTGTTCATATTCCGGACAGGGAAGTTCCAGATTCGAAAATATTTCAGACGCTAGGAGTGGGGTTACGTAAGGCAAGAACAGCATGGGGTTATAAGTAAAATAGCAAAAATTGGGCCGCAATTTCATTGGTCAATTTGAATCACGTGTTAGTTTCGTAAACTGTCCCCACAACAGATATCGCTGTTGATGTTGTTTTTGCATAGTCGTTAACAACTAATTCTGCAATAACAGCTAATTTTCACAATTTTCGATTTGTTGTTTAGGTGTTATTGGTTATGTTATTTACTATTTTCAATATTTTACGTTATTTAATTGTTATCACTCCTTTCTTTGTTGGATATATCTAATACTATGAGTTTTTTGTTATCGTTATCGTAATTTTTTAAGTGTGTAAAGTTCTGAAGTTTCTTTTATTTCTTTATTTATTTTTATATATGTTTATAATTAGTGATTAATATTAAGGCATCTTGAAAAATATGTAAGTATAAGAATAAATTTAACGTTTACATCAGTGTATCTTCTTTAAGTCTTTTGTAGCACAATGATTCGTCATTGTACAGTTCATGGTTGTACTTCTAAAAGAGGAGATACAATTTTACATAAATTTCCAAATTATGAAAAGGCACTAGATGAATTTAAGCAGTGGGTTAGTTTATGTGGCAATACAACTTTATTGCAAGAAACTCCCAAATCAATACTTAGATTAAGAAGAATTTGTCATAATCATTTTGCTTTGGAGGATATAACTGGGGAAAAAATTAAAGTTGGTGTATTTCCAAAATTTAACTTGCCAGGTAAGTTAAAATGAAAATTGAATCGATTCTGCCTTTACTTGATGTAAATCCATATCAAATGATGAAAAAACACAAACACTGTTGTATTAGATTTACACTTTATTTAATAATAACTATGACAGCGGTATCTTCATATCTGAAGATACCGTTGTACGGTGAAACAGCTGTCATATAGTTATTTTTAAATAAAGTGTAAATCTAATACAACAGTGTTTGTGTTTTTTTATCATTTAAAATGAAAAGATACTTATATAAGAACCAGTTTTGATATAAATTGTTTAGATTAGTATTGTGCTTTTATGTGTTTATTATAGAAGGTAAAGCAAAACTATACACTTTACATGTTTAATTTGTAGATCCTGTTTTAATTCCAAATTCTTGCGGCTTTGAAATCTTGGATTTGCCTGTGTCAACAACAAGTTAATAAAAATCTCATACAACCCAGTATTCGTGAAATGTGAGGAGCATCATATACTTCTGTAGAAGAGACGGGAAGTCCAAGGAAAAACACATTACCCAAAAACCGATTTATTACTACATACTGGTAAGCTAGAAATTCAAATACTTAATTTTATCCTTATATATCTTATAGATTTTTATAATTTTTATATTTTTCCATATGGAAAAAGTGTGTAATGCTGTGTTTACACGATCAAATAAATTCATGAAATTTTTGACCTTGAATTTATTGGAGCGTGTAAACGCTAAAATTGTCGTGAAGTTTTTCTTGTCAAATAATTCATGAATAAATTGTCGGATTAGAACTCGCTCTAATTTTTCGTCAAGTTTCTAGGGAATTATGGTTACATTTGAGTTTAAAATGTATTGCCAACATTCCCATTGTCTTGTAAATACACGTGTTTGTGCATCATTGAGTTTGTTTTTATTATTAATAGTTAAAAAAAGTTAGTAAAATCAATCAAATTCAATCAAATAATTAATAATACGTTGAACCTAACCTTCAAATGAACGTATGAAAACAAAAGAAATTGGACACAGTTGCTGGAAAACAAATGTCACTATTTGATGGTTGGTCATAATGATTATTGTGAATAAAATGTTGGAAGAACTTTTGCGTTTACACGGTCCAATAAATTGATGAATAAATTCATGAATTTCTTCATGAAGAAATTCGTCAATTTATTCATGAATTTATTTGACCGTGTAAACACGGCATAAGACAGTGTATGAACATGTTGAGCCAACTACGACAGCTATGCAAACAGAACCATCAACCTCATTCAGTTTTGTGGAACAACCTATCGCACCTATGATGCCAGAATCATTACTTTTAGCTAATAAGAAATATGTGAAACCAAAACGGGTACATTCTCCCAACGAAAATAAATGTATGACAAATTTAATTAGCAAATATAAAAAGTGTAATAGTACAAGAGGTAAACTTTCATTTTAAATTCTGTGTCCATGAAGAAAATTTGAAACAAATCATCTTAGATAAATTTGTCAAGTTGGTAGTGTATAATTATATTGAAAGATTAAATCATTTACTAATTGGAAAAGAAAGTGAAGTTAAAAGTCTTGTGTATGATATCATGCAGAAGGATGTACTTCAATATTACAGATCAACAAGACATACATAAAATGTTTCAATCAATTATTTATATGATTTTATTTGTATCGATACTATTTTTGTTGTGCATGAAATTTGTTGAGTGTTTACTTAATTACATTTCGTATTTGTCTTGTGTCTTCATTAGTAAACTATATAGCTTACAAACTACTACTACTACTACTACTTAAATACTAAATAAATTTAGTATAATAGTTTTGTAATGTTAGTAGATACACCATTAGGTACTTGTTAAAATCGCAAATTTAGTTTTATTTTCTTGTAATTTGAGATGGTTTGAATAAAATTGTTTCACTGATATTATAATTTCCTTTTCGTTGTTTATTTCGAAGTAGATGATTAATTATGTTGAATTCTTTGCTTATGATTTAATCTTGGTAATTTCTTTTTAAATCATAAGCAAATTAACGTTAAAAATAATAATTAATTTTAAAACCGTAGTGCGTTTACATAGAAGAGTTTCTTTGTCCCCACGCTAGATGGCACTCTGAAGCAATCGAACAATTTTCCATTAACTTCACATTCTATTACGATAGTAATTTTCTATGAAGAACAGTTACAACGAGACCACCGTGGTTGAAGGGTGAAGTGACTCGGGATGTGCAACGATTGACTAACGAACTGTGTTTATATCATCCTAAGGTTTTATTTTATTTTGTATATTACCATTGTTATATCTGTATTTTTTTTAATGTTTAAATAAACGACCAGGCTAACATTTGCAGCGGCGGGATAAAGAGTGGTTGCCAAAGTGCGAAAACGGAAAACAATAATAGTGCGTGCAAGAAGGACCAAACGAGCAAGTATACGTATACATACGTGAACGGGGCTAGAGTGCGAAGACAGAAACAACAGTATTGAAACAAGACGACAGAGCAATCGGCACACACCCTATTATTTGGCTTCCAACCTAGGAACGCCTTGCAAAATAAACTCACGTTAGCATTGGCGGAAGAAGAACCTATCAATACGCACGAGTTACGAGAAGAAGCTCTGGTCAAGATACAACGTGCGCAGACTCAACAGAAGAAGCAGTTTGGCAAACGTCATAGACCTCCGCGTTCATACAAGATTGGCGATCTGGTCCTTATCCGTCGAGATCCAGGAGCGAGTGGTGAAGCAAGGAAGCTCCGACCTTTGTTCAGAGGACCTTACCAAGTGACAGAGGTTCTTGACAACGATAGATATTTACTAACAGACATACAGGGAAGCTCAAAGGACACAACGCCTATTCAGATTAGTTTACACGACAGATTTAATGAAACCATGGTGTGAGTCCTTCGCGGGAATCGAGGACGATTCCTCAACGAGGACGATTCCTCAAGTAGCGAGGCCGATTGTTAGCCGCAAAACCCTCAGACGCTAGAAGTGGGGTTAAGTAAGGCAAGAACAGTTACAACGAGACCACCGTGGTTGAAGGGTGAAGTGACTCGTGATGTGCAACGATTGACTAACGAACTGTGTTTATATCATTCTAAGGTTTTATTTCATTTTGTGTATTAACACGGTTATATCTGTAATTTTTTAATGTTTAAATAAACGGCCAGGCTAACACTTATAATACCTACATTTCCAATGTTTCATGGTACATTCGAAAATTTTTTAAAAACAAAGTTGATTTTAATAAATGTTTTTTTTCAATAAACGTTTATCAAATATAGACATATTTCTTTGAGTTCAGAAAAAAAAATCCAATCCGAATATAGCCAAAAATATATCTGTTGCCATTTAAAATAAAGAAGTTGACTATCGTTTGACATTCATGAAAATAACTGAAAACAAATAAAATACTGCTATTTTGTAGTATTTTTGATGCTATTAAATTTACTTTTTGTTGCAATAAAATCGGATAATAAATAACGGAATTATGATTGTTGGAGTTTTTTACGGGACAGTATATATGCAAATTGTAATTAATTGATTTCTCATAATTAAAAACAAACTTCACTTATCAGAAAGATTCACGTGATACCTAGGTGCGTTTTTGCTATATGGAACTTGTACTTCGGCAAGTAGTGATGGAGAATCAATTCTTTTCTTAACAATTTTCATTAAAAAGTTAGTACACGAGAAATATTTCTTTGTTCAGATAAGGCTCTATCCCATATTCGATCAAAAGACTATTGGCTTTTATAGACATTATGCCTTGTGGGTACGTTATACTATATATGTCATCTGTGTGACTTATGAACTAATTACAATCAGGCACTCATTAACTTTTCGATAAGAACCCCGTCATCTTCACTGTTGTCCGGGCCTGGCTAGTTAAACTGTTTCTGAAACATCAGCCCTCCCACACAGGCATGTCGTTGGATCTCTGCAGCGTTTCTGCATTATATCGTAAAGCATCAGTAGCAAGGTACCACTACTACAATCGTGTTAGATGACAACGCCAAAAACTGGTAATTGTGCATAATATTACAGTAGAAGAAAAACAGACAATCTGTATTCGATTTTAATTGCAGAATAGATCCTGTTTTTTAAACTTTAATAGATTACGCAGGTCTACAGTGATTTTGATGTTTGAAAGCTGTTTGCTAATTTGTATATGTTTGGGGGCCCTTATTCCAAAAAACGCCATATTTTTGCTCTATCACGTAAATTTTGTTTATAGCCCTCTATATCTTAAAAATGTTAATTTATTAATATACATACCTATGACAAGAATATGTTTGTTCCATGTTAGGCATGATTCTAAAATGAATTGATTTTTATGAAATTAAATGTGATTTGGCAACACTGGTTAATATTATATTTCTCAGCAAAGCAACAGAGTCGGCGCAGAAGCGTCAATCCAACGTTGAAACCTGCTTATGTGCAGTTTGGTTGTGTTAGTCGTCGTGCTACTGTGTCCGCGCGCTTGTCTTCGTTGTTGCGTATTTTAAGTGTTCTAGAACATATAAATAGGGAAAGAAGACATTGTGTGAACAATCCGAATAACTTTTGTTATATCTGTGGTAGTTATGTCGTAGTAAAGCAGAGGCAAACTATAACTTCGTTTGTGAAAAATGTATACCACGCTTATTTTGGTGTAAAAATTGGCGACCAAGACAAGTCCTGGGCTCCCCATACTGTTTGTTCCGTTTGCGTTGAAGCATTAAGAAACTGGCAAAACGGTAGGAAGAAATGTTTAAGCTTTGGTGTTCCTATGGTATGGTGAGAGCCTAGAAATCACAGTGATGATTATTATTTTTGTTCGTGTAATGTTCAAGGATTCAACAGAAAAAATAAGAAACAAATTGTGTATCCCAATCTTGACTCTGCTATTCGATCAGTTCCTCATGGACCAGATGTACCGATACCTACCGCCCCAAAAGCACTAGAAAACGTCATATCGTCAGAATCAGAGGAATCTAATTGCGACTCAGATGACTCAGATTTCACACCAGATTTCAGAGAGCCCGAAGTGTTTAACCAGAGCGAACTAAATGATTTAATTAGAGATTTGCACCTTCCAAAGGATGCATCCGAATTGTTACTGGCACCTGGCGTCACATCAAGCTTTTACCGGTATCGCGAAAAAGAGTTATGTCAATATTTTACTCAAAACGGACCGCTAGTGTATTGCAACAATATTCCTGACTTAATTTCAAAATTAGGAAATGTGCCGTATGTAAAAGAAGAATGGCGCCTGTTTATTGACTCAAGTAAGCGTAGTTTAAAAGGCGTTTTATTGCACAATGGTAACGAGCTGGCCTCGGTTCCCGTTGCCCATTCGGTACATTTAATGGAAACGTATGAAAATTTTGAACTTCTTTTAAATGCTTTGTGGTGACCTTAAAGTGCTGTGCATGCTACTAGGACAACAAGGAGGTTATACAAAATTTCCATGCTTTATTTGTGAGTGGGATAGTCGAGCAAGGGATAGACATTGGACTCAAATAGAATGGCCCTCTAGAACAAGCCTTACACCTGGTAGCAAAAATGTATTAAGAGATAGCTTGGTTGACCCCAAAAAAGTTTTACTGCCTCCTCTCCATATCAAACTTGGCTTGATGAAGCAGTTTGTTAGAGCCCTAGACAAAAAAGGACAGTGTTTTATATATTTGTGCGAGACATTTCCAGCCTTATCCGATGCCAAGTTAAAAGAAGGTATTTTTGTTGGGCCGCAGATAAGAACATTATGCAAAGACAAGGATTTTCAAAACACAATGACCAATGTCGAGAAAAACGCCTGGGTTTCATTTAAAGAAGTAATTGATAAGTTTCTTGGGAACTCGAAGGACGAAAACTACGAAAATATTGTTCAAAATATGTTACAACACTTTCATCGCCTAGGTTGTAATATGAGTTTGAAAGTGCATTTCCTGTTTTCACACTTGAACTATTTTCCTGAAAATCTTGGAGCAGTTAGCGAAGAACAGGGAGAGAGGTTTCACCAAGACATTAAGGAAATGGAACGGCGATACCAAGGCAGATGGAGCATAACGATGATGGCGGACTACTGCTGGATGTTAAAACGGGATATGCCCTTAAAAACATACAACCGAATGTCCGGACAACGCAGTTTTCTGGCAAAAAGACAAAGATTTCACTTAAAAAAGACTTTCCACTTTTTTAACTTGTATTCAACCTTTTTACTCGATAAACAAATAAATTTTTTTAGAAATATCGTTTTTTTTCATTTAATATTTGCAAAAAAACCTTACGTGATACAAATAAATGCATAGAATTTTTGAAATCAGCCTACCAAAATTATATAAAATCAGTTTTCAAAATAAAAACATCTGTCGAAAAGTTTAATTTTGTAGACCTGTGTTATCTAAGGTTTTAAGACATTATCGTACAGATTTCATGCTAATATTATGACAATATCTAACCTAGAATCCGCAAAGGATGGATTTAGTATAGCGATTTTCATTTGTTGAGACCGTTTGGACAAGAGATCGTAAATGAGTTTACGTATATTTAGCAATTATTTATCAATAATTTCGGTTTATCATATGAAATAAAATCACGCTGCTCGTAAAAATACAATTACCAATTCACAAACACATCACAAAAATATAAAATTCAATCAAAAAATATTCTTTTTAACAAAAGGGTGTAGTAAACTATGTTTTTTTTTTGTTTAATGAAGTCAACAGTGTTTCCTAATTTGTCATTTTCTTACATTATTTTTACACTGTTCAACACCATCAGGAGATCAGAGTGAAAGAGATGGCGAAAATGAAAAATAAAACAAAAGTACTACATACCAACAAAGGGCAAAACTCAAGAAGGCAAGGCACTTTCTTCATGAGAGATAATTTCTATTGAGGGGGTACGTACTTAATGTTGGGGGGTATCCTGACATCAGTTAATCATCAGTACAGATAGGTTCATCCTGTTACACCCTAAGCCCTGAATGTTTTACGAACCTAACAAATTTGCCGAGTGTCCTTTTCTGTAGTACTTGATCAGCGATGACTCCCTCTTCGGGAGACTGTAGCTGTCAGGGCTGCACGGAGACACTATGCTGCCATCACTTTCGCTGTCGTCATCCGTTGTAAAGCTGGCAGAAAAGAGTGCACTAAAAAACAAACAAAAAATCAGTATTATAAAGTACACGGCGAAATGTAAAATTGGGAAAGCAATCGAGTACTAGAAAAGTAGCTCACTGATTGGAATAAAATAAGTGTTGTTTTCTATTCGCGATGGTGATAAATTAATGACTAAACTTGCAACTAGGTCTTTTCTTTTGTATTATGATAATGTTTCACCACAAAATTTTTTTATGTATTTGGCTAATTTAGCGCAGTACGATTAGTGGTTTCTGCTTAAAAATACTAACAAAAATGATTTCCAAGCCAATTTTAAGAAATGACATAAATGTTAGAACAAATGGGAACTAACAAGAATTCAATAATTTTCTAAATATTTGGTCGTTCGCCCTAGAAAACAGGATTGATATTTAATAATGAAAAGCGATATATTAATTCAAGAGCAATAGAAGTTGTAATAAGTAGAGCAGACCAATTTCCGTGCGCGCCATGTGCGCCGATGTGAGGATGATTGTATTGCATCAGAACTAATAAAAAGCATTCAGTATGTGTTTGGTATTTGCTTAGACTGCATGTAAGTGTAAGCATACGTAATAAAATGTCGTCGACACATAAATCGAGAAAACGACCGTTGTCAGACGAAGTGAATAAGTTTATTATGGATTTCCCGGACTTAATATACGATGGCTCAAAAATTAAATGTTTAGTGTGCAATACATATCTAATGTGTTGGTCAAAAACACATTGTAAAGAACACGTAAGCAGTTCGAAGCACAATAATAACAAAATTAATCGACAACAGTTTATACATGAACTATATGTAACTATGATTGTGTGTACACTGCCGTTTACCTTGTTAAGTAATGATTCATTTATTTCATTTTGGAATAAATACGCGAATCAAACATTACCGAGCACGACAGCGTTACGAAGGAATTTACCATCGGTGCGTAAACAGGTTGAAAATAAAATAAATGCCGAACTAAAAAATAAAAAACTGTGTGGACGAAACAACTGACAGCAAAAAACAATCTGTAGTTAATGTGATGGCGCGTAATATGGAACCACATCAACCAACGTCTTCAATTTTATTAGCATCCAGACGACTAGAACAATGTAATGCCGAAAAAATTTCAGAGGTGCTATTAGATACTTTGGAAAAATTTAAACTTTCGAAAGACTAAGTATTAATGTTTATGACCGATGGTGCCGCAACCATGTGTTCTGTAGGCCGGTCTCTTAGAAAATATTGTCCTAACTTGATACATATTACTTGTAAACTCCATGCTCTACACCTTGTGGCAGAACAGGTTCGTAGATGTTATCCAGAGGTAGATGCTTTAATATCGAGTATAAAGGCAGTATTCCTGAAATCTCCAAAATGTATTCGGAAATTTCACGAATTGTGTCCCCATACCCCTGCAGCCGATTCTGACACGTTGGGGTACATGGTTACGGGCGGGGTTTTACTATCATGAACATTTTGGAAAAATTAAGGACGTGGTTTTATCATTCGACCCGAAGAAAGTGCAGCTATCAAAACGAGCCAGAAAAAATTTCAAGATGCCCATATTAAAATGGATTTATAAAGTATTCGTGAGAATTACTTGGGACTAGAACAAGCAATAACAAAATTAGAAAATTCGTCGCTGTCGTTAGAGGAATCACTGCAAATCGTTAAAGATGTTCACGCACAACTGTGTACTGTAGAAGATGCAAAAAGTGAAAGTGTTCTAATTAAATTTGAAAGTGTTTTAGACAGAAATGCAGATTTTGACACCTTAACACGTATTTGTGAGGGCACGTCTACAGATGCATTAAGTTGTTTAAAAAAGTATTTTGATTATGCGAATATAACATCACTAGATGTAGAACGCTCGTTTTCCGAATATAAACATACTTTTTCCTCACGGCGGACATGTTTTTCAGAAATAACCTTAGAAACGCACCTGATGTTGAAAATATACAATCGAGTTTCTCCAGTTTGTCAATCCTTGGAAGACGCTTAAAACGGTAAGTGTTTTTTTAAATCCTCTGTCGCGCACACAATCACTGATTTCATACATTTTCCATTTTATTTATAGGTACATACAACGCTGCTACAATATGTACATACTATTCTTATTTTTCGTGTGTTTATGCATATTACTATAATAGCAGAAAACCAAATGTATATTTAATTATTTCTGATAGAATAAATATCTCTACTTCTATACTTATATCGGTAACAAGCTCATGTTGCGTCCCTATTCTATCGCATATGCATATATGTATTACGAATTACACTCCCATACCGGCGCGCACGGAAATTGGTCTGCTCTAGTAATAATAACTGCCTAAATAATTTGAAGAATTAATGCGTTTTCGTATTTCTTCAGAATAAATTACAAGACGACAGCATGGACTGAAGTTCTTATATTGGAACGAGCTCGAAAGACGTAAAAAGTTTGGATATATTTAAAAGGAAGATTCTCAGACCATTGTATGATCTGCATAGATGGCAGAATAGACATTATACAAGGGCCTAAATATACAGCAATTAAGATGATTAGATTATTATAATGAGATATGACAGATAAATATAGCATTCAGTAAAAGCCAGAGGGCAGAGGAAATGTTATCGTCCCAAGGAAAGGCGCATATGGAGGAAGATTTTGAAAAATTGAAAGACAGAATGAACGAGGAAAGTTTTAAAGAAAGATTATTCCAAAGTCCTTCACAAACTATGGAACTAAACTACAAAGAAAGAATATTTGGTGTGGACTAATCAAACAATCTTTATAAATAACAGATACCAAAGAGTGTTTGTTGTTTACGTAAAGAATAATAAAATTTACTTGCGCTAGAAGTAAAAAAGTTTTTTATATTTATCGCCAGCTGATGCACAATTTACCGAAAAAGCCTTTCAAGAAGTTCAATATTTAGTTAATGAGCTTATTTGGCAAGATTAGTACTTGTCAGTTTCTAAAGAAGGTGTTTGAAGGACAAACATATATCCAAATAAAAAAAAGGATTTGCGTGATACTCGTAGGTTTTCACGTTAAGAAACGAGTCACGTGATAAATAATTACTTCGGAACAAGTAACATTTAAATTACAATAATACCTAACAATCCTAGTAATTCTCCCGATGCAGATATTATGTTACGAGAACTGGGCAAGGTTGTCAGCTTGGATTTTGTCAAATGTCATTCCAATTAGTTATTTACAACGAGTTCATATTCATATTTATAAGTGCCGAATTCATTGTATTTAAACATTGATGTTATATACCGGATTCTTTTTTGTTTGTCATTACACATGGTATAATGCATTGATTTTTCTTCTTTTAGCTTTACACATAGGGATAAATGTATGGTGGCATAGTAGGCAACCAGTTATACACCAGTGACATTTTTCCAATTGTCGAATATTTCTGATTTTTCATTCATACTTAAATTTTAAATTAAATACATTTTATTGAAAATACAAAAATACATTTATTTAAAACAGTTAATTATCCCAACAGGCGTATAGCTAGTCCGAAGACAATTTTAAATATTTTTAACAAATTCAAAGAAGATGGATAGTATTTCCTTAAGGTTGAAATATATCTAAGATAGTAAAATTAGTGTATCAAAAAAAGGTAGAAAATATAACAAAAAAGTACAAATAGATTTTACCATTTCATGAAATTATAGAACGTTATCGCATTACATCTGTTAGCGTGGAAATTGGAAAATTACGAGTTGGTAACACTGGGGGAGGAGAGTGTCGGGGAGAGACTCAAGGGAGGCGGTTGTGTTTATGTAGTATTAGAATTATTTGTAAGTTTAGTTAATAAATTTGCTAGAAAAATTAGACGGGGAGTTTAATTAAATAGAACAGGTGACTACACATCATAATTGTAATACCGAACGTAACCCACGCTTTTGGGGCATTTCAGTAACAGATAAAAACATATAACACCTCGTGGTATCTTACGAATAAGTGGTTTTATAAAATGGAGAAATTTATCTTAAAAAGCAGTAGTGGGAAATTCTTGTAGGCAATAAATATGTTGCTATTTCTTTAATAATCCCAATAACTTTTGGACTGTACAATTATCTGACAGCATCACTACTAGAATTAAAGATTGATGAAGGGAAGACATTATGCAACAAACTTTTGGAATCTGTTAAAGCAAGACTATTTGCATATGAAAGACGATCAGTTATCAGAGTAGCAACTGTTTTTGACCCTCGATTTAAAAGAGAAGGTTTTCGTAGTAATGAAAATGCTATCAAGGCTACTTCTACTTTCTAGAACAAGAAATGTTTAATATTATGAAGAAAATAAATCCTGAAAATAAAGAACAAATGCCTGTAATCGAAACAGATATTAGTCCACACCAAAAGTCATTTTCATTATTTGGATTTTTGCAAGAAAGAATGAAAGAACGTAAAATCAATTACAGCTGATGTAATAATAATTAGAAGGCAATACCTCGAAAGGCCAAATTCAAATCAGGATTTAGATCCTCTTTTATTTTGGAAGGTAAGTTTTAAAAAAAACGGTAATTGCATTTCTTATTTGGATTTTCTTTAGGTAACAGGAGTGGAGCTGAAACCCTTATGTATTCCAGCAAGTTCACCAGAAAGTGAAAGAGTGTTTAGTACAGCTTGTTTAATAATAGAACAAAGACGTGCAAGTCTAAAACCGAAAAATGTTAATATGATAATGTGCCTAAATAAAAATTTTAAAAATATTAATAACTAACCTAAGTATTTATTTTATTAAAATTACACCCAACCTCTTCCTATTAGCTAAAGAAATAACTCAATGGGTTTCATCTTACTATACTTTCTAACTAATAAAGATATGAATGTTTAAGCATTCAAAGCGAAATTATTTAGATTGCCATACAGAATGTACATGGAACTCTTTAAATATATTACGGAACTGTTTGCTTTCGCAGTAAAAATCATTTTATTTAAAGTTTCTTCGTTCTCATTTAACAAATTAAAAATTGTATCACAAAAACCAGTTCGTTTTACTTTATCTTCCTCGAAAAGCTTTTGATGGTTTGGTATCTTGTATAGCTTAAATTTGAATTCTTTTAGAGTTTTGAACAACGAACTGTACGATACTCCAAAATGGCCTGGCTACATCTAAACTCGATCCTACATAACACAGAATATTGAGTTTTATGTATTCTGTTAACTCGTGATTGATTTTATTTATATATATTTTTTTGGAGGGGGGGGGGATATGTAGAAAACAACCATCTTCTTTGAATTTGTTAAAAATATTTAAAATTGTCTTCGCACAAGGTATACGCCTGTTAGGATAATTAACTGTTTTAAATTATCTATTTTCCAATAAAATATATTTAAGTACGAATGAAAAATCAGAAATATTTGACAATTTAAAAAATACATCACTGGAGTATAACTGGTTGCTTACTATGCCACCAATGTATTGACTTTAATTTTTTTAGGTCTTCACTTAGGGCGATGCATGTGTAATGATAAAAAAAAAACGGTATATTAAAGTAGAAAAGTATTCTGTATTCTCAGACATTTACTTTCGGTGGATATCTTTGTTAATTAGTCAAGTGTGAGTTTCAAATAATCGAAACAAAAATTCGAGTAATTTCTTTAAATCAAGTGACATAGGTTCACCTTTACCGAATGCTCGTGCAGTTTATTATGTATGTGATTCCCCAAAGCGTATTCTCTGTCAATAAAATGTTATCCTAAAATAAATAAACACGTGTCGTAGTGCATACAGTAATTTCTTGGAAATCTACAAAAATGAGTACTGGAAATTGACTTATGATTTAAAGACGGCAGACTATGTGCCCCACACTGTTAAATTTAATAATACACATAAGGTGTATTAGATAAAAATGTAGATTTTACAAAATTAGGGCAACTTTTTACCAATACTGAAGATCCATTGTACAGATACAAAGAGCACTTTAACTATGCAAATATAACATCTCTCAACGTCTAACAATCCTTCTCAGTATATAAACATATTATTATTAAATTTGACAGTGTGGGCACATAGTCTGCCGTCTTTACTTATGATAAAGATGGTTCTTACTTATTTCGTAAGTGCTGAATCATGAATATCGTACAATAAACAAATGTTCAAATGACTACTAACGTTGCATTTTTTATTAAAGGATTACATTACGTTTCGGTTCATACAACAGCTTATTAGTGAGTGGACACGTTTTCTTTATTCAAAATGCCTTACCGATTTTCTTCTCAAGAGTAGGCGGACATGCATTTTGTATATGGCTACTGTAACGGCAATGCACGTCATGCAGTTATTGAATACCGACATCGGTTTCCCGATAGGCGCATTCCTCGTTACAGAACGTTTCTGGAAGTACACAGACAATTTCGGGAATGCGGACTGCATGATTATCTTTCCGACCGAGGAGTAAATTTGCCAGTAGACTTAGAGGAAGAAGCAGTAGGCTATTGTTACAAGGGATTCAACTCTCAGTGTACGTCGAATCGCTAGATAACTAGGAGTGCTACGAACGACAGTTTGGCGAATTTTAAAACGTGAGGGCTTATATCCATATCACTATCGCAGAGGACACGGTTTGCTTGAGGCAAACCACTATGCTCGTCTAGTTTATTCTACCCGGATATTAAGACAGTCAGGGCTTCATTTTAATTTCTGCAGAACAGTCCTCTGGACAGATGAATTACTTTCACGAGAAGTAGTGTTACAAATTTGAGAAACCTGCACAGGTGGTCATCAGAAAATCTCGAAGCTATACGCCCATCTAAATTTCAACATGAATTTTCTATTAACGTTTGGGCGGCCCTAATCGATGACTTGTTGATTGGTCCTGTCGTTATTCCTGGGAGGTTAAATGCAGACAATTACCTTCAATTTCTTTTTGACGAACTGCCAGGTCTTTTAGAGGATGTCTCACTGAATGTTCGACAAGACATGTGGTTTCACATGGATGGAGCACCACCACATTTCGGAATTGCTGTCCGAAATTGGGTTAACGTCAATTATCCAAAATGGATTGGTCGAGGTGGCCCTGCTGCCACCCAGATCACCCGATCTTAATTCCCTTGACTTTTATTTATGGGGGAACATGAAAAATTTAGTCTACGCGCAAGTTTTAAACACAAGAGAAGAGTTGTTGGATCGTATTCATCTGGCTGCCGAGCAAATCCGACAAAACAAGCATGAAATTCGGATAAGTACTTCTTCTATTGGTTTACGGGCACAAGCCTGCATTCAACAAGGAGGTGGATATTCCGAAAATATTATTAATTGAACTTTTTTAAATAAAATCGGTTTGTATTGACTTTAGGATTACATTTTTTTTCATGATCTGACAATCACGTTCATGGATCTGTAACTTTGAAGCAAATAAAAATGGATATACAAGTTTTGCGTTTTTGTTACTTGAAATGAAGTCTACTTTACACTCCTAAAATTTGAACATAACGATACGGGATACTTGTATATTAATAATATAATATTTAAATATGCTGTTAATGATTTGCTTGAATAAATATTAAATGTGCAATAAATTTCTTTACAGTTTATAAATTGCTTATTTCATTGTGATAGACTTAATAACTATGATAGATAGTTGCTTATGAATAACAATAAAGAAACTTAAACAGGTTTTGTAAAAATTATTCCAATGCATACGTAAGCATAGGAGGGGGGGAGGTAAGAGCTTTGTTTACTTTTGCTACAACGACGAGCGGGTTAAAAATTACTAAAATTCAGCTTACGTAATACTTGAACGGCCCTATATTGTATTATCGTTATATTAACGTTTGTTTACAGTTATTTTTAGTGAACAAAAATCTAACATGCAAGTAAAGATATCTCGATGCATGACGTTGCTACAAAAAAATATCTCACCTTTTGATTGCTGAAACTGAATTAATACTGGAGTCGAAGTCGAAACGTTTACCCCTGCGCACTGGCGCAGGACTACTGGTTAATGGTAGACCAGTGCGAGAATGGAAAACCATGGAAGCTGCACTATCCAAAGATTTTCTGAACTTTGCTTGTTCTATAGGTGACGGTATATCTACAGATGGTAGGATATTGACTGGTCTATCGTAACACTTCTTACGTTCTCTGTCGTCCTTGCGTTTCTCGTCAGTTGCAATATTCACATTGTTATCGCAATTATCTAAGACACCGTTGATATTATTGCTGTTAAGTTTCAAATTGCAATTTGAAGGGAAGTTTTCGAAGGTGATACGCTGTCTCGCCTTGCCCACGTACTTTCCTAAGTGATTATTATTATTATTATTATTTGCAATTGCGGCCACGTTCGAGATATCTCTCATCTTTTTATAGCGTGGCTTCATCAGATAACTATCACATTTATTATCTACATAAATATTAATTTTCTCCTTATTACTATTAAAAATATCACTTGTCTCACACAAATTATCACATTTACTACTATCACTTGCACAACATTCTCGCATCTCTCCTCTGGGGGTAGAAGGCGACGGAGGTACATGAGACCAACAACAACCATTATAAGTATGATTATTACGAGTGCTACCGCCTGTGGCGGTGGTGGTGGTTGCCGTGTGGGCGGTCGATTCGAGTTTCTGAACACATGTTAAACCGACACTCCTTCGATTAGAACTGTTGCCGCACAACGACGAACCACTGATACTACCTAAATTCGACATTTTGTTATCGTTTTGGGTAATGTTCTCGTCGTTTTGCAGGCGACAGTTGCGCAATATCAACATGACCGGGTCGTTGCCTTGCTCATTGTGCAGTTGCCTATTGAGATCAGTTTTGCATTGACGGTGATTCTCCGAGCAACCACCACCGTTTAATACTTTCAGGGCATCGTTTATCTCGTTCAAATCCAACTTTGGCGTTTTCACCGACTGCTCCGTGTTCGGACTGGAATTGCGTTTCTCCATCTTGTTCATTTCCACGTTCTTCAGATATTTTTGCCGGTATAAATTCGCCTTGACGATGTCGACCTGTAACTTTGGCAATTGTCGCGACGTAGATGGTTCCGAAATGACATTGCCGCTTCCCTTATTGTTACATACGCGTTTTAACTTTGCACAGTCCTCTTTCAAACCCGGATCGAAGTCATCTAAATCTTCGCAGCGATGTTTCCCTTTCAGGGTGCAAACAGTGTACATCCTATCGTCGAAGAACTTGATGTTTTCGTGGGAAGGTTGCTCCATCTTTATTTGCTTTTCCAAATCGGAGAAATCACATTTTTGACATTTCAAGTTTGGCACGGTCGTCATCCGCGGTAAACTCAATAAAGTAACGTTAATAGTCAAGCCATTGCCCAAATCAGTTGCCGGAAAATTGTGTTTAGAAACAGTTGCCATGAATTTCGAAGATTTATAAGTTTCGCCCGGTATCACCAAACGGTATCTGAAATTTGTCGGTAGTAACTTTACTTCGGATTCTCCTTGTGGCGATAGCCAAGCGGTGATTTGTGAAAAATACAGTTGCGAACGGACAGCGTTGATCAACTGATTCAAATTGAGCGGAGTGGTAGTTTCTGTATGTCTGAAACGAACGCACTTTATAGTAAAACGCTTTAAATAAAAGGATGGGCAATTTTACTTACTTGTGATTGTTGACGCTAAGATACCATTGTTCGAGAAGTATACCTCCATGGGTGAACTCCGACCCGGATAATAATAATTCGTTGTTTTCGCAAGAACAGATTGGCACGAGAAAAACTTCAATGCAGATTGGGATGTTCTTCCTCCAGAGGCTTAAGATTTGAGATTGTACGTATTCATATTTTTTACACTGGAAATAGAAAAACAAAAGCTTTATTAAATACATTATAGGAAATTTAGCAATGAAATTATGCAATTTTAAAAAATTTAAAAGATTACGTCGTGGTAGAAAACCAGTATTAAAAGCAACAAACCAACACGTCATTGTGATCATGAAAAACGTTCTGTTTGCAATCGCAATGATACAACAGTGTAGTGCTAAGTTAGGCTCGTACACTACTTCGTTCTTAAAATTGTTTTTTTTCTAATTGTAATAATAGTTCCTATATTTGGTTTTCCCGACCTTTGAAGTAAAACTGCTTGTTGTGCATATGCACTTCAAAACGTGATAATATGGCAAACATTTCCCCGGTAAATATTTATATTTGTACTAATGTACACAACAGCAGTCAAACCGATCGAATAGAGTTGTAAATACTATAAGAAAAGCAACTTTTTAAATGACGCAATAAAGAGGTTTTTTCCATTGTCGTCTATACCTTTACAAATATTTTTTCCACAATTATCATGCATTTATTAATATTTCTTTTATCATTACCGCAATTTTTTTGGAATTGTGATTTATAAGTAGAGTGGACCAATTCGGAGCGAAAACAGAGGCGTATTTTGTATCGGCACCAGTGTTTCTATCTTTATGTCTTGCGCTATGCACGTGGCGTTGCAAATTTGATTTTGTTAAATGGTTTATATATATTTCTAAATTTCTAAGTTCTGCTTTTCTAATTTACGGTCACAATCCTGGTAATATAAGGCCTTGTAATGTTTCCCAATATTTATCTAAAGCTGGTACACGTCTTTTGTGGCTCATTAATTGATAGCGGAGTATAAGATGAAAACAGTTCAGATCTTGGTAATATAAATTATACTTGTTTTTTTTTATAATTTTTTTTTAAAAAATTCGTATTTTCCCAAAACTCATCCAATTCATTCAAGTGCAAAAATTCTTCTCTCAAATTGTCTCAATAACTCACTATGGCTACCCAGCAGCTTTTTCTCTTTTTAAGCTCATTGGTCGCTTTAGTTATACATAATTTTCCAAAATATTTGACATTTATACTATAATTTTGATCCTTGATTAATATTATGAACTTATTGGTTTACAATTAAATTTTCCTTCACACATAACCTTTGACATTACCAAACATTAACAATAGTATACAAAATTAACTAAATTTACATAGTTCTATAATTTTGGTAAATGTAAGAGTCATATACTTTTGAAATTTAATTATAGATTTGACAATCTAAATTAAGACTACGATACAAATATAATAGACTTACACCTTCTAAGAAATCCCAATAACAGAAATGTAACAAATTAAAACTAGTGTTTTCAATAAGTTTAATAACATTTTTATTATATTTACCTTCTCTCCCTCATAAAAAAAAATTTGTGGAAAGAATTTTAATAAATTATTTTTGGATTAATTGTTATAGTTAATCCTCTGTTTATTTTATTTTGTTTATTTAATTTTTTTTTAAAGAAAAATAAAAGTAAATTATATGCCTATAGAATATTTATGTAACATGTGTTGCCTAATCATTATAATATATGTAACGGTTTAAATATTTAAATTTCCTTTATAGTGTATCATTGTAGTATATTAACATTATTTATATTATTTTGTTTAAGATGAATCTTCTAGTTTGTCTTATATTATGTATCAAAGTTTAAAAACATTTGTATTATTTTGTTATCATTTGAATCAGAACTATCTAGGTAATAAGTATTATTGTAATCAATTATATATATAAACCATTTAACAAAATCAAATTTGCAACTCACGTGCATAGCGCAAGACATAAAGATAGAGCCACTGGTGCCGATACAAAATACGCCTCTGCTCTCGCTCCGAATTGGTCCCCTCTATTCATAAGTGTCTATTCTCTCAGCAGAAATTTCATTATTTCCACATGAATTACGCTGGACAACCAAAAAAACCTTATTGTATAAAAAAAAAACTGGAATTATACTGATACTGAACTGGTATATAACTTTCTTCAGCGCCTACCAAATTTCGAGGAAAATATGAAAAATGATTTTCAGCAAAATTACATTTTTATTAAAGAACATCTGATGATGATTCTTGAAGTTCTTTTAAGCCGTATTTTTCTAGTGGTTTATGGTACTGGTCTTCACGAAGTAAAGACCCAAACGTAGAGAAGCGATTGGGAAATTTCATATGAATATATAAATGTGGTTTCTAATTTCGAAGAAAATTCTGAAAAGTTGAGCTATACAGGTTGATTCATTTTCGGCCCTCACCATGGGGATCTCTCTTATTATTGGAGATAGAGTATAGGTTTAAATTTGGCAAAGTTGTTAAATTTTGTGTTTGTTATAAATCCGTAAAGAAAATAGACCTGTGACAAATGACCTTCGTTATTAAAAAAAAAAACTCGAAAACCCCATTTTCTTCTTTTACCTGTAGCACCGACATTTGGCCTTGTAGAGAAAAAATAAAAACACATCCTCGTGGCCATTTCTAAACCTCTATCCAGTGGTGTACTCTAAAATTTTTATACGACGTTTCGTTTCTTTCTGGCCATCATCAACTATCTAATTTCTTATAGGCGCCATATCAGATTTAGACATCTTCAGAAAGAGTTTTTTTTCTGATTTCAACCATGTACCACATGCTGACTAAAGTTTTTGACATTAGGTTTTATTTAAAAGAATAAATTATAAGATTAAATAAGGTAGCCTTTGGAATTTCAATCTGTCAAACATTTCATTTATTGTTCATTAATAATACAAAAATGTCATACACTAACGAAGAGAAACGAGATATGATAAGTATTTTTATTCTTCGAAACGAAATTCAACAGTAGCGAGTACAAGATAACAAAAACATTAATAAAAATACATAGAAAAGTAAACAATAAACAATTACAGTAAATGTTCAATTATCTGGCCATCTTCCGTAATGCACAATTGGGCACGCCTTCTGGCATTTTGTACTGCCCTTTGTATAGTTCTTCTAGGAACTGCATCGAAGGCATTCTGAAGTCTGTCTCGTAATTCTTCAATGTTTTGTGGCGCATCTACTTTATAAATATTATTTTTAAGATATCCCCATAAAAAAAAAATCTAGCGGACTTAAATCAGGTGATCTCGCAGGCCATTCAACAACTCCCCTATTTCCAATCCAACGGTTTGCAAACTCTTGATTTAAGAAATTTCTAACAACAGCTGCATTGTGTGCTGGTGCGCCATCTTGTTGCCACCATAAATAATGTAATTGATGTAATGGGATATTGTCGTCAAGATAGTCAGATACGTATGTACGTAAAATGTTTAAATATCTTTCTCCATTTAAATGTTCTTGCCGATTTGCCAAAATACCCATCCAAACGTTTATTCCAAAACGATGTTGTGGTCTTCTAGCTCTGTTTTGTCGGGGATTTTGTACTGCCCAATAGTGCTCCGTATTTCTGTTGAACATTCCAGAATTTGTAAATTTTGTTTCATCTGACCAGATGATTTTGCTTAAAAAATTTTCATCATTTTCTATCCTTCCCATTAACCAATTACAATATTCTAGCCTTCTCAAATTATCTCCAGGCAGTAAAGAGTGACTAACATGGATCCTGTATGGTTTAAACCTACTTTTATGTAAAGTTCTCCAAACTCTGGACTGGCACAAATTTAATTCTGACGCTACTTCGCGTGTAGAAATTGATGGATTATTATTTATCTATAAAAATACAAGATTAACATGAAATTTGAAAACGCGCTTTTAATTTACCATTTGTAAAATATCTTGTCGATTTTCATTTAAATTCCTGTTGTCTTGACCATTACGCGGCTTAGTAAACGATCCATTCTCGACCCAATTTCTGTCGAGATCTAGAAAAATGGTACGATGAGGCTGTTGTCGTTCTGGATATAATTGTAGATATCTTGTACTCGTCATTGTTGAATTTCGGTTCGAAGAATAAAAAATACTTATCATATCTCGTTTCTCTTCGTTAGTGTATGACATTTTTGTATTATTAATGAACAATAAATGAAATGTTTGACAGATTGAAATTCCATGGCTACCTTATTTAATCTTATAATTTATTCTTTCAAATAAAACCTAATGTCAAAAACTTTAGTCAGCATGTGGTACATGGTTGAAATCAGAAAAAAAAACTCTTTCTGAAGATGTCTAAATCCAATATGGCGCCTATAAGAAATTAGATAGTTGATGATGGCCAGAAAGAAACGAAACGTCGTATAAAAATTTAGAGTACACCACTGGATAGAGGTTTAGAAATGGCCACAAGGATGTGTTTTTATTTTTTCTCTACAAGGCCAAATGTTGGTGCTACAGGTAAAAGAAGAAAATGGGGGTTTCGCGTTTTTTTTAAATAACGAAGGTCATTGTCACAGGTCTATTTTCTTTACGGATTTATAACAAACACAAAATTTAACAACTTTGCCAAATTTCTCCAATAATAAGCGAGATCCCCATGGTGAGGGCCGAAAATGAATCAGCCTGTATATCGGGTTTTTCTTTTGTCATTACACATAGGTATAATGCGCTAACTTACACATAGGCATAAATGTATGGTGGTGGCATAGTAGGCAACCAGTTATACACACCAGTGACATTTTTCCAATTGTCAAATATTTCTGTTTTTGATTCATACATAAATCATAAATTCAATATATTTTATTGAAAAATACATAATTTATTTAAAACAGTTAATTCGCCCTACAAGCGTATACCTTGTGCGAAGACTTAAATATTTTTAACAAATTCAAAGAATATGGATAGTATTTCTTTAAGATTGAAATATATCTAAGAGTAAGTAAAATTAGTGTATCAAAAAAGGTAGAAAATATAACAAAAAGGAACAAATAGATTTTAATTTTACCACATAATGAAATTGTAAAACGTCCTCACATTACATACTTCTAATGAATTACCGAACGTAACTGACGTATTAGGGGCATTTCAGTAACACGATAAAAACAAATAACAACTCGTGGTATCCTACAAATAAGTGGTTTTATAAAATGGAGAAATTTATCTTAAAAAGCAGTAGTGAGAAATTCTTGTACAAGTCATCAATAGAGGATCGATAGTATTGATAACCCTTGGGAAGACATTACAATGTTTAAATAAAACTTTATATGGTATTTGGTATTGAGTGAACCAACCATAAGAAAAGTTTTTAGAGTACTAAGCCATGGATTAAATCGTTGTCTTAGATTGATTAAGTGATCTAATATTTGCAAATGACACTTCGTCAATTCTCTAAGCTAAGTCGTGACTTATAATATGTTTATGTCAGTCGTTCAAGGTCTACTTAGGATACACATTTGATATGTATAAAGCACATGTATAATTGTTTTAAGTAATGTCAACAAAACAAACGTCAAAATTTGAGTGCATTATGAGGTTATGTTGAAATGTTTGTATGAAATCACGAAATACGGTAAATCTTGAAGTCCATAGAGTAAGGAATTGAAACTTTAAGAATACATGGATAATTAATTTGTGGTAAATTTATTATAATTTGTGTTGTGCAACAGAGAGATAACGCAAGATATTTTGGAGAATACGTAGGGACTTGGTCTCACAATAATCTAAAGATATTTGTGTTTTATTTGCAATTAAGATTCATAAATTAAGAATCAAATTCTAATTTTATAGTGTGAAGATAAATATTTCATGCGGTAGGGATTATTTCTCATCAAATGAATATTGAATAGCACACTTTTTTAGCGTAAATTGAAAAACCATAAAGCTTACATTAAACAAAACACTTAGTGTCATAGCTTAGTATTTGGAGGGTATCACATTCCCAAGGCTAAGATAATATACAAGTGTGCTGAGTGATTTATAAAATCTGAAAGAGGACTTTCCCAATTGGGCGGTGTCCGTCGATATCGATACCGTTTGAAGGTACAAAAAATCTTTTCAAACAAATGTTCTTTAATTCTTAAAGTGGCATAGCCTAAAAATACTTTCGTTTATACAGGCTGTCTCAGAATAGCAGTACTGAATCTAACTTAATTTTTTCAAACGAAACGCACAATATTTTATTCCCTTTTTAGAGTCTGCTTTAAAATCGACATGCTTCTCATATACATACCATTGTTTATACCTAACCATAATAGTTTTTGAAATATTTAGCATTTTCTCTAATAAATGTCATGTGCAGGTACTATTTTCCCAAGTCATGTCTTATTTATGTTTGATCCCAGAAACGAAATTTTTGGTATGTGGGTAGTTTATACTTTTACGAATTGCTAAAATTATTTTTTTTTTATTCAGAGGAAAAGCAACATCTCAAATTTCAGATGGAAAAATCTCCATTTTTTTTAAATTGAATGCATATTTACTCCTAAAGTAAAGCACTTTATTTTTACTTAGGCATATCATATACTTATCTGAAATAGATTTCGAGAATTTTTAGTTTTTAAAATCGCTTTACAAAAAGCTGTCCACTTCAAGGCAATAAGTTCTTAAAACTAAGACGGCCATGGAAAACAAATAACACATCAAATTGTTGTTAATATCAAGAAGTAAAATTCTAAATAACTATAAATTTTGAATTCGAAAAAAAAATTAAAAATAAAGAAAAAATTATGTGGAAAGACATATGCTAACGTTTGTATCAAAATAAAAGTGTATGAATAAAGCTTGAAAGTTTTTATTAATAGTACCACAAAGAGCTGAATTGCTTATTAGATTTTTTTATTCGTTTGCACATTACTGTATTGAGCGTTGGGCTATTATTGGTAATTCTTCCAATATTGCTTCGTTATAACTAGATAATTGATCACAGTTCACTAAAATTAAATTAACCTTGAACTCTACAAAATAATATATATATACGAAAAATATTTATTTAATTATCATTGGATAAAATGTACATATATCATATGGTATATATACTTATCACACACAAGTAACCATATTGGCCACATGCTTATCAACAATTATGTTGTAACTAGATATACATACATTGTTTCTGTCCTACATTAAGGTTGTATATAACCCGGACACTTGCAATGTCATTCACCTTCTATTAAAATAATAAAATATATAATAGGTAATTTTGGATTTACATGAGAATTTCATAATAAATTTTACACGTTATTATTTACTCGTTATTAAATAATATATTTATTTATTTATACATAATAAGAATAAAGATCCAGATAGTCCAAAAACGACGAATATTCGTTGAAGAATTTCAAATATTACAGGACTCAATTAGCTTACAAAAATTGTGCTTCAAATACAGACAAATATATTATTGTTAATGAACCTCATACATTTTGGGTCGTTTATTCGGTGTAAGCCTAGTGTTCGAGAATTCCGGGATCGGTTCAATGCAATGAGGAAGAATACAACAATCCACAGGCAATTGTAGATGGTTTCGCAACATACTTTGATAGTATCTATGACTCAAATTGTAGTAATAATTTGGCGTATTATAATGAACGGTACAGCTTTGTGAATATATCTAATGTAAGTGAACAATGCTATAAAGAGGTTACAAGACATGATGACTGTTGTTTAGTAGTAATTGAAACTTTAAAAACTATCTTTAATCTACCGTTAAAGACAGAGGAAAGTTTTTAAAGTCTGTCCGATACTGGAAAGAGGTTCTCCGTTTATGCAAGGTATTTGAAATGATAATAAAGTGTGTTTTTTATAGAGGTATAGAACTTTGAAATGGAATAAAACAAAGATGAATTTTTTAAATTGACATGAAATTTTCTTTATTCGAAAGATAATCTTCTGGCATTATAATTTAAATATCACTTCTGGCATATGACCGCCACGGCTGGCTCGGGCGTAGTCTAATCTGGAGGTCCAATTTTCGATGACTTTTTCCAACATTTGTGGCCGTATATCGGCAATAACGCGGCGAATGTAAGATCGCACGATCTTAGAGGCCAATTCACGGGTCCGAAACGTGAAACTATGCGGTTACCAAACGTTTCCTTCAATAAATCAATTGTGGCACGAGCTGTGTGACATGTTGCGCCGTCTTGTTGAAACCACAGCTCCTGCACATCATGGTTGTTCAATGGATGAACGAAAAAGACAGTAATCATGGCTCTACAGCGGTCACCATTGACTGTAACGTTCTGACCAGCATCGCTTTTAAAGAAGTACGGACCAATGATTCCACCAGCCCATAAAGCACACCAAACAGTCAGTTTTTCTGGATGTAACGGTGTCTCAACATACACTTGAGGATTATCATCACTCCAAATACGGCAGTTTTGTTTATTGACGTATCCATTCAAACAAAAGTGAGCTTCATCGCTAAACAAAATTTGCTTATGAAAATCGGGATCAACGGCAATCTTGTTTTGGGCCCATTCACCGAATCTACGCCTTGCTAGGTGATCGTGTGGCTTCAATTCTTGCACGAGTTGGATTTTGTAAGCACGCAAACCAAGATCTTTCCGCAAAATCTTCCATAAAGTGGATGGACACATATCCAATTCCTGTGCACGATGGCGTATAGACTGATTCGGGTCTTCCTCTACGCTACGCTCTACAGCAGCAATGACTTCTTCTGTACGCTCTGTACAACGTCTCTGTGGATGCGTATTATCATTTAGAGTAAACTTGGTGCGAAAACGTTCCATAGTTAATCGAATTAATTGCTCTGATGGACGATTATGTTGACCGTAAAATGGACGTAGTGCGCGGTATTTCGAACAGAACCATGATTTTCAAAATAAATTTGCACAATTTAAAGCGTTGTTCAGGCGTCAGTCTATTCATGTTGAAATGCCAAACCAAACTAAACATAAATCACTTGACGGCTGACAAAATGGCCGCCAGTTAAAAAAGTTTTGCCAACTTAAAGTTATCTCGTACCTCTATAAAAAACACCCGTTATAATTATATTTCATGACATCAATATGGCTTTATGTAAAAAAGGTCTACTGTATCAAACTTAGCAAACTTCGATCACATTTATTATGATTAAGGATCGGCAGTCTCGAGATACATTTCAGAAGGGAACTTAAATGATTTTTTTTAGCGAGCCGAGCTATTGTTTAGTTTTATTAGCTACTTGAGCTCTATTGCGTAAATATGTATGCATCTACTTGCATCTAAGACAATCGAAACAACTAATGTGGAATTTATATTATGTAACGTAACTTCGTGTTTCAAATCGCTATGGTGTGAAAAGCACATTGTAAATAAAGAAAAAGTGTTGTTATTCGTAACAGATGGAGCTGCATATAGAAAGGCGCTGGTCAGCTTTTGCAACAAACATAGGGCTGATATTATAAACGATAAAATCTGCAGATTTTATTTAATAAGCAAGTAAATTGAATTTACTCTACAGAAATAGCAAGTAAATCTACCAATTAATTTACACCCTAGAAAATCGTGGTATTAAATGTTATTCATTAGTTAAATTCCAACAGCTGTTTGCTCCACTGTTTCAAATAAACACAACCTATTTTTAAAAGTTTATATTTTGTGTGCGTTTGATAACATGAATTTTGATAATGCCAGGTTTATCAGTTTGTATTTTACAAATATAAATAAAAAGAAATAGTAACGAATTAGGATTTTTTGTTTTTCTTCATTTTATTCAGTGGCTCCATCTTTCATCGAAACGCTAAACTGCAAAATACATAGCTTTTAAGAGTTATTCTACAAATACTTATTTTACTTGCATGCATTTTTTAAAATACCAGATTTCAATTGATACGTTGAATAAATTAATTCGTCAAGTTGTTATTCAGAGATATATTCGCTGTTTATAATACCGGCCAATGCAGCAGTATGACGCATATCACATGTTTCCCACATGCTCTTCATCGAGTAAGGAAGGAAGTCAGAAAATGCTACCCGAATGCAGATAAATTGATATGTTCTGCCAAGAAAGTTTTTGTGAAGGCACCTGCCCGCAAGAATTTATTTCATGAGAAACTGCCACATGTGCCACTGCCACCAGAACCTGTTATGAATATACCAGATTTCAATTGATACGTTGAATAAATTTATTCGTCAAGTTGGTATTCAGAGATATATTCGCTGTTTATAATGCCGGCCCATGCAGCAGTATGACTCATTTCACATGTTTCCCACATGCTCTTCATCGAGTAAGGAAGGAAGTCAGAAAATGCTACCCGAATGCAGATAAATTGATATGTTCTGCCAAGAAAGTTTTTGTGAAGGCACCTGCCCGCAAGAATTTATTTCATGAGAAACTGCCACATGTGCCACTGCCACAAGAACCTGTTATGACTCGTTGAGGCACATGAATAGAAGAAGCATCTTATTATCATATGCATTTTGACGACGTTAAATGTATAATACAGCAACTGATCCGAATGATGCTCTTTCTATTTTAGACGCTCAACAAGTATTTATGAACCCAAAAATCAAGGAATATTGATGGACATTATTCCAGAATACCTGTAACCAACTACCATCTAGAGGTTACACCGACCAACCCACAATATTCTGTAACTAACGTCATGAATATTGTATATGATCTTCGTCGATAAATATAGTTAGTACGCCAATTTATACACACCTTGTATATTCACATGAATTTTTGCGTTTATAAATTATTAAATGATGCTTTCGATGAAACAATAAGCGAACATTCATTGCAATAGGATATTTTTAAGGTTCAATAGCCTTACTGAAAACGTTTTAGACTATTTCTGCAACAATCTACAAATGAATCATCCGAAAACGAATTGAAAAAATTGAATTTCATCGATTACAGCGCCATCATGAACTGAAAAAAAATATTTCAGACAAATCCTGCGTACTTTTTCCATTAGAATTCGAATCTGTAATAAAAAATACAGGTTCCTAGTTAAGATTTCAAAGTTACCCCCGCCCCACCTACATCGAGGGAGAGAGAGTGACTATTCCTAGCACTAATGTATTTCCTCCACTGAATTATTGAATTTTAAATCTGGACATTTTTTCGTGAACTGCTTATTTTTCGAGATATTTGAAAGTTTCAAGTTAAAAAATACACCCGGTACATACATATATACTTGCAAGCGTTAACCCTAAGAAAGATTCTTAGGGCTACTACTACTGTTGACATTGTTACACTAAAACTGCAATTTAAGTACAGAATCACTGAAGATGTTCCTTGTAGGAGTCGACAAAACGTCGGTGCCAAAGACGTAGTTCGGAATCCGAGAAAAAAGTGTAATATATTGTTTTTTTAAACATACCATACAGGACGTAACCGTAGTACACCTAAACATTACGTGTATTGAAACTTATGTACGGTAGTGTATGTATTTCATGCAACATATTTCGATTTGCAGTAAGAATGTTAAAATTACAAAGAGAATATGAAACGCGAGCCACTGATAATTCGCTAATTTCGCAGTGCACAATCTCCTAATAAGGTACTGATAATCACCAATTTTCCATGAAAAAAAAAATAATTATATGATAAAATAGCGTATATAATAGTAATGTTCATGTGTTCAGTCGACCTTTCCCATGGTAGTTTTATTTAGTGAGGAAAAGCAACGTCACAAATTATTATGCATATTTATGTGAAGTGAATGTGTATTGGAGAACACAAAAGTTTACTTTTTGAAAAAATATCTTTGTTTTTATTTAAAATCTGTTAATATCACAATATACTTCATTGGACACGTTTTAATTTAAAAATTTGTCCCGTCCTGCGCCAAGCTACAGTTTAATTAATATACAAATCTGTAACACCTACGACAAGCTTAGTCATATTATTAAACTCATCAACATATAAATAGCAGTTTCGGAATCTTCTAAGGTCTACAGCATTTCTGTATTAGAATTTAGAAGGTCTGGTTGTGAATATAAAGTATAAATTATGAGCCAACTCGCTGCATAATTGCTTATTTAACGCACAAAAGAAACGTTTTTCTTTTCTTTCAGGAAATATCGTTTTCTTTTAATAGTTAACTAACTCGACTATAAACTAAAAATTAATTCCCCACATTTTAAGGTGTGCAACCAACACCACGAAATACTTTTTCTTCCTTCATTTTCATTGGAATAATATCATTAATTTTTCCATATTCATACATGAGTTTATGTTTTTAGTTAGTTATTTAACAGGTCATAATACGAATGATTTTAAATAAAATCATCGTTACAAGAGATTAACAGACAATTAATTGTTATTCATAAATGTTTGTGATGATGTGATCAATAACATAGGTCGACACAATTTTTGCCGAATGAAAGCTGTTGATATTTTTCTGATTCCTTACCAGATGGAAGTTCTCAAACAAGCTTTTGTTTCATCAGGCTACATTCTTCAGAAGTCGCTGTTATAGAAATTAACAGTTTTAATAATACAAGTGGATATATATACAGTGAGGCCACGTGAGTTGGTACAAATTCATTTAAAATTTATGGGTTTGTTTTTTTTTTGGAAAGTTACGATCATCAACTTCATTGGAAACACCTATTTGTTAATTAATTTTTGAATTCTGCATTGAATTCTAAGTATGTTTCCTACATTCAAATTCAACAGTTATCAAGAAATTTACGATTGAACATATCAATAGCTGAGATCGCATCCTACACAATTTCTTTCCTCTGTGATCCGAAAATGACCGATTTATTAAAAAAATAAAACTACAACAAAACTGTTGACTATTGACTGACAATAGGCAAGTCGAAATTCAATTTCTCGCAACACTTCAGTTAACGTTTGTGGCTGGATTTGTTGTATTTCGACTATAATTCTATTCTTTAATTCATGCATATTTTGCGGTTTATTGAAATAGACTTTGGATTAGATAACCCCATAGATAAAAATCTAAGGTGGCTAGATCTGGGGATCTAACTTGCCATTCGATAAAACCTCTCCTTCCGATCCATCTATTTAGGAAAATATTATAAAGGTATTTTCGTTCTGTTCTCGAATAATGTGGGGGCGCTCCATCCTGTTGAAACCATATCGAATCTGCCGGTATAATTTGGGTTCTCATCATTCGGGTAAAGTGCACTTACACTGGGTATTATACAAGGTGTGTATAAATTGGCGGACCCACTACACGTGGCGACATTCTTGGTCAAATTTTGAGTTAAAAGTCCTAATCCTAAAACGATGTATCAGGCTAGATTACATAAGTGTCAAAATTTGACAGTAGTAATGTACTTGACTAGAACAATATTAGGCTGCCTACTTATTGTTTTACAACGTTGTCAGATGTGTTTTTCGTCAAAACAATTAAAACAAAACAAGTAATTAACAAATATTAAAAACAAACTTTAAAATCAAAAAGAAAACTTTAACGAAAGGATAATAACAATTCTTCTTTCTTCTAAATTGTAGCGCTTTCTGTCAACAAATATCGAGTAATAATGCTTATTTCAAGACTGAAAGTCCGAACTTTAGGAACCTCGTGCAAAGATATGGAGCATGGTACAACATTTTCGTATTAGGATTTTAGACTCCGAATTTAACGAAGAACATCGCCGCGTGTAGTGGGTCCGCCAATTTATACACACCCTGTATAATTTTGCAGTAGGTCTAAATAATTTTCAGAATTAAGTGTTACCTCAATAAAAAAAGGACCCACAATTCCGACCCAAACGTTTACTTTCTGGGGGAATTGTGTATGACTTTCCATTCTCCAATGTGTATTTTCTGGTGCCCAAAATTTTGCCTGTTTACAAACAAAATTTTGCCTCGTCGGAAAGAAATTATCTTGTTTAAAAATTGCGGGTTGGCATTACATCATCTATCCATCATATCATTATTTCGCAAAATTCTAATCGGCGGTCGAGATCATCTTCAATAAGTTCCTGAACTAAATGTACTTTGTATGGGTGCAATTTGTTGTTGCGTAAATATTTTAGAACAGAAGATTTACTTACTGACTGTCTTGCAGCTACTTGTCGACTTGATTTGTGAGGATTTTCTTGTAAATTGAGCAAAACATTCAATTTTGTGCCTTCTGGAACTGTAACATGGTTGGTATTGCCGATTTAGTAACTCAACTTCCACAACCTTACCCGCCTCCTTAACTACCAACTACCACGACCTTACCTGGTCCATCGATTATCACGACCTTACAAAATCCCTCAATTACCACGACCTTACCTGGTCCCTCAACCGCCACGACTTTACCTGGCCCCTCAACTGCGACGACCTTGAAATCACCTGGTTCTGAATCATCTGAATTGCGATAGATGTTGGAAGAGATTTCTCCACTGCCTAGCAGCTCAAATACAAGATTTGTTTCAAAACACAGTCGTGGAGGAAAAACTGAAATTTAAGACATGGACTCGATACAAGGATAAAAGAAAGAAGAATGGGAAGAGAAAAAAAAGCTTACCGAAGCCAAAAGGCTATTACAGGAAGAGAAACGTAAGAATAAAAAACAAATGCAAGTGCAACCCTCGAGAAAGAATATAAACATTTCTATAGGAAATCTGCAAAATCTTACTGGTGGGTCAAAGAGAGAAACCAATCCCACACCACAGAAACGGTCAGCAATTGAAAATGCTAAAAAGAAACATAAGTTTGACGATGTGAAGACTGGACCAGATGAAGTGACTCATCGCATTGTTTGCGATCAAATGCCTGATGACTGAATTCAGTGTGGACTATTCTTGGGCGGTCTCATGAAAAGTGTGCAAACCTTGAAGGCAGCATTATGTATTATGGTGATGGTTGCATGTCAAAAAATACGTAAGCACTTTGTTCAGGTTTGTATCTGATTTAGTACTTCTATTATTTTAGTTTTCTGACATATGTAGAGTTTTGTGTATTTAAATCTTTCAGGCTTAACCTATTGTCAATGTACTATGTCTTATTCATTTTGCGCAATAAACAGTTGTTTTACGTCTAATAATGACTTATTTCCTATGTTTTAGAGTATGTCCGGTACAACCCTCCAACTTTCAGCGATAGTAAAATGTAAGGTATTTTTCAAATTCCAAGAAGTATTAGAAATCAACCTCCACGCGATAATTGTTTTTAAGGGTGTTTGAATAACCTTTTAAAGTTTGTTATGACGCATAGTTTGGTTTTATTTAGTCATTATCAAATTCACAATCTACGAAAAAGCTTAAGCGTCCGATACTAGACGACCTTCCGCTAGGTGTTTAATATATTTGTAATATTTCATTGAAAACATATGCAAGTACATTATTATATTTTATTTGATTGATAAATGAAAACCTAGCCCGATAGACGAAAACTGAAAAATTTTCATTTAGAGTATTCATATTATACAAGCTGATTCATTTTCGGCCCTCACCATGGGGAATCTCGCTTATTATTGGAGATAGAGTATAGGTTTGTGTTTGTTATAAATACGTTAAGAAAATAGACCTGTGACAAATGACCTTCGTTATTTAAAAAAAAACACGAAAACCCCATTTTCTTCTTTTACCTGTAGCACCGACATTTGGCCTTGTAGAGAAAATATAAAAACACATCCTTGTGGCCATTTCTAAACCTCTATCCAGTGGTGTACTCTAAATGTTTATACGACGTTTCGTTTCTTTCCGGCCATCATCAACTATCTAATTTCTTATAGGCGCCATATTGGATTTAGACATCTTCAGAAAGAGTTTTTTTCTGATTTCAACCATGTACCACATGCTGAATAAAGTTTTTGACATTAGGTTTTATTTGAAAGAATAAATTATAAGATTAAATAAGGTAGCCATGGAATTTCAATCTGTCAAACATTTCATTTATTGTTCATTAATAATACAAAAATGTCATACACTAACGAAGAGAAACGAGATATTATAAGTATTTTTTATTCTTCGAACCGAAATTCAAAAGTAGCGAGTACAAGATATCTACAATTATATCCAGAACGACAACAGCCTCATCGTACCATTTTTCTAGATCTCGACAGAAATTTGGTCGAGAATGGATCGTTTACTAAGCCGCGTAATGGTCAAGACAACAGGAATTTAAATGAAAATCGACAAGATATTTTACAAATGGTAAATTAAAAGCGTGTTTTCAAATTTCATGTTAATCTTGTATTTTTATAGATAAATAATAATCCATCAATTTCTACACGCGAAGTAGCGTCAGAATTAAATTTGTGCCAGTCCAGAGTTTGGAGAACTTTACATAAAAGTAGGTTTAAACCATACAGGATCCATGTTAGTCACTCTTTACTGCCTGGAGATAATTTGAGAAGGCTAGAATATTGTAATTGGTTAATGCGAAGGATAGAAAATGACGAAAATTTTTTAAGCAAAATCATCTGGTCAGATGAAACAAAATTTACAAATTCTGGAATGTTCAACAGAAATACGGAGCACTATTGGGCAGTACAAAATCCCCGACAAAACAGGGCTAGAAGACCACAACATCGTTTTGGAATAAACGTTTGGATGGGTATTTTGGCAAATCGTCTCTTAGGACCAGTTATGTATGAAGAACATTTAAATGGAGAAAGATATTTAAACATTTTACGTACATACGTATCTGACTATCTTGACGACAATATCCCATTAAACCAATTACAATATTTATGGTGGCAACAAGATGGCGCACCAGCACACAATGCAGCTGTTGTTAGAAATTTCTTAAATCAAGAGTTTGCAAACCGTTGGATTGGAAATAGAGGAGTTGTTGAATGGCCTGCGAGATCACCTGATTTAAGTCCGCTAGATTTTTTTTTATGGGAATATGTTAAAAATAATATTTTTAAAGTAGATGCGCCACAAAACATTGAAGAATTACGAGACAGACTTCAGAATGCCTTCGATGCAGTTCCTAGAAGAACTATACAAAGGGCAGTACAAAATGCCAGAAGGCGTGCCCAATTGTGCATTACCGAAGATGGCCAGATAATTGAACATTTACTGTAATTGTTTATTGTTTACTTTTCTATGTATTTTTATTAATGTTTTTGTTATCTTGTACTCGCTACTGTTGAATTTCGTTTCGAAGAATAAAAAATACTTATCATATCTCGTTTCTCTTCGTTAGTGTAGGACATTTTTGTATTATTAATGAACAATAAATGAAATGTTTGACAGATTGAAATTCCAAAGGCTACCTTATTTAATCTTATAATTTATTCTTTCAAATAAAACCTAATGTCAAAAACTATAGTCAGCATGTGGTACATGGTTGAAATCAGAAAAAAAAACTCTTTCTGAAGATGTCTAAATCCAATATGGCGCCTATAAGAAATTAGATAGTTGATGATGGCCAGAAAGAAACGAAACGTCGTATAAAAATTTAGAGTACACCACTGAATAGAGGTTTAGAAATGGCCACGAGGATGTGTTTTTATTTTATCTCTACAAGGCCAAATGTCGGTGCTACAGGTAAAAGAAGAAAATGGGGTTTTCGCGTTTTTTTTTAAATAACGAAGGTCATTTGTCACAGGTCTATTTTCTTTACGGATTTATAACAAACACAAAATTTAACAACTTTGCCATATTTAAACCTATACTCTATCTCCAATAATAAGAGAGATCCCCATGGTGAGGGCCGAAAATGAATCAGCCTGTATACATATATCCAGGTGGAAAATTAAAAAAAGCACGCAATTTTTTTATTGTAGACCTGTGTAATATTATGTATTTACTTGTTCAAAATGATATTCGTATTCTTGGAAACAGTACCAATTAGGGCAACGGTATTTACTTAAATCAATACCAGACTAATTACACGCATATTCTATAGGGGTTGTATTATATACTAAAATCACTATCAGAAAGAAGTATTACTACATACAAGGAAACATGACTTTTAAATGAATAATTAATGTTGGTAGAAAAAACGTTTTATTTTTCTTTATAATTTGGCTTTCAACTCTACACACTTAAATCAGGCAATTTTCAACTTTTTTATGCTTTGCAAAAAGTAAAATCCTTAAAACTTTCTCTGTTTCAGGGATGGTCTCTTCGCTTGATGCGAAGCTCCGCCCGCGTTGAGCCATTTATTTAGGGTTATAAAAAACAGCAGGAGGGGGTATTCTATTAAATACGAAATTTCGGGCAAGATGTGCGCGCCATCTCGGTTTCATATGGCGTACTAAATATTGTATTGTTGCTAAGTCTTTGTAGTCTCTGTACCTAAAATTATAATATAATCAAACATCAAAGAAAGTATGAAGAATAAGAAAGTCTTCGTTGCTCATAAAAATACAAAAAAGATTAACAATACAAACAAATACGTATGTATATAGACCACAAAACAAACAAAAAAAAACACAAAAAGCTGACACGAAGAAACCGGAAGCAATAAGCTAAAAAACACACTTGACAGCTGTCAAATATTTATGTAAAATTTTTAGTTCTCCATTTGCTCAAAATGCATCAAATAATAACAGAAAAACGCGCTAAAATTGTTAAAACCTGCTACAAATGTAGGGATTTAAACGTAGCCACGTTTCGCGGAATTAGAAATTATTTTGGCCGTCATAATCGTCTTGCTGTGGAAGCAATTGGCAAGATAGTGAAAAAATTTGAAGAAACGGGGACCGTGTTAGATATTCAGAGGAATGCTCTGTTGCAAATATCACCGCCGTGGGTGAAAGTCTGACCGAAGAGCTGAATTTGTCGATTTCACGGCGTACTTAGCAATTGGGCCTGTCTTACGGCACATTATGGCGAATTTTGCATCTGGATTTACACCTAGATCCGTATAAAGTACAGCTCACACAACAATTAAAGCCTGCTGACCTTCAACAACGCAGGAGATACGTCAAATAGGCCATAAATGATGATTTTTCGAACAAAATTCTCTTCAGCGATGAGGCACATTTCTCACGCGATGGGTACGTAAATAAGCAAAATTGTCGCATTTGTGGCTCTGAAAATCTTCAAATAATTAAAGAGAGGCCGTTCTATTTAGAAAAAGTGACTGTGTGGTTCATATTATGGTCGAAGGTGTTACAGGATCGTATTTTTTCGAAGATGAGGGAAGAGCGTCTGCTGTCAATTCGGAGAGGTATGCTCGAATTTTTTGGACTGCGATTGAAGATATGGACTTGGACGATATGTGGTTCCAGCTAGACGGTGCAACAAGCCACATAACACGACTGATTTCGGCTGTATTGCGCGAGAAGTTTGCTGGTCGTCTAATTTTACGCGACGTCAATTGGCCACCGAGATCATGCGATTTGACGCTGTTAGGCTTTTTTGTGGGACTATGCAAAAGACCGTGTTTATGTGAACAATCCCCTAACTTTAGAGTATTTGAAAGACAACATTCGTCAACTGATGGCCGAGATACAGGCCGAAATGTGCCGAAAAGTGTTGTCACAAATTCTGAGGCGGCTATTTGAATGATATTGTATTTCACACATAAAGGCAAGGTCCAAACTTTATAATAAAAAAAAAATTTTATCAAAAATTAAATTTTTATGTTTTTTAGGTTTTTTTTTGAAACTTGAAAATGGATAACCTTATACAATTTGATCTAGATCACCTTTTGCACAGGACAAAACGGACGCTAGTACAAGAGATTATAAAAAAAATAGAACAAAAATGGGCAGAAAACATCAGATTATCCAAATTATCGAGTAGCAGTGGATAATATTATCTACGCAGTGATCTTTATCAAAGCGTGTCAGAAAAGAAGCTTTTCTCAATAAAGAATCAAAAACGCGGAGACTTCACAAGGTTAAAGATTTTATTCCGCGGGATCAACATTTTTGGCATCATGTGGCCTTCTTGGATAAGTCGCGGTATTACTGGTTTAGCGACAGATCGCTAAATGAAGGTTTCTTGCCTATCCACGAAAGTGAGCTTAATATAAACAACTGCATCTCCATGTTAACACATATCACGCAAATAATTATCACATTTGATAAGCATTTCTACAACAATATTGTCATCTTTAGCAGTAACGTTTAACTAAATTGAAGCACATTTAAACAGAACACTAACAAAATTAACACATTTAAATTTAAACTAATTTTCGTTGTTATTTTTTAAAATTTTGTATTATATTATTTGACGAGACCAGATATCACAACTGTTTAATTAATTTGTTAAATATACAAAAAAATATATAACACAGAATTAAAGAATTTCTTTTATATTATGAAAATATGTTATTTCAATTTGAATATTATGCCACTAAATAAACTTTAATAGGCGCCTAGGCCAGCTTTATTAAATTTATGGAAATTGTAAGGGTTACGCGGTCAAGTTAGCCATCTGTACGCTAACATAGATGATTAATCAATGCTAGTATAGCCCGTTAAATCCCACCAGGGTATGCGCTAGAATCACAAGGAAATAGCTTCTAAATCTCTACAAAAATGATCTAATGAACGAATATGCGCATAGGAATTGATGAAAAGATAAAATTAAAAAAAAATTCAAAATTATAGGAAAGATAGTTTCATAAAGCATGCTTTTGCAAACAAGCGCAATTCAAAACTTAATATTTTATTGTTGAATATAATCTACTTTTAATGTATCACCCTTATTAGAGCAAATTTATTTGCTCTAATTATTATTTTCAGTTTGCATTAACATGGCAACATAGTTATGGAAATACGAATACGACTTTCGAGTAATGCTGCTTTAACCGATTAAGCATTTATATAGTCTAAAACGAAAATTCTCAAAATGAGCCGAGATTGACAAAATGCCATTAACCCATTTAGGACTACTATTGAAAATATAAAGAAAAATGCAATTTTTTTAAAGAATAAACGTTTATTTAGTTATTCATAAACAACCTTTAAGTTAAAACGAAAAGACAAAACATTGATTCCTATATTTTTTGTGAGTTGCGTTAATGCAACATTGATATTATATGCACAAAAAAAAATTCAATTCAATTTTCAGTTATGGTAGTCTTTGAGCAGTGTGAATGCAACGGAATTCCGCATTTATTGCACATGAATTCGGTTGTACTTGATTGTAATTGACCTTTTAGATGAAGTAATAGATTGTAGTTCGTGATGATCAAAAAATCCCTTACGAGTCGATTTATTTTCTAATACTTTGATGACTTAAACACTAAATTATCTTTTGACATTTTCAGCAGTTTTTCCAGCATAATGTATAAATTGATATCAATATCCATCGCGCTAGGCACCACATTTTGAATTCCAAACTTACTGGCTTCCCTTTCAAAAATGTCGAAAACGCCATACTTCAAGAAATTGCTGTTCAAGAGATAACCAGCGTTCTTACTTTGGCAAATTTGTCTGTCTTGTCTAATTGATTGTTATGTGCAAGATGAATGTCCTGTTTTATGTCGAGAAACCTGTTTCGAGACATGGCATCTTTCACAAATTCAACACATTTATCTTAATCAGATGACCCGTAAAGTTTTATCTGTCGAAGAGTGTGATATCCACTCCAAATCAGTATTCCAAAAAAAAAATTTCTTATCACTTTGATCTAAGACAATCTGAGTACGTTTATTATCGCTCGTATATTGTATGGAGCTTATATAATTTGCATAAAATTGCATAAAAAAATCAAGACCATACCATATGCAGCCCCTCAATAATATCGACCCTTCACTACAGGGTCCGACCGCGTATCTCGGAATCTTAAGTGTAACTAAATGTCTTGTTTTAGAAATGAAATTTTTTTATTGTTTCGTTTTAAAATTGGTTTGGTTAGGCCATGTGTTTGGGAAAATACAGTATGTTTACAATGGGAAAAAAAAAAAAAAAATTTTTGGTTTTTTTATGTGGGTGGGGTTGTCTTCTATTGTTTAATGAGCGGATAATACAGTTTTGAAAGTCCATCAATCTCGTTACGGTCGTTGATTGTTTTGTTATTTTTGAAAATATGAATCATTTCTAATACCTCCTTAGCCTTTGTATTTTTTTGCTTGGTTATTACTTTTGTATTTTCAAAATCAAAATTGTGTTTTAATGTTATCTGGTGTTTTTTTAAAGCTGTCTGATTTTTTGCGTATTTGTGTCCTTTTAATCTTTCCTGTAGTAACTGTTTTGTTTGGCCTATGTATACTTTGTCACAGTCTTTGCAGGGTATGTTATATATTGTATGTGATTGTTTAAGTGTTGGTGTTGAGTCTTTTAGTTTTGTGTGTAGGAATTTTAGATTTTTTCCGCTTTGATGTGCTATTTTACAATTAAATGGTTTAACTATATTGTTTAGTTTTTCGGATAATCCAGTTATATAGGGTGTAGGGATATATGTTAATTCATTGGTTGTTTTATTTATATTTTGGCACTTAGTTTTGTTATATATATTATTATATCTCTGTTTTATAATGTTTTGTATAAATTGTGGTGGATAATTGTTTTCTGTTTAAATAGTTTTTACTTTATTTAGTACTGTTGGTCTGAAAACTGGATTGGTGAGATTTTTTTAGTTCTAATCACTTGAAACAGACTTAATTATATACAAAAAAGTCGAAACGTCGTTAGTTAAATAAATTGAAATTCAATAAAGGACGCTAAACCAAAAAAAAAGCTAATTATTTTAATATTATGCACACGGCCAATAAAATAAATAAGAAAAAAAAATTTAATTCTTATTAACACTAAAAATATATATATATAAGGTAAACTTAATAAGTCGGCGATTAAAGGTCTGGTTCATTACTTCATAGTATATATATTTAAAACAACCCTACATGTTTCGGCAATGATGCCTTTGTCAAGGGAATAAAAAATATAAATGACAGAATATAAATGTCAAATAATTGAGTTGCTATGGTTTAAATTTTTCAAAGATAGGTACATTCCAATAATAATAATAAGTCATGCCTTAGTATTCCAAAAAATAGATAGCAAGGTGTGAACATATGTGTTGTTCGCTGCCAGCAGCTTGTGTCTCTTTCTGGGTATGAACCTGTGTGTTGGTTGCTGCTGGCAGCTTGCGTCTCTCTCTAGGTGTGTGATTTTGTATTTGTGTGACCGCGTAAGTGTAGGGTTTTGTATGTTAGTGCGCACGTGCGTGTGTTTAGTGACCGGTCGCGTAAATTTAGAGATCGGATAACCAGCCGTTGCGTACGGCCGCTAACCCTTTCCCGGCAACTTCTTTACTTTTCCGAGCAGTACTTCGACGGCCCGACCCCCGCCCCAACGAGGCAAGGCGCAGACCAGCGAAGCGCACCCTGCACGGGGTTGCTCACCGCGAACCGAGGGCACACTCTTAGTGGCTACCTCAGTCGACGACGGTCACACTTTGTGCCATCTTAACGATTTCTGCAAAAGCGGGGGCAATGCACACACGTCGAACGTGTGTGTGCTGTTAACAGCAGCCTAGCCAGGTTGCCGCCCAGGACCTAGAGTTTGGTAGCGCATATGCTAGGCTACAACCCAGTAGAGGACCACATCAGCACAAAACAGAAACAGGGAAAAGCAAGACATGAGTTATTATTACGTATGCGCCCGTGGAGCGACTTAAGATGCAAAGTTGTCGACATTCGCTCAAAACGAGAAGGAAAACCACGAAAACCTGCTCGGACAACTAGACAGGAATCAAAATACGGAACAGTCAGCATGATAAGCAAAAGTATATGATATTTAAATGTAATTGATATTTAAATAACATAAGGTATATAACAAAAAAATATATTATGATGGTAAATTGTAGATCGTTATAATAGCTCGCTGGTCTGCGCCTTGCCTCGTTGGGGCGGGGGTCGGGCCGTCGAAGTACTGCTCGGAAAAGTAAAGAAGTTGCCGGGAAAGGGTTGGCGGCCCTACGCAACGGCTAGTTATCCGATCTCTCTAAATTTACGCGACCGGTCACTAAACACACGCACGAGCGCACTAACATACAAAACCCTACACTTACGCGGTCACACAAATACAAAATCACACACCTAGAGAGAGACGCAAGCTGCCAGCAGCAACCAACACACAGGTTCATACCCAGAAAGAGACACAAGCTGCTGGCAGCGAACAACACATATGTTCACACCTTGCTATCTATTTTTTGGAATACTAAGGCATGACTTATTATTATTATTGGAATGTATCTTTGAAAAATTTAAACCATAGCAACTCAATTATTTGACATTTATATTCTGTCATTTATATTTTTTATTCCCTTGACAAAGGCATCATTGCCGAAACATGTAGGGTTGTTTTAAATATATATACTATGAAGTAATGAACCAGACCTTTAATCGCCGACTTATTAAGTTTACCTTATCATACCAAGGTCACAAAAATATTATATTTATATATATATATATATATATATATATATATATATCATTTTGTGACCAAAATTGAATGAAATTGATTTGCAACACATGTTTTTCCAACAAGATGGTGTAACAACATATTTTTCAATGTCACTATGGAATTATTGGGATGAGGTTTGATGAGTCTGTAATCTCCAGAAATGGAACTGTTAATTGGCCCCCAAGAAGTTGAGGTTTGGATTTCTTTTTGTGGGGATATTTGTAGGTCATTGGTCTATGCCAACAAACCTCGAACTAGAGACACTTTTAAACGCTGCATTAATTAAATTACACCTGATTTATTACAAAATGTCACCGAAAATTGGATTCATCAAATTCAAGCCTGCAAACGAAGTCGAGGTGGATATTTTAATGATAAGTTATTCAAAACATAATCGTCATAAGTTGCACTATAAAATAAAGAAAAAGTTTTGCTTTTATCTCAAATATTTCATGTTTTATTTAATTTTAAAAACATATCGTCCTTATTCGGAAACCAATTACAATGAACTTCCCTCGAACGTAAAAAAGTATGTTCAGACAGGAATATTACTCGTTACTACAATTACACCGTTTGTCTCAATGTTGCGTTTTTACAACGTGAAAAGTATTTTTTGTATGAAACCTCTTAATGATAAACGAAAATGTAAACCATATGCTATTCAATTTAATACCTAGATACACAAGTTTTTTTCTTGAAAATTCAATAGTTTTATTTTTTTTTATTTACAATTGAAAATGCGATTATCCATTCAGAAAACTTTATCAGTATGTTTAAATATTTATTAACGCTATATTACTGATCATCAAAACAAAATTTGTTTAGATTTCGTTCAAAATGAGAGGTAATCAATATTTTACTTCTTACTTTTTGTTTATTTTGAAGATTCTCTTCCCTTATATTCACCGATTAAATATTTCGTATAAACTTCCCACCCAGAACACTTACCAAATTATCGGATGGATTACAATTGTGTTCAATAAGTGAATGGTTATTTAGCGGACAATGTGGACCCTCGAAGATGCTCCTGGACTTGTCGATTTTACTGGGAATACGGCCCTCTGTAACCAGGGTAGCTATCGCCACCAAAACATCTCCTCCCTCCCTCGAACACTCCCTGTCAGACTGGAACGATGAACTGTGCATCTGAAACAAGAGCAAAAAATAATAATTCGTTGACATCTCAATATTCTGCGCGCATGGGAGTGGTTCCTACCCTTACACATATGTTTTCTTCGTGTGGAGAATATGTAAATTAATTATGTAAAACGCGTGTAATAACTTCAAAATTATGCAGTTACTGTACCCTTTTATTCATGCGCCTTACAGTAAGGGTGAAAAGATATGTAAACATGTCGTTATTCAGCACAATGATCCTGTTTTGAATTTCTATGTTTGGAATTTCCGTTGGAAGATTTATGACTGGGATGGAAGATAAAATAAAATATAAATTACTCCGTGCATTTTTTTGTTAATAATGTAAAACAGAGAAAGAGAGTAAATATTAATCATAAAAAATGTATTACAAATTCGACATCAATAGTGTCTTTGTTGTTGGCGCTAAATACTATACTTTAAAAAACAAAAGTGGTACGTATGCTTTTTGGAGTCATAAAATAATGATTCGAAGATCAACTACTTCCACAGCCACCACGTAAATTCGCTGTGTTAATAGTCAAATTCAGGCGCGGCTCGTGATGGCGTATTTGGGAGTGCAAGTACAATGATGCGAGTGCTTCGTGTATTCTCGTGTACTAACTGTAACGTTTTCTTAGTAAACACCGAAAACACACGAGGCACTCGCATCATTGTACTTGCACTCCCAAATACGTCATCTCGAGCCGCGCCTCAAATTCCATATCATAGTCCAAGGTTATGGAAAATATCTTTGTACAAAAAAAGATATACAAGTGTCCCGTATCGTTATGATCCGTGAGTTTGGAACAATTTGCAAGGTGTAGCTAGTTGCATAAGTGGTACATACCTACATATGCAGTTAATATGTATCTGTCAATACAAAACAGAGCGAAGGTAACAAACGGTTTGATAATCGGCAGAAAATACTGCTGATACAAATATGCTGACAAGCAAATTGCGGAAATTTGAATAAAAATAATTTACAAAGAACAAAACTTAAAACTATGGATTTTCTGTGAAACATTGAAAGGTAAATCATTGCTACGAAAAACTAAAATTTGTTCAAGATGTTCCTGTGTTAAATTAGTTCTTTTAGATGTTGAAACGTCTATAAAAATAAAAAATGTCCGTTCCACATCACAACTGGTGATGGGCGCGTGATTAAAATGTTACAAAAGTGCACCATACTTCGAATGTATAGATTTGTCAATTGACTGTGTAGAAATTATATAATATATTCAAATATGGATTTCTGCTAAATACGGCATCAACTTTTTGTCTCAGCTTTGAGAAATATATTTCTAAATTATGAAACTAACTGATCAACATTTGAAAAATGCCCCCTGATGTATTTACATACTCTGTGTAGTGTAACAAGTGTTCATTTGAAAAGTCAATCTAGGTTACTTTGAAATTTTGATAGAATAAGACGCAAATATAATTATATATAGTTATTAATATGTGTTCGTTGTTCCGTAAACGTAAATCCAAATGACATTTGATAATGTCAATCACAAATATCAGTTTGTGCATAAAATAATCGTGCGTCGATTCTGGTTTAAATAAATTGCTTCTCAGTTTTAAAATGGCTTTCATTTTAAAACATAACATTTTTTTAGTCTTTTTTTTTAGTAGTTTTTACCACCGAAGTGGTAATAAAATTGATGGTTTATGGGTTTATTCAGTTCAAGATTGCATGGTAGAATTTCAAGTTGAGTTTCCACATTCTGTAATAGATTATATACAATTTAAGAATACTTTGAATAGAACTTTAAAACTTTTTTCTGAAACTGGTAGTCTCTTAAGAAAATCAAGCAGCGGAGCAGTTAAGAAACGTACACCTCAAGTTGTCAATCGTGTTGAAGAAATAATGGAAAATGAACCACAAACATCTGTTCGACATTTGAGTCAACAAATAAACCTTTCTGTTGGTACAACTCACAAGTTATTAAAAAAAGATATGCAACTTTATCCATACCGTGTCACAGCAGTACAAGAATTGTTAGAAATTGATTACCCACGTAGACTAGTTTTGTAATTGGTTTGTAAATATGAACAATAATGGAGAACTTTCGCAAAGAGTCATCTTTACTGATGAAGCATGGTTTTATAAAACGGAATACCTAAATTCACAAAATACAAGAATTTGGAGTAGTGATAATCCACATGTAATTAATGAAGAAAATTCCAGAGAAAATTGGTGTTTGGGCAGCGATAAGCCAAAGGCGAATCATTGGACCAATATTTTTTCAGGGAACGTTAAATGCTCAAAGGTATCGTACGGAAATTTTACAACCATTTGTCAATCAGTTACATGATGATGAACTTCAAAATGCATATTTCCAACAAGACGAAGCACCTTGCCACTGTACTGCAGAATGTTTGGATTATTTATGAGAATTTTTTGATGAGCGTATAATTAGTCGAAATACTGAAATTGCCTGGCCTGCACGTTCATGCGATTTAACACCTTGTGACTTCTTTTTGTGGCCTTATCTAAAAAATAACATATACCTATATTTAATTTGAATGATATGCTACAGAGAATCGAACAGAAATGCATGGAAATTAATAACAATCCAGTAATGTTGCAGAATATCATCAGAAACTTTGAACGGAGGATTTTAAAGTGCATTGATCTTGAAGGACAACATTTTCAACATTTGTTATAGTTTTCAATAAATACATATTATTTGTTATTTATTTGTATGTATGAAACTGTCAAAATATACGACTTCGTAGGTTAAGTAGTAAATTTTAATTTACGACATACTTCAAAATGTTCTCAGTAAATCACATGCTACTAGATTGACTTTTCAAATGAACACTTGTTATGTGCTGCACAGGTAACGTGTAGCATATTGGAATAAGATTGCTTTAACACTAATACCGCTAGTTAAAAATTCTGAACGCAAGATTATTTAGATTGTAAAAAAAACGAAAAGACAGACTATTTTCATGGCAAGGATAACAATAAAATAAAGTTCCCAATAATGTTATTGCAAAGCTATTTATTTCGCGATCTAAAACAGTTGCAAAAATTATTGAAATATATTTTTTAACTGTGTGTTGTTTGTACTCATTTCCAAATAATGTTTTTCAGAAGAGCAGATTTGGTTGAGAGCTTTCTTACTGGTCTAAATCTTAACTCACAGTACTGTATATATTAAGGTTATTCTTATTATTATATATTATCGTAAGTCACACGTTCCACTAATTTAGACACTGTTTTTATTGCGATAAAACGATTTTTATTGCTTAATTAGTGCAAAACTCGCCTTAACTCCGTCACGTTCGTACCACTAGAAAAAAGAGATACAATCGAGTTCTCTCTTGGTCAATTTAGTATTAACACACATTTAGCTCGAGGCAAGTTTTTGAGTGGGTCAAGCTATAAATGTCGAAACACAACGATACGTATACGCTTCGCATAATATATGTGTATCGATAGGATGATCGTGCTTACTAACATTACTATCTTTTTTTGTAAAAAGAAATAGGAGATGTTCGCAAACTGAAATGCACAAGTAATTATTTGAATTAGATTACTTAATATGAATCTGCTCTAATCTAATAAATGCTAAAGTGCATATTAGAACGACTATATTTATATAACGAATACATGTCTCTGTGTATTTTTAAGTTCAACAACACATTTCTCTAACTAGTTTTATATAGTTCACATAAAAACAAACCTAGTAGGGTAGGAAAGAAAATATACACGAATGAAATATCTTGCAACTTTATATAAATATTTTAATTTTCCAAACGTCGCTTGACTGAGTGCACATACATACTCAATGAAATGCGATATCTTCAAAAATTGTTTTGTTTGCTTAATAATAAAACAAATTGTAAAGAATTGCGCTGGAATTGTCACTTCTTTTCTGTTGGATAATAAAAATGCACATGTGATTCGAGTGAATGTTTCTTATTTGTTCTTAGGATAAAAGTTTTGTTCTTACTTGTTGTTAAAAATACTACAAGTAGGTAAAATTTCCCATTACCCCCACAAACTATTATATAAGTAATAATGTGAACCGTATCGATTATACGGTCAGAGGATAACAGAATTCGAGGGAATTTTGAAGGCCTAGGTAGATAGTACCTGCTAGCAATAACAGCAATATGCATTTAAACTATGCTAATTAAATTCTAATCTTAAACCTAAGTACAAACTTTAGATTAAATCTTATTCATCTTAATAAAGTTTATTGTACTTCATTTAAGACACACGTGAAACTATGAATACATTGTGAGATTGAAAACAGGGTATTGAATGCGTTCTGTAATTGAATCATAAATAAAGGTGGAAATAATCTAATAAAAAGGATACTAAACTTTTAAATAGAACGGATACCGATTCTTAGAATAGAGGTAAAGTTTTACAATTTAAATAAGATAATTAAACTTTCGATATACAGGGTGTCAATTTGAAGCGGACATTATTTAATGCTAAATAGTTAAACTATACATATATTTAGGAAAATAAGCAAAAACACAAAAATTATTGTTCTCGCGCTTAACACAAATGTTTTTTGAATAACTGTCAATCACAAATACTCTCTCTACATCAATCTCACAGGAATTTTATTCTATATTTTTTAGAAATAATAATAAATCGTAAGGCATTCGATTATGGTCTTCATAGCTAACTAATACAGATTCGCAACATCTTAAAAATACATCCAATCATAACTGTAAACAGTATTTCGGCTAAAAACGAATTATTCAAATCTGGTTAAATATAAAAGATGTACAAATAAACAGAAGCATTTTTCAAGATGATGCATTAAGTTTTTTATGGTTCTGTCTGAGTTTGAATCCGTTGTTCGACATGTTAAATGAAATAAAAAGAAAGTTGAACATCAGGTACAGTATAGAAACCACATACAAACTAAGTTACCAACTGAATAAGGACGATGTAAAGATTTATATCTGCCTTTAGCAGATATATTCATATTGCTATGAATGTGTAATTTGTTGTGTGGGCATATATCTTTCTAGACTCCTTAATACATATTATATGTGTGTCTTAGGGTTATTGCTGGGATTCTAGGGAACTATACCTAGCATCCAATGTAAATTTAAAGAAATGATACAACGAGATGATAACAGTTAAAATTCTTATATTGTTAAATATTCATATATTTACAAGTCATCCATATACATTTCATGGTTTTACTTAAAACTAATCTCCATTATAAGACTTTAATGAGAATTTCAAAGAAACACATCTAGCTTTGAAGACTTACTTAGATTTTGACAGAATCTTTTAATAATTTCACTCTTCAGTGAATCAGTTAGCGTACGGGATCTTAACTCTCCAAGCGCTAAGTAATAATTCAAGGTGTTTGGTTTGACCCTATAAATTAAAATATGTATATTCTTGATTCTACTAATATGTTTATTATAAACAATGTGTGTTATTGAACGCTTGTTTTATGGGACTCCTCACTATATGTTGTTTCATTTAATCCCTATTTTTTTAATTTGAACATTAAACTCAACTATGCCTTTTCTCTGTAATTCTTAGAGGGTGACGCGTCCCTACACAGTCATACAGACATCTGACATAAATGTTTATTTCAATGTTGAATTAACAGTTAATCAATTCAAACTAATTATTGATATATGCGCCGAAATATTTAACTTGAATTTTATAGGCTTCAAATTGTTATGAGCTCTTTTACTTACGCTAACCTCATTCTGTCAAATTCCTCGCGATACATGTTATTTCAGTTTTAATGGTTAAATTTATTATAAAGAAAAATATAATAGACTTCTAAATTATTATTCTCGGCTGTTGTTGCAGATACTTCTTGGTGAAACATTTTAACTTCATACAGTAAATAATAAAAATAAATTAAAACACTTGGCTTGTTTCACTATGAGATTTATTTAAATTCTCTAACAATTGTTTCGGCTGTTATGCCATTCTCAAAGAGATCTATAAATCTAACTTAAAGACTATCGCACTTGTTCTTATATGTTGTCTGTTCTTGTGTGTAGTGGGGGTGGTATTATATTGTGTATTACGGTGTCTATAAAGGGTGTATTGGCATATTCTATCTGTGTGTTGGTGATTAATAGATTTTGTTTTTTCGCTATTTTTATTTCTAATATTTCTTAATACACAATATCACAAAAAGCAAGAGATTGGACCTCCTAGAAATATTAGAAATAAAAATAGCGAAAAAACAAAATCTATTAATCACCAACACACAGATAGAATATGCCAATACACCCTTTATAGACACCGTAATACACAATATAATACCACCCCCACTACACACAAGAACAGACAACATATAAGAACAAGTGCGATAGTCTTTAAGTTAGATTTATAGATCTCTTTGAGAATGGCATAACAGCCGAAACAATTGTTAGAGAATTTAAATAAATCTCATAGTGAAACAAGCCAAGTGTTTTAATTTTAATTTATTTTTATTATTCTAAATTATTATTAGAAAATGAAATAAAATAATATTATAATTGTTTGTTTAGACTTTCAGCTAATTATTTATTTCGTCTGGTTAAAACTGAAGCTTATGTTCAAATTCCCTTTTGTCGCCTTATACAGACGCTGGATACTATGCCTTTTTTTCAATTACGCTTAGAGTTCATGTCCTTGTGTTATATTCATTCTTAATTTTCTTTCATATTTCGATCTTTTTTACGTTTCAATTCTCGTATTGTTTTATTTCACTGTATAAAAATACAAACTGTATACAAATAAAACTGAAATACATTTTTGCTTATTCTCTTTTATTGTTTTTTTTTTCTATATTTTTGCCTCTTTTATCGTAAATTATTATTTTAGAAATAAAATTGTTTTAGTTTACAACTTCTTTTGACCAATTACGTTCATACGTAAAATATGAACTTTGGCCTATTCGTTGCCGGCGTTCTAATTTCAAAATCCCGTCTTGGTATTGGTCGTCTGTCCGGTTTTCCGAGCTTTTTATTGGTACGTTTTCTGAATTCAGTCTAACGTGTCTTAACCTCACATTCTGCACATGTCCGACGTTTAATTTGTTTACAAACTTATTTTACTTTCTTCTTCAGATCCTGCACGCTGCTTGATGTATTGATTGTTGTTATGTACTTTGGAACTTCTATTATCGTAATGGATTGGTTTTATGATCAACTGGGTCTATTTTATCCGGTTTTTCTTCTGTTGGATTTATCCATCGCGGTTGTTACAGATGTAAGGTATCGTTGTCATAGTAATACAATATTTCAAACGTATTGTTTGCACTTGGTACAGTTGTTTATTTGTTTTAGTTAGTCTTGTGAATGTCATTTGCACTGGATTTTCTATAATTAACAGTTAGTGTAAATTGGATGGTTTATGAATTAACCACGCATTGTCCACAAACTATCCTAAACTAAAATGTTTGATTTTATATAAAATGTCTGCAAGTTACTTGGCGAATACGGGACGGACATTACATATCAAAACTATTTTTATATACCTTTTAATACTCATAATTGGTACGTAGGCATGATGTTTTTTTTAAATTAGATTATAACTATTGAATCGTAACCTATTTGTTGACTTCATACGTCGAATACGTAGAGCATCACGTATTATACAGGTACAATCAAAGCACGTCCCGTTTTAACTACGTTTTATTATCATTTATTCATATTTTCCCTATTTAAATTTATATCGTATTGAAATAACACAGAAATATGTATGGTCGTTGGATTGGACAAATGTAAGATATAGAACATAAATCAAGGGCGATAAGGCACAAAATATGATTCTGAAAGGTGAAAGGTACGTACAAATATCTAGAATGGAAGATCGTCTAAAGCAACGATGCACAGACTTATAGGGAACAGGGGCCACTCGGAAAAATTATAAGCCAAGGACGCGCCACTACAAAGAATACTTATTAACACAAATATTTTTATTTTTAAATAGTATGAATTACTGCAAATGATAGAAATAACAGAACATTAAAAAATGTTTGTTGTAATTATGTAATCGTAATGTAATCTAATCATTACAATGTTATATTTCATGTTTTATTATTTTGATGCGTGACATTGCATTGACCTAACAATTTTGCTTATGTTTGGCTCCACATTACTTGTCGCCACACGTAAAATTGCTTCCAGATTTTCATTTGCCAGGCGGTTTCGATTTTTTGCTTTGTTAAGTTTCATCACTGAAAACGTTTGCTCACAAATATACGTCGATCCAAATAAGTTTGCGCATTTCAATACATTTAGTCGCAACTCTTTATAAACGGTTTTGTCAACGCAGCGGTAAAAGTTGAGTAAATTATCTTCATTAAACTTGTTTCGTAAATAATCATCATTTTGCATGTCTATCAATTCCAGTTGTATTGATTCCGGTGCATTTTCTGGTCAAATGTTGAAAGGATTGCTGAAAATGTCTAATAGAGGTTTAACTTTTTTGATGTGGACAAAAACGATCATGAAAAGCTTGTATTAAAATATCAATTTTTTCAACATAAGCGAAATTGACATCAGTTTTATTGAATTTCTCCATAATTTTTTTGTAGTTCGGAAAATGTCTGTAATTGGCTGAATTGATTTGTGCCTTGAAAAGACTCAATTTGCATTGAAAGGACGAAACATGAGAGTATAACTGCGAAATCAATTGATCTTTGCCTTGGAGTCGCGTATTTAAGACATTCAAGTGATTTGTGATGTCTACAAGAAACGCTAAGTCACACAGCCAATCAAGGTTGTCGAGTTCGGAGACGTCCTTTTTCTTTTCCGCCAGAAATATTTTGATTTCTTCAATCAAGTTAAGAAACCGCTCTAGAGACAACCCACGACTTAGCCACCTTACGTCAGTGTAAAACAGGAGATCACCATATTCGCTTTCAATATCCTCGAGAAATTGTGTGAATTGTCGGTGATTGAACCTCGTGATTTTATAAAGTTTACAGCAGGTACTACAACTTTCATCACATTTTCAAATCCCAATAATTTTGAACAGAGCCTCTTGATGTATAATGCAATGAAACTGCATTCATTCCTTGGTATCTATGTTTTTAGTTTGTAAATACTCTTTTAACATAGTTATTATTCCAGATTTACTTCCAACCATTGAAGGTGCTCCGTCAGTCGTAATTCCAGATACTTTCGTTAAATCCAAATCCATTATAGAACATTTTTCCAGAAGAGCTTTGAGCATGTCACTCCTCTTGGTTTGACTTGTCAAAGAAGTCGTACCAATCAGTTCTTCAATCATTTTAAAATTTTGCGTTACACCTCGTAAAAATATTAAGAGTTGAGCAGTGGAACTTATATCTGTAGATTCATCGAGTGCTATAGAAGAATACTCAAAACTTTTCGATTTCGTAGCTAATTGCTTTTCTATATTAGCTGCTAATGTGGTAAGTCTTATTTGAACAGTCATCCGATTTAGTTGAATTTTCTCAAACCCCTTTGCATCTTTCGCCGGTTAATTTGGTAAAAGTATGATGTTGGGTTTCATAATGCCTTTTCACATTATATTCCTTCGGAATAGAAACACTACTCTTGCATATTAAACAGACACTTTTGTTATGCGATGAAATAAAAAAGTATTTTTCGGCCCAAATATCTTGAAAGTGTCGATTTTCATCTTCAACCTTACGACTACGTTTTTTACTGGGGCCTGGTTTATCCATATCAAAATTGATATTATATTGTTACGTGGGTAGATGCCAAGTTCGAACGACGAAATATTTATTCTTCACAGATTACAATTCAAACAATATAACGTTCGCTTGTCCGTAGTTAAAACTTAACTCCCCCGATAGCGGGCGATGCGTTGTATTTATACGAGTTACCTAACATCGAGAACCTACCACATTGTTCGGGGCTAATACCGACGTGTTTCGCGAATCTTCGAGTAATCTAGTTGGTTCGAGAGATTTCTAGTCTCGTAACAATATGCTTGGAATGACGAGGAGCATACCTGTCCTACGTAATAAACCTGAACAAGAAAGTAGTAGGTATTAAAATTACAAAAGTTAGAATAAAATAAAAAGTTAAGAAATATTGATTTGAATGGATTCTTACCGACTTTTGTAGTTTTTCGAACAATTTTTAAAATTCGTTGGCGGGCCGCATAAATATCGACAGTGGGCCGCATGCGGCCCGCGGTATGCGCATTGCTAGTCTAAAGACTAGATGTAGACAAGTGAACGACAAATTGGCTCTCTCTAAACCAATAATTCGGCTGCTCTGAAATTCGCTCAATTGCCGATAATTTCTACGTACCTGGACTTTATGTGTAACAATAGAATTTAAAAAGGCTTAAAACCAACCCAACCCAACCAAAAAAAAAAACGTCGAAATTAATACAAGAACCGTCGAAGATAAATTAAAAGTACAAATTCATGAAGTATGAATTCCCTCACTGTCATTTGATATAACAGGTGTTCAGAAAGATTCGAAGTCAAAGTAGTCCTTGAAAATATGAAGTCATGTCTGAGATAGATTGATTTTTGACAGACAACAGTTGACATTTAATAATTATTACAAATCAGATACTTAAGTAAAGATATACGATTTTTTGTTCAGAGCCCACTTGACTTCGAATGTTTCTGAACACCCGTTATAACGTCAAAACTTTCATCAATTATTTTACTTCAGTAGTGCAGCATTTCTAACTAAATTAGCCAAGGCGTTGCAATTTTTATGTTTTTTAGCACGAATAGTATAAATAAAGTGGAAGGATACTTTTGAAAAAAAATTTCTTTATTAGAATCGCGTTGATAAACCAATTCTCATTTTACGAATTAAAGAAAATTCGGAATCCCTAATATCACATTATTTCATATTAAAAAAGAACATTTTATTTTTTACATGATTTTCCTTTCAATGTCATTCTTTTTCGCCATATTTTACTAAGAAAAGAAATAATAGAAAACTGTTTCGGTTTACGATACTTTAATTACTGTTTAATACTGTTTCTTTATTATAATTAGTACAGTTTTGAGAGCAGTTCCTTTAGCTTTTAATTGCCAACAATTAAGAATTTTTTAGCTACATGAATTATATACTTGTGTTCAAATTATATAACAGCGATACCATATAATTTAAAAGTAACCTTAAATTAAAGGCTGACCAGTTTTTGCGTTAGTTTCTAGAACTAATAGTTTAGCTACTTAAATATAGTATTGTATTTGATTTATAAAACAGAAGACTGAGCTAGAGGTGAGCATTATGCAAATGACTCCCGACCTATGTTTTTAAACAGTAAACCTTCTTACTTCGATTTAAGTATGTTACGATAATAATTAAATGGTGACATGGAACATATGTATACTACGTGTTAACATATCTCTTACACTTTATACACCATACAACCTTGAAAAATGTGCAAATATCGCAATACAATATCGGTTTTCCTTTTTAATTATATTGCAAATATTACATAAAGTGACTCGAATTATAGCTGAAACTATAGTATTATAGTAAGGTACGCTTAGAAATTGTGGCATTGCTTTAAAGGTAATTAAAAATATTAAAATCAAAATGAAAATTAGAAATAATAATATTTCGTTTTAAAATTCGTGTAAAACACATCTTTCTCGGAATGTGCAGATGCATTTCGTTCTTATTAGAACTTGTTAATGCACCGCATCCCGGAGACAGACATGAGTTACACTTCCTTCACTACTTGTATATTGGGTGTCCTTGAAATAAAAGGACAACGTATGAAAAATTGAAAAATGCAATTATATAGAATATAAATCCAAAATAGTTTCCCAAAATTCCCACTCATAAGCGAGAAAAAAATTAGAAATGAAGATATCTCAAAAAATTTTGGCATGCCACTGTGCGATCGACTATATATAAAAAACGATATCTTAAAGTTGACCGACAATAACGAAAAAAATAGTTTTGTTAATTGTCCATCACACCCAGCTTTTACCTAACATAAGCTATAGAGCATGTGCGTGTGAGGTATTTATTATTTACATACATTCTGAACATTTTGAATTCATAGGCGTCACGTAATATAACATTTAGTATTATATAATTACATCTTCCCATTAATCATACGTTATTTCTTTATTTTAAAGAGACCTGTATATAGTTAAGATATTGAATATACTGTAAATGAGAATCTAACAATTATTGAAATCTCAATTCACATGTAAAGGTGGCCTAATGTGTCGCGCTAATTCTACAATTGATCAAACTAAGTTTGCACCAGCAAGCAGAACGCAACACGTTGCGACAGCAACTTTCCTGGTGGTTAGGATAATTAAAAAATCGTGTAAGCCACATCTACACCGAAATGTGCACATGCATTTGGTTCTTACTGAAACTTGTCAATATTTCATTTAATGGATGTAATTCGAAAAACAATGCATTGTCAAACCTGACCAACATAATCTGAACAGAGCTTTAAATGGATGAGGCTAAGTAACGTTAATTACTCCACAAACATGTATGAAAACCACGTCTGTCCCGAAACGTGCAGTTATCGATATTTCTCTGTCGCTACAGATCATCAGTACATAATATTCAGGCACAGGCATGATTTTATATTAAACTTGATGATGAAGATGAAATTTGAATAATTATCAATTCTCACATGCAATACAAGTCTATCAACGTCCGGAAAGGTATCTCTGAGGAAACATATCCTAATATGCTGCATATTATTTGTGTAACACATGCTATCCACAGAAACTGAATATATCAGAGACACCTTTCCGGAAGTTGATAGACTTGTATCCGCTTTTAAAAAAGTTTTCAGAAAAGCACCATTGAAACTAGCTCTTTACAGGGAAAAACTTCAATCTTTGTTATGCCTCCCTCTCCAGTAATAACTAGCTGGGGAACATAATTGTAAGCTACTAGTTTTTATGCAGAGAATTTCGATAGTTTACAAAATTTCGTTAAATGTTTAAATCAAATTTGCCAAAACTAATCACTTATTTTGAAAATCGAAATCTCAAATTTAATGATGGATTAACCACTTAAGATGATAATTTGAAAAATATTCCAAGTGACTTCGGCAAAAATTAGAAATTCAGATTCAATAACATTGCGGCAATGCCTCAAAACCTAAGTGCCAATTACGCTGAAATAAAGGAATATTTTCAGTATGCACCTATTACCAGTTGCGATATAGAAAGGACGTTTTCTACCTACAAGGATGTATTTCATTCAAAGAGAACAAATTTTACAGAAGAGAAGTTTGAGAAGGTATTAGTAGTTAATATTAATACTCCTTTACTCAACTTGAACTACAAAATGAACAAATAAAAATCTATTTCGTATTTTATAAATCACCACCCGTTTGTTTTCCAATCAACAGAAACTAACTCACCGTACTTTACTTATCTTATGAAATATAAACTAATAAATAAAATAAATTATTAAAAGTCTTCACCCTTCTATCTACGCCCATGAAGAAAGGAATTTAACTATAATATTGAAGTAACTGCTTCACAATTCAACGACAAAGAAAGATGTGCGTTTAACCGAATGAATAGTGCTATTCAATAACTGCCTGTTGTACTTAATGATGTTATAGACTACATATTTATATAGTCCATCATTATTTCGACCTGATGCGTTCGATCTCTAATTATTATGTATTATTAAAAACAATCTTTTTAATTGTAATATGCAAACAATAAAATAAATAAAACCAGTCCAAATACTCCATTATTAATAGGTATACTTTTAAAATATTATAATAGGGGAATTTTTGATAAATATTGAGGAACAACACGTATAGGAAGACCAATAAACTATTAGGTATTGTTAATCTAAGACATGACTGATTCAATTACTTATAAGAACATGAGTAACTGAAAAAAATTATTGGTGCGTCACACTTTATTACGTATTCTTTTTCCACTGGAACATCTAGAAGTCTGACTTTGGAATAAAATAGATGCGGATAATTTACTTTGGGACAGTTTAAAAATTCTATAAGACGTGAAATTTGACTTACATAATCTTTCTTCAACAAGGAGGACCATAGGCTAGCAAACCGCCACCACGAAGAATTCTCATTCTGCAAAAAAAAATGTCTTCAATGAAATGGGACGCATTGATAAACGGTCCCATATTCATTCTCTTAGTGCAAATATCTTGAAGAATTCGCGTAGCAGGAGATCAATACTCAATAAAAACCAACGAGTAATAAGTTTTCTACTATTTCTTCAGATCTAAAAGCAACAGTAGTATTTGGTTGTGAATCTTGTGAAAGGTGTAGGCATTTGAACTTTGATATAAACTTATTTTTTAACTATTATAAACACATATAGGAAGTGCCCTTTACTTGATGAAATTCCATCATAACTATTATCGGGATAAAATCATACTAATTTTAATAAATTTCTCTTATTTTTAACTTCACAAAGTGACGATCGTTTCACTCACACGGGAGCTTCGTTAGACATATAACTAACTTATAAGCTTGGTCAGACACAATAATTTCGAAAGTGAATGACTAAAATGTAGAGTCATTATTCAACATGTCATGTTGAACTTTGACGTATAATATTAGGTGTAGCAATACGTAATTAATTATTTTTATTTATAAATAAATGTTTATGGGGAAATAACATATTTATTTTGTAATCAATTACATAATCCGTCATTATCAATAAGAATTAGCCGTCTATTCTGCAAAAGCTCAATCCCCTTCTTGTAGAAATCTGGTGACTGAAGGTGAGTTTTTTATATCGGCTACAGAATCGAAAATTTTATTTCTTAAGAAGTGCTCCAGAGATCTCAAGAAATTATTTTTTTCCTGGGTGAGTTTCGCTGCATGTGCATTAAGTTAGCAGTAACTATTTCTCCAGGTTTCAATATAACTCGAAGTGAATTATACCACTACGATCCCACTAAACACACAATAGAATCTTCCTCAAGGATAAGGTTAGCTTAAGACTTTGGTATCTGGCCATTATTTGGAACGCCTTATGAGGATCTATTTTTCGTCTTCGGTGATGACCCTAGATACATATAACCTCTATATATTTTACTCATAAAGTAAGATAAGATTGATGTTCATTCCGATAATAAAAGAAGGAACAACTTATTGATATACCGACACTTATGACCCTTTTTTGTCATAAAATTGATTTATATACTAATATCTAATTTTCTATATTTTTTATTACTCTTTTTTTTCCGAAGGGGTCATCAGGTACAGTAGGGAACTTTTGTAGAGCTGATGGCTCTTTTGGGCACAATTGTTTATAATTTGCACTTCTTATATTTCTTGTTAAGTCCAATAAATCCTTATTGTTTAATAACAATAAACACACACATAAATAATTTTATGTGTGTAATGTCGAGAACATTTAATTTTATCCATAATATGGAAGGCTCTCTGCATCTTTAAAAGTTCGAATGATGTTAATCAAAGATCGTACATAATTTCAACAAAATATTAATTTAATTAACTTTCTCCAATAACCTCCTTTCATATACACCAATTTTCTTTCCTGGTACATAACGAGGAGATTGTTTATATACACGCACACGATAATAGCATGCAGGTTGATCCGATTACGCAAGCCGTCAACGACGAATTTTTGCACTGCAATAATTACATTTCTCGCTTATGTTTTCGCATTGCGAAATCAAAATATGGGCCACTTACGCAGTTCTTGCGTGTTTCCGCGTTCGGTTTTAAATTGTCTAACTGGACCATAACTCATTGGTTGCATTGCTCGACCTACTTTACTACGTAACCGATTTGCCAATGTATTCGAACCATTTTTATCTATTATTAGTAAAGGAACCAATCGTAATATAATACCTAAAACAAACGCTTCACAACAATTGCTTTCAGTCTTTTCTGTCGTCCGAAAGATATGAAATTAATGACACAGATAACTGTGTAGAAAGCGAAAATATTTTCTAATTGCTTCGTAAAAAATCTCCCGAATTATAAATTTCATATCGCGGTTAAGTTTATATAGCAAATGATCCGTTTGTATTTGAAGTCTTTCAAACCTACGATGTACACTTTAAACTTTAAAGTACTGTTGAAGCCGGTCAATGTTCCTTGTTTTAAAAAGAATTGAAGTAGAAATTGTAGTATCTGTTGTTAAAATATTGTACGAGGGTAGATCAGATATGAACCGAACTTTCCGTCCTGCGAGTAACACACTCTCGTGAAAGAGGTAAGTAGTTATGTGGTGCGAAGTGATAGTCTGATGTGATACGCCACGTCGCTGCCTGTCGTGCAGCTGTGTACGCGTACAGTCAGTTTTTCTTACGATGGGCGAGAGTGCAGTACCATGTTCGGTTGCGCAATGCATCACCATTAATTTTCTTGCAATAGAAAATGTTGGTCCCGCTGAAATTTCACGATGATCTTAGTTTCACGTTATTTTTAAAATGTTGACGTAACACCAATAGCTAGTCGATTTAATGGTTTAATGTAAGATAATCGATTTTAACATGTTTAGTTATGTCACTGCTAATTTTTAGCTCTGTATTCCATCTCCTAAAGAAGCAACCAATGGTTGCGAAATATAGAATGTGAAATAAATGAGTTTTTATTTAACAGATCACTTACCCGTTTTAATTACATATTCACCTTATATATATATATATATATATATATATATATATATTAAAAATAATAGACTTTTTATTGGTTTAGCGAATTCCAACCAGTGCGATCGGTTCGTTACAAAAAAAGGTCTCGGGTACCCGACACACATGTTACACAGAATGCGTGATTTTGAAAACCAAAAGAAACGGTGAGTTTTGTCATTAATTGTTCATGTAATGTAGTTTAACATCAAAAGTTTAACATCTCATTCATTTATACAGATTTAACCACTGTAATTTATCCTTACTCATTATTAACCTAATTTTAAATGTTAACTTTAATTGTTAATTTAATCGGTAATTCAGTCTTTAATCTAATTTTAATTCTAATTGTCAATGTAATTGTTAATTCAGTCTCACAAAATCAAACACAACTCTCACGTTTTCAGTGTAGTAATTCTTGTTTCTATTTACCTTACTGTATTGTAGTTTAATTCAAATTTTTCTATTCATTTATACAGATGTAATCACTTTAATTGTCCTTACTCATTATTAATCTAATTTTAAATTTTAACTCTAATTGTTAATCTAATTGGTAATTCAGTCTTTAATCTAATTTTAATTTTAATTGTTAATTTAATTGTTAATTCAATCTCACAAAAGCAAACACAATTCTCATATTCTCATTGTATTAATTCTTGTTTCTAGATACTTGAAAAAGACTGAAAAATAATAAAAGTCGAAACGTCGTAGAATAAAACATCATAATTCAATAAAAGGTCGCTAAACCAATAAAAAGTCTATTATTTTTAATATTAAGACACGGCCAATAAAATAAATAAGAAAAATAAAATTCTTATAAACACTAAATATATATATATATATATATATATATATATATATATACAAGGTGAATATGTAATTAAAACGGGTAAGTATATATATATATATATATATATATATATATATATACAAGTGCCCCGTATCGTTATGTTCAAATTTTAGGAGTGTAAAGTAGACTTCATTTCAAGTAACAAAAACGTAAAACTTGTATATCTATTTTTATTTGTTTCAGATCTATGAATGCGATTGTCAGATCATGGAAAAAAAATGTAATCCTAAAGTCAATAAAATCTGATTTTATTTAAAAAAGTTCAATTAATAATATTTTCAAAATGTTCACCTCCTTGTTGAAAGCAGGATTGTGCCCGTAAGCCAACAGAAGAAGTACTTATCCGAATTTCATACTTATTTTGTCGGATTTGCTCGGCAGCCAGGTGAATACGATCCAATAATTCTTTTCTTGTGTTCGAAACTTGCGCGTAGACTAAATTGTTCATGTACCCCCATAAATAAAAGTCAAGGGGCTTAAGATCGGGTGATCTGGGTGGCCATGCGACAGGACCACCTCGACCCCATCTTGGATAATTGACGTTAACCCAATTTCTGACAGCAATTCCGAAATGTGGTGGTGCCCCATCCATGTGAAACCACATATCTCGTCGAACATTCAGTGGGATATCCTCTAAAAGACCTAGCAGATCGTCACTAAGAAATTAAAGCTAATTGCCCGCATTTAACCTCCCGGGAAAAACGACAGGACCATCGATTAGGGCCGCCCAAACGTTAATAGAAAATTCATGTTGAAATTTAGATGGGCGTATAGCTTTGAGATCTTCTGATGACCACCGGTGCAGGTTTCTCAGATTTGTAACACTACTTCTCGTGAACGTAGATTCATCTGTCCAGAGCACTGTTCTGCAGAAATTAAAATGAAGCCGTCTTAATATCCAGGCAGAATAAACTAGACAAGCATAGTGGTCTGCCTCAAGCAAACCGTGTCCACTGCGATTGTGATATAAGCGCTCACGTTTTAAAATTCGCCAAACTGTCGTTCGTGGTACTCCTAGTTGTCTAGCGATTCGACGTACACTGAGAGTTGGATCCCTTGTAATAATAGCTACTGCTTCTTCCTCTAAGTCTGCTGGCAAATTTACTCCTCGGTCGAAAAGATAATCACGCAGTTCGCATTCCTGAAATTGTCTGTGTACTTCCAGAAACGTTCTGTAATGAGGAATGCGCCTATCGGGAAACCGATGTCGGTATTCAATAACTGCTTGACGTACACTGTCGTTACAGTAGCCATACACAAAATGCATATCCGCATTCTGTTGAGAAGAAAATCGGTAAGGCATTTTGAATAAAGAAGACGTGTCCACTCACTAATAAGCTGTTGTATGAACTGAAACGTAATGTAATCCTTTATTAAAAAATGCAACGTTAACAGTCATCTGAATATTTGTTTATTGTATGATATTCATGGTTCAGCACTTACGAAATAAGTAAGAACCTTCTTTATCATAAAGCAATTTCCAGTACTCTTTTTTTGTAGATCTCCAAGAAATTACTGTATGCACTACGACACGTGTTTATTTATTTTAGGATAACATTTTATTATGAGACGTTAACAAGCACAGGCCTGCTATTGAATTGTTTAACTTTTTTTAATAAAATCAGTTTGTATTGACTTTAGGATTACATTTTTTTCATGATCTGAGAATCACATTCATAGATCTGTAACTTTGAAACAAATAAAAATGGGTATACAAGTTTTGCGTTTTTGTTACTTGAAATGAAGTCTACTTTACACTCCTAAAATTTGTACATAACGATACGGGACACTTGTATATTAAAGTTAAGCTCATAAGTACAGATATTAATTTCTTGAAACGGTGTAAAGTAACAATGTTTTTTCTAAATTCATGAACGTAAATGTAACGTCAAATTGTAGAAATAACGATAAAGTCAGTTCATATGCAAAAATGAAGTGGTTGAACCTAGAAATGAAATATCTGTACAGCAAACATAGTAAATTAGAATTAAAATAATATAATTTGCATTGAAAGTTAACTAAGAGCATACTGATGATGACAACTTAGTTGTCGAAATACGTATTTAGGATACGATTATTAATTGTGGTAAGAGATTTTATACCTTTTTCGAGTTTTTACCTAACCACAGTCTCCAAACAAAGACTTTTAATTGAAACTAAATTCAAATTACTAAATATCAAAATGTTATTTTATATTTCCATCTAAAAATATATGACCAATGTTTTTTAATTATATAAGAGACTATTCTTACAAAATGCACAAAAAAACACAATTTAGTAGGTATTAAAAAAATATTTGAATGCTTTTATTTTTTAAACCGTGATTCTCCAATTGTAGATGTCACTTGATAGAAATAATCATTCCATAGCAACGCACCTAGCCTACTTATATCTATACATACTTAGATACGTATTTTGTATGTAAGGTATACACTATACACATAGTACGCATCTATACTAACATAGACCGACATAGTTTGCAATACCTACTGCCGACTAAAAACAGTCAACTGATCCGTTATGATAATTGCAACGAAAGATCCGTTAAGCAAGGCAGACACGACAAACTGGACGTAATTAAATTGATAGCGCGTTGATTATTGGTATTAAGAGATGAAGCCGTAAAGATGAACGGAAGAATAACGGTAAAGTGTGCAAGCAAGCATATGGAATAACGTCGGATAGATACAGCGGTAAATATATGGAAACACCGGCAGAAAACCGAGACCGTGAATGAAATGGAAAATTGGGTCGAATGTTCTATTTTCGATGTCTGATCGAGGGGTCCGTATAGCCGAAGAAGAAAATCCACCTACTGTCGATGTATAGTCACGTTAATAGGATGCAGTTGATTTGAGCACAACTTTCGTTATACATACTATATGTTGTTACGCTGTAACGTTATATTTCGACACGAATTAAGTTTAATTTAGATAAATTAGTCATGGGTTACATTTAAAATAATCTTGGTCATTTTGAAAGAGGATAGCTGCGTTATATGTTAATGTAAAACACTGAACTATTGTTTTTTCCACGAATCCCTATAGATTTTTCACGTGACTATAATCCGAACGTTTTAGGAGCCATTGTAATAGTAATATATTTTTGAATACTACCCTTCGTTGAATTTGTATCTTAACGTACGTCTCAAAAGTTTTCGAAAAAAAGTAAAAGTCAATTTTTTTAAATTTTATCTATTATTCTTTTACATTTTAACAACAATATTATTCTTATAGAGTCTTAATTCAATTAAACATAACTTTTACATGACGGATAAAGGCCCATGCTCTTCTATGGCACGTAATTTGACTCTTACATGAATTTTCTGAAAGATCCTACGTCTTAACTGCTCCTCATTTTGAGCTTCCCAACTACCATCATATACCTTTCTGCGAGAATGAGACCAAAATTCCTTAATGGACCTCCTGGGGAACTTTTGAAGGGTTATCTGCTTTCGGAACAAAATTTATGCCGTTTGTGGCTAACCAGATTCTTGTTCTTCTGGCATAATGACACGAGGCTAAGTCAGGTCAGAACATTATTTTGTCGTTGGGATGATGTGTATTTATAAAATTTCGAAGTTTTGTGAGACACTTTCGTACGTAAATGTCTACATTGATGACTTCACCTTGAACACGTTCAACGTACGACTCGGATATGGCACACTTGAATTGACTTGTTTCGTTTGTTAACTGTCGACGGAAGATTTTTAAATCGGCATTTTTAATCGTATTACTCCAAACATCTGCATTCCGATTGTGCGCAACTGTATTTCTTTCAAAGAGTGAAAACTAAAAGAGAAGACAGACACCACTAAGAGAATTTACCATCTGGTGGTCATAAATTTCCTAAGTCGTGCACTTGGGGGTTAATATTGATACTAAATTGATGCATGGCATGTAAAATTAGTTAAAATCGCTGATGTACATCTCTGTAGCTTGAGCTGGGAATTCCGTATAAAAAAGCTCGAACTGACTGCTTTGGACAGTGATGGTTACCCTGACTCTTACTAGTTCGGTAGAAAGGTCGGCAATATTCGGTAGATTATAGAAAATATCGGTAGATTAAAAAATTTACAGCTTTTTTAGGAATATCTTGTTTTATTTATTATTTAGAATATACAATTTGTTATAAGTAACATATACATTAAATAGAATATAAAATTTGAAAACCATTTTTTTAAAAAATCTCATTTTACAAAAAATTACTCGTTTTAGCCATCTTTATAGAGTGTATGCTTAGCCATTCGCAAAGATAGTTTTTTTTTTCAATTGGAAAATCAAAGCAACTTTTATTTCCAATGTATTGCCTAGCAGGAATTAACCCGTTAATTGTATCCGTACCTAGCTTGTTTCTCTGTTTATTTTTTAAAGTATTGACCGTAGAAAAAATTCTTTCAACATTGGCCGAAGAATGCGGCAAACAAAGTAAATTAAAAACAAATTTTGTAAGACAAATAAATATACTTGTTCCGTCGCCGAATGTCGTCGTTTCTACTTTTTGCCAAAGTAATTCTACATTATCAGAAAAAGAGTTAATTTTGTTAGTATTTCTTAAAAGACGCCATTCATTGTCCAAAGTCTGAAGGTCGGAATTGTATAAAAAAAACCGGGAAAATAAGTGCTATGTCGGTAATAGATTGAATTGATCCTGATTTTACAACTACTGGATCTAAAAACTGAAATTTTTCCAAAGCATTATTCTTTAAAGGAAACCGTTTCATTATTTGATCACATCCTTCTACATAAAAATCCAAGCATCTTAGCCTAAAAAAGGATAATTGTTCTTTGGTAAGTGACGTGCTGGATATTGTTTGTATCACTTTCGCGCCAAAATACATATCCTCAATCTGCAGGTAATGTCTAGGATTTTTAAAATCTACGTCTGCCACTGAAATACCTTGAAGGTAATCCCTTTTTATGAAACAATCGAATAACGTTTTTATAATAGTACGTATGCTTTTATATAGATAATGTATTTTAGGGTGTTCAGATTGCATTTCCTTATTCAAGTTATTAAAAAAGGGTAGAACAAATTCTAAAAATTGTAAAAATAACTTTGTAACAGGATCATTTAACGTTTTCAATATGTTATCTACATGATATCATTGGTACTATCGACATCGGTGAAATATAACTGTAGAGGTCCATACTGTTCTAATAACCGCGAAACAACGCTATGTACGGATTTTTCATTGAAAAGTGTGGATCGTTTTGACACTGATCTTTAAACCATCTCCAAAAAGCTATTCGTCTGATGTTATCACCTTCATGTAAAGTTTGTGATACTGATAATTTGTAGGGACGAAATTTATGCTTCTTCAACACTCTGACAATAGTGCGTTGAGAGGAGCCCATTTCTGTTGAAATTTGTCGGGTCGATGTAGATGGATTCTGAGCGACACTTGCTAATATGTTTATTTCTCTATCTTCATCCATCCATTTTTTTGATTTTGGTTTAACAAACGAACCATAATCTGCTAAATTATCCCATAATCTCTTAAAAGTAGGTAGCGACGGCTGACGTCGATCAAAATAATTTTCAAAATAAACTTCAGCAGCTCTAGTAGAATTTTTCTGGCACTGAATGTAACATTCAACCATATCACGCTTTTCTAAGTTAGAAAATTCCATAGCCAATGCAAACTTATGATTAACGGCCGTTTGCAACACTTATAGTAAAGTTACAATTAAATTGATTAATAGTTAATTGTCAATGTTTGACAATTAACTTAACTTAAAAGTAAAAATTAACAACTCTCACTTCTGTGACTCAACGTGAAAGCAATGTTAGTATATTTATCTCGACTGCTCCAACGAACACTATTGTAACTCAGATTTTTGGTTTTTTGAATTTCAAAACACCAAACATTTTTTTTTTAAGTTTTTATCTTATAAAGTGAACAATCATAGAAATGTCTATATCATCTTTATTTTTTAAAATAACCATATCAAACCTTATATCATTGTAATCAGCAAAAAATAAGCTTTTTAATGATGTCAAAACCAACTATGGTTTCCATTAAAAAAAACACAAGTTTGTGTCATAACTCGATAATGGTGAACGAAAAAAAAATATTAGCTACATAGTTTTATTTGGCGTAAAATTATCTAAAACTTTTGTCTGAACACTTTTTCTCTAAAATTACTATTAACAATGCTAAGCATGTTTAAAGAAAATCGTAAAATTTAGTTTTCTTTGAATATCTAATAAGCCATGAAAGTTATCGGAGAAACAAAACCAGTTTTAAATCAACCTCGTAAAACTGCGCATCTTTCCCCATTTAAGCGTTTTTCTATCTCCAGTAGTTTCTGAGATCCCAATGCTAAACATTCAAAGAATTCACCCTGTATATATATAGTTTTGGCTGGTGGTTTTCCTATAAAACCATCGGTGAATACCCTTATATAAGTGAATTTAATGAACAACAATTGCTATCTAGCTATTTTTATTTCCTTTTCTTTCTTTATTATCAGTTTTAGGTAAATAAATTCTTTCTTAGAGTAAGACAAGGAACATGAGAAACAGTTTTTCGTTAAAAATACTAATATTAGTAAAAATAGTAACACCTAAAGTAACTACCTATCTGTTTATAGGTAGCTAACATCCGTCAGATTGGTTATTCTAATTTATTTATTTGTTGTGCAGATTAGCCATTTAAGAATTGAAATATTTCGGTAGAATTCCATAGCACTTCGGTAGATCGGTAGATTATACCTAAATTCGGTAGATCTATCGAAAAATCGGTAGGGTTACCATCACTGGCTTTGGGTGACCTTTGATGCTTTTGGTCGAATTTCGACGAGAATGAAAGACATGTATTCAGCAGTGTGCAAAATAAAATACAAAAATTTGTATTTGCGTGCATATGAGACTAACGCCACTTATGTAGTGGAAATAATAACTATTAATAATGCTAAATATTACGAGATATATTCTAATACCACTTTTCACTGAAAACGTCATTATATGCATATGTATGCAATGTTGTTGAATTCATGGCATCGAATGTATAGGATTGGATTTTAGTTACTTTTAAAGGTGATCTTAGTATACTAATAGTCTATACATTAAATTAATAGAATACTAATTAGTATGCAGTAATAACATAGGTTGAGCAAGGCACTACACGACTCCAAAAAGGAAAATAATTCGAATTTTGATAAAAGAAGAAAAACATACAAATTTGTCCAAGAACTACTAAAATGTTTTAACTAAAATAATTACTAACCCACTAAGTGACGAAGATAAACTTGAAAGACGATGGAGGAATCGAAAAGCAAATATTAGAGATGATAGCTGTATGAAAAACGTTTAAAACTTTCAATCTATATTTCTACTGTTTGAAGACGTTTACTGGTAAATGAGCGCCCTACTTGTTGAAAAAATATTCCGTAGTTAGATGAATGAAAGATTGAAAGAAAGAATCTGGAGACCCGTGGGAAAGGCATTTCATCCAAGGAACACTACGAAAACAGTAAAGCCAGACTTCCATTACAATATAAGCTTCTATTTCGTGTTATGATGTTAACACTATATTTAGGATGAAATAGATCATGGTCAACGTATTTATTTAATTATCCTCAAATCAGTAATGCTATCGTGTCCTGAGGAAGAAATGCCTCTCCATCGAGTCTGCATGATAGAGACCCTAAATATACAAGCTGTGATTGAAGTTCTGGTACGGCCAGCTCAGTCGGACTACAATTCCATAGAAAATCTGTGGATACCTAGATGTAAAGAAGGTTGTTGTTCAAAATTATGAGAACCTGTTGAGGGAGCACGGCGACCAATTGTACCCGAATTTCGCCAGGTGTTAGTTAACTTTATGTTACGAAGATTGTTATTATTTTTTAAAAAATGATATAAATTAATTCGGATTGGAACTTTTAGAAAGTCAAAGCCAAATTTGTCAAGTTTTCTTAACATATTTTTCTTAAATTTCCCACCGTTCCTAGTTCAAATATCCAAATTTAAATGATAGAAAACTTGCCTTACTTACTTACTTACGTTCCTTAAATAAGAAACGTGTAAGACGACTGAGTAGTCATCTAAATATGTCGAATTATGTAAAGCAAAGTCATGTTGGGAATGTGTAATCGGTGATTGGATTAAACAACAGAATAATTTACGTTGTTTTGATCGAAGTAAAACAAACAAAATACGTATTATTTATAGAATTTGATTATAGTTTCTGTCGAACAATATAGTTTAATATCACAACAATACTAATTAAAATTATAATTCGAAAGTTACGCTGCAACAATATTATTAATAACAAATATGTACCAACACAACACGACTGAATATTTCTGTTTCATTAGGTATTTGTTTAATATATACGTGCCCTGCTGAAAGGGTAAATTTCGGATCGTGTTATATATAAATCGATGAATTCTACCCTAAACATGCCCGTCTACAAGTGCAGACAGTTATAAATAATAAAGAATTAAAATAAAGATACACTCTTTTGTGTAAGATTAACAATAGTTTAGTTCCTTGCCGAATCACTGTCGGAGTGTTATTGCAATTCAACTCGTATAATTTTCTGAATTTTATGGTAATTTAAGTAGGATTGTTAAAAGTGGAAATAAATTGTTTTAAAAAACACAACTTCGTTATTCGAAAACATAATTGTGTGCAAATATTGATAGCATTGTTATATACATATTTAAAAAATACTAAAAACTTTTGTCAGAGTTTTGACTCTGTGTTCGTTTATACAGTTTTATTCTGAATAAGTGTCAGATAATTTAATTGTAGATTATACATATTAATATTTATCTAAAAAGTCCACTGTCTAATTTCATTTTGAATTATAAATTATTTAATAAAACTGCTTTGGGACCGCACAAAATACTCACCTGTTGTATTGAGAGTACGATGAAGCTTACTAAATCGCAGATATCCCATATTTATAACTTATTTATGCATAAATCCATTCATTGTAAATGAACCATATGTGAACAAATACGGCTGCATATCTGCAAGCGACACGGAATATACATACGGTACATATCGAGTCAAGAAGACCACCGGTACTCAAAATTTATGTGTTTAGATTAATTTTTTAATTAAAAATAACACAACGCATATATTTTAGTTGTATAATCTAACATGTAATTGAATTAATGACATTTATTCATAATAACTCTGTAGATCTTACATATTTTTAAAATTCCAACATAAACAATTATTATTCTATTATGCATACAGCCCATGAAACATAGAAACGAACATTAATCTTTCTTTTAAAGATTATTTTCATAATCAGCATAAATTTCAACATGCACTTGTTCTACTTTACGATGTGTGACAAAATAAAAACCAAACATAGATTAAACTAAATATTAAATAGAACAAACACTGCAATCAATTTCAAATAAATTTACTTTCAAAATATAACCATAAATCAATTGAAATTAATGACTCATAAATTCAATTTATGAGTTGTCGAAAATTTTTCGTACTTTTTGTGGCGTCTTCTTTTTTTAAATTTTGTTATTTTTTTAATATACGCCAATTTACTGGTTTATTAGTTGAATATCACTAGTAGCTGAGAAGTGTATAGGCCAAAATATCAATTTGGTACATTATTTTGGTGTGCGGCGATGGTGACTGTTTTCATATTCACTTCCTTGTAAAAAAATATTCTTTTGGTTTCTGCAAAAAAGAAAAACGGTTCCAGAAGGTTTATATAAATTCATCACTAGAGCAGACCAATTTCCGTGTGCGCCATGTGCGCTGATGTGAGGATGATTGTATTGCATCAGAACTAATAAAAAGCATTCAGTATGTGTTTGGTATTTGCTTAGACTGCATGTAAGTGTAAGCATACGTAATAAAATGTCGTCGACACATAAATCGAGAAAACGACCGTTGTCAGACGAAGTGAATAAGTTTATTATGGATTTCCCGGATTAATATACGATGGCTCAAAAATTAAATGTTTAGTGTGCAATACACATCTAATGTGTTGGTCAAAAACACATTGTAAAGAACACGTAAGCAGTTCGAACCAAATTAGTAACAAAATTAATCGACAACAGTTTATACATGAACTATGTGTAACTATGATTGTGTGTACACTGCCTTTTACCTTGTTAAGTAATGATTCATTTATTTCATTTTGGAATAAATACGCGAATCAAACATTACCGAGCACAACAACGTTACGAAGGAATTTACCATCGGTGCGTAAACAGGTTGAAAATAAAATCAAAGCCGAACTAAAAAATAAAAAACTGTGGTTATGTGTGGACGAAACAACTGACAGCAAAAAACAATCTGTAGTTAATGTGATGGCGCGTAATATGGAACCACATCATTCAACATCTTCAATTTTATTAGCATCCAGACGACTAGAACAATGTAATGCCGAAAAAATTTTAGAGGTGCTATTAGATACTTAGGAAAAAATAAAACTTTCGAAAGTCTAAGTATTAATGTTTATGACCGATGGTGCCGCAACCATGTGTTCTGTAGGCCGGTCTCTTAGAAAATATTGTCCTAACTTGTTACATACTACTTGTAAACTCCATGCTTTACACATTGTGGCAGAACAAGTTCGTAGATGTTATCCAGAGGTAGATGCTTTAATATCGAGTACAAAGGCAGTATTCCTGAAATCTCCAAAACGTATCCGGAAATTTCACGAATTGTGTCCCCAAACCCCTGAGCCACCACAGCCGATTCTGACACGTTGGGGAACATGGTTACGGGCGAATATAACATCACTAGATGTAGAACGCTCGTTTTCCGAATATAAACATATCTTTTCCTCACGGCGGACATGTTTTTCAGAAATAACCTTAGAAACGCACCTGATGTTGAAAATATACAATCGGGTTTCTCCAGTTTGTCAATCCTTGGAAGACGCTTAAAACGGTAAGTGTTTTTTTAAATCCTGTGTCGTGCAGACAATCACTGATTTCATACATTTTCCATTTTATTTATAGGAACATACAACGCTGCTATAATATGTACTATTCTTATTTTTCGTGTGTTTATGCATGTTATTTTAATAGCAGAAAACCAAATGTATATTTAATTATTTCTGATAGAATAAATGTCTCTACTTCTATACTTATATCGGTAATAAGTAGAGAACGGACATTCTTACCACTTGACTCGGCGTAATTCAATGAAGTATTTGTTAGTCTTACCCGGCCATCTGGTCCGTTGCGATTACAATGGACAACACAGCGATTGTATTCGGAGGATATATTCCATTAAACGCAATCCGCAATTGGAAATGTTTATAAACTTCGCCGAGTACATCCCGCCGTAATACAATGAAGTATTTGTGTTTGATGTTCTCGGCCACCTGACTTTTCGCAACGTTAGCAATGGACAACGGCTATTGATTCGGCGAACTTGGTCATGTGGTAAGAATGTCCGTTCTCTAGTAATAAGCTCATGTTGCGTCCCTATTCTATCGCATATTCTAATATATTAGGAATTACACTCCCATACCGGCGCTCATGGCGCGCACGGAAATTGGTCTGCTCTAGTAATCACATCGTATGAACATTATGTGGAGATATTTACTTTGGAATATGAGATTTGAATGTAATTAAAGCGGAGGACGACAGAAAAACAAGAACAAATGGATTTTTGCAAATTTTACGACACACCTGCAACACTGCATAAATTTACAACTAAAATAGGAAAGCACATGGCATTGATGTTGTAAACGCACTGAATACATGTGGCCTGGGTTTTTAACTACATCCATAGTAATAATATTGCAGAGTAATTTAAATTAAATACCGTGTCCTGATAGTAACTTAAAAGAAAAGTAAGGTCGTTGCGCATTGTACGCTAGAATTGCTTAAAGTGTTACTTAATCCCAATTATATCCAACGATAGTAATAAGTAATAAGTATGCGAAAGAGATACATGTTTCTATTCAGTTTAATACACAGAAAAATTTTTGTATTACTGAGAAATCACGTAAAAAATTATTAGTTAAAATTATCAGCATGTGGTGAGTTTGCTAAGGATGTATACAAAAATATTTTATGTTTGTAACTTGGGAATACAAGATACATAAGTCCATAGTCGCAAAAAATCGATTCTGGAAAATATAAGAGACGAAACCATTTGAACACTATATTCGTCAAATGTTTTGCTTAAATTTGTAGTATTAAAAAGTCATTGAGTAATAGCTTGAATTAATAAAATTCTGATGCAGAGTGTACCTGCACATAATAAAATTTCACGAATATTTCCGAAATGATTAAACAATATCAAATAAATTATCTATTCAATAGCCCTATTTTTCTATTTAAATTTTATAAAATAATGGTAATATGTACGTTTGAATACGATTTTGTGTGTACATAGTTATCTGTATGTCAACTACTTATAGCCGAAATTCCAGATACTTGGGTTGGCTTAAACTATTCGGCGTTTATTTAGTCGGCAAACACATAACACATACAGAACCGTACTGAATATTATCTATAATTGTTTTATCTACGTTCATTACCTTTAAACGCGTGCACTAAATATAACTTTAATAGGCTGATATGTTAACGGCAAACGTTGATTTTGTTGCTCAATTCGATGGTTTTAATAGTAGTATTCTGTTCGAAATAACCATAATAATAAGTTATTTTTTGTTATTGAGCCAGCAATACACTTCATAAAAGTTAGTACGCAAGAACTAATCAAATATATATCACCTATAATATATATATATATATATATATATATATATACTCTCGTGAACAAAAAAAAACCGGGACACTGTTTCTGCTTGGGTTTAAATTGTGACTACTTAAGTGGCTATCTTTACTCATAATATTAAGTCAGGAATTGTCATAAATGTGTGTTTCATTGGACATTTATTAAACATTTCTAAAATATATATAAATAAAAATTACTAAAAATTATAGAGAAAGAATATAATTAAAATAATTATTATTTTGTTATTCCAGCGTTACTATTTATAACTGCTTGTAATCTTTATAGACATTGAAGCGACAATATTTTGTACAACATTTATAGGAATTCGATGCCAAGCATTTTGAACAATCTCCCAAAATTCTTCCTGGGTAGCAGCTTGTATCTTATTAATCCCCATATATTTTTAGTTATTTCCCATTTTCTAAACTAATTAGTAACAAGTCTGGCTTTATCAGTTTTCGAAAGATGGGGCATTTTCAATTTTGAATTAGCAACTATGATATATAATTTGACGTGCAATTTGAAAATTAATCAAATATCGTCAAAATTACAATGCTAAAAAATAAAGGAAATTGACATAACGATTTTGACACTGTCCCGATTTTTTTTGCTCACGACAGTATATATATATATATATATATATATATATATACATATATATATAACGTGTGTTCAATTGAAAAGTCAATCTAGGTTACTTTGAAATGTTGATAGAATAAGACGAAAATATATTAGTATGTGTTTGTTGTTCCGTAAACGTAAATCCAAATGACATTTGATAATGTCAATCACAAATATCAGTTAGTGCATAAAATAATCGTGCGTCGATTCTGGTTTAAATAAATTGCTTCTAGTTTTAAAATGGCTTTCACTTTAGAACATAAATTTTTTAGTCCAGGCTTATTTTCGAAGTGGTAATAAAATTGATGGTTTATGGGTTTATTCAGTTCAAGATTGCATGGTAGAATTTCAAGTTGAGTTTCCACATTTTGTAGTAGATTATATACAATTAAAGAATATTTTGGATAGAACTTTAAAACTTTTTTCTGAAACTGGTAGTCTCTTAAGAAAATCAGGCAGCGGAGCAGTTAAGAAACGTACACCTCAAGTTGTCAATCGTGTTGAAAAAATAATGGAAAATGAACCACAAACATCTGTTCGACATTTGAGTCAACAAATAAACCTTTCTGTTGGTACAACTCACAAGTTATTAAAAAAAGGTATGCAACTTTATCCAAACCGTGTCACAGCAGTACAAGAATTGTTAGAAATTGATTACCCACGTAGACTACAGTTTTGTAATTGGTTTGTAAATATGAACAATAATGGAGAACTTTTGCAAAGAGTCATCTTTACTGATGAAGCATGGTTTTATAAAACGGGATACCTAAATTCACAAAATACAAGAATTTGGAGTAGTGATAATCCACATGTAGTTAATGAAGAAAATTCCAGAGAAAATTGGTGTTTGGGCAGCGATAAGCCAAAGGCGAATCATTGGACCAATATTTTTCAGGGAACGTTAACTGCTCAAAGGTACCGTACGGAAATTTTACAACCATTTGTCAATCAGTTGCATGATGATGAACTTCAAAATGCATTTTTCCAACAAGACGGAGCACCTTGTCACTGTACTGCAGAATCTTTGGATTATTTTAGAGAATTTTTTGATGAGCGTATAATTAGTCGAAATACTGAAATTACCTGGCCTGCACGTTCATACGATTTAACACCTTGCGACTTCTTTTTGTGGCCTTATCTAAAAAATAACATATTTCGAACACCTATATTGAATTTGAATGATATGCTACAGAGAATCGAACAGAAATGCATGGAAATTAATAACAATCCAGTAATGTTGCAGAATATCATCAGAAACTTTGAACGGAGGATTTTGGAGTGCATTGATCTTGAAGGACAACATTTTCAACATTTGGTATAGTTTTCAATAAATACCTATTATTTGTTATTTATTTGTATAAAAATAAGTATAGAATAGTATAAGTATAAGAATAAGTATAAGTATAATTATAAGTATAAGTATAAGAATAAATAAGAATAGGGTATCCAGCATGATATTAAATTCTGTTATTACAGCATCAGATAATTCCTCGTTGGCTTGTCAAAGTACTAGTGGAGATGTTTTCCTCCAAGAGCTCTAACAAACTTGGAAAGCTTTGGATCAATATTAAGTTTTACGTATTTTAAGTGACAGTTGTTGACACTTTGATATTTTTGAGTTTTCAATGTTTAGATCTCTTAATTTTATTAAAAAATGCAAAATTTTTGCTGCATTCACTCTTATACCAGATGAATTTAAATAAATACAATAGTATTTTCAAAAATTGTATAGTTTGACATTTCAAAATACGACAGTATCCGGCCAATATTAATCTAAAAAATCTACAACTAATAATAAGAAGAAAATGGTAAAACCATACTAATATTGCTAATATTAATTAAACAAGATATTCAACATTCAATTTTTTGTCAACATAGAGATCACAAAAATTCCTGCAATCAATTTGAAATTCCTATCCCAGAACAACTTTTAAATGCAACACCTTGTGATGTTTAAGTTGCATAACTAATTTCCTTCTTCTCATGTTGTTCGGATACTTTACCCCGCAAAATTATACACGAATCACCTATCAAGCTACACATCTATATATATTTATATAAGTGTTTAGATAATTTCTTAGCCGTTCATTAAATATAACATTTGATAAATTATTTTTATTTGATAAATATGTGTATAGATTTGTGAAAATGCTTGCTTATTACTAGAGAATGGATGCAATTTCGATAAAACGCTATCGGCAATTGGAATTGTGTATAACGTCGCACAGTACATCCCGGCGTAATTCAATGAAGTATTTGTTTGACTTACTCGGCCAGCTGGTCTCGCACGATAACAATGGACAACTCAGCTATTGTATTCGGAGAATATAGTGCTTTTAAAGTGTTTTCATGAGCGTAGATAGAAGCGGGGTTTTTATAATGTATTTTATTTATTAGTTTATATTTCGTAAGATAAATAAAGTGCTGTGAGTAAGTTTCTTGTTTTCATAGTTTTAACTGTTAATTACATCGTAATTTTTGTGACAGATCCTGTTTAATATCGTTTGATTGAATCTATTTCTACCAATTATTTCGACGTAAGTGTGCATTGAATTTCGTTCAGTTTCAATAACTTACGCACACATTTTTAGTTTTCATTTATTTAGATCTAGAGCATTGTTTAAGTTACTTTTTCAGACATGATATGGAAGAATGTCGAGAACGGCATTGTAAAACAATGGCGAGTTGGATTGACGGTCATACTGATTGTATGTCCATTGTCAGTGATTCCGAAATTTATTACAAAATCCGTAAAATATCGTCAAAAATTCGTCACTTAGGATCGCAAACACATCTGAACGCTATAAAACTTTTATGGCGTCTAATATTCCATTAAATAAACTTAGCAATGCCACTTTAAAAATATTTCTTCAAAAATATACTGGTCGAAATGTTCCTGATGAATCAACTTTGCGCAAATATTATGTTTCTGGTGCTATACGAGAACAGTAGAACGCATTAGAAGCCATCTTTTAAATAAATACATATGGATAAGCGCCGACGAAACGGTGGATATGTTAGGACGCTGTGTGGTAAATGTTGTAGCTGGTGTACTACATCCAACTATTCCCTATAACTCATATGTAATAGCATCAAGTGTTATAAATAGAGTTGATGCGGAAACAGATGCTGAAAGCATTAAGGAGAATATGCAAAAAATGCTTCATTCGGACGCCACGTACAAAGAAAAAATACTTTTATTTGTCAGTGATAGTGCTGCGTATATGTTAAAAACAGGCAGACTATTGAAGAAAACATATCCTAATATGCTGCATATTACTTGTGTATAAAACCATCTTAACGTCGGTACCATCTTAAGTGTGGCAGGAGTACCAGACTTGAAACAAAGGCGTTTTAAAAATACCTTACCATCGTTTAAAGACAACCCAAAGATATGCGGGCTACTGGGGTCCCAAAATATACAACAAACTATGTGCATGTGTTGTTAATTTAGAAACTATGTGTATCAGAAGATTTACACGTACTGTTCTTTGTTCTTTGTAAATTATTTTTATTCAAAATTCGATACGCAATTCGCTTGTCAGCATTACCTTTGTTTCAGCAGTAATTGCTGCCGGTTACGAAACCGTTTAGTACATTCGCTCTGTTTTGCATTGGCAGATTCATATTAACTGTATGTAGGTACATATGTGCCACTTATGCAACTAGCTACGCGTATCAAATTGTTTGAAACTCACGGATCGCTTACAAAAACAAACCTATTGCTAATACAAGGCAGACGCGTATGGGCTATAAATCATCAATCGCCCGAGTCCGCTCTCTGGTGATTACTATTTAAGGCGAGATTCATACATTTATATTAAATTACATTGCATTATTTAAAACTTACCTTTCGGTAAAAAAATATTTAAAAATTCGTTCAAACCTGGAGGAAAAACAATGCCTATTGTAAAAAAAAAAAAACATTTTTAGAAGTAGACAAGTTAAGAAATGTAGTTAATTCTTACTGATATTTATTTTAATTGTTTACGAAAAGGTTTTGTTTAAGTATGACAATACGTTAAGCACGTATAAAGCGTTTGTACAATATGAAACAAACATGTAAATAATTTACATATCTGTAACTATGCACATGGACAATACACCTCGTATTTTCAGCATTTACTTCTGCTTAATACATATGTTTCTGCCAATATAGGCGTCCTCAGTTAAGCTAGGTCTACTACATCTACATACGTATTTTATCGTTTCCCGTAGCAGCATAGCTGTTCGAACGATAGGTAGCCCTCCGGACAATGTATCTTTCGCCCGTAAGATGTCAATTATTAAATAGTTGTCTTCTTATAGGACGGAACTTGCTTGATCTTTGCGGGCTATTTCAGTAAATTTAAATACAGATACAAACCAGTTGTTTATAACAGGTTTGTATTAATTTGTATAAATTGCTTCACTAGCTTAACTGAGGACGCCTATATTGACAGAAACATATGTATTAAGCAGAAGTAAATGCTGAAAATACGAGGTGTATTGTCACTATATGTGCATAGTTACAGATATGTAAATTATTTACATGTTTGTTTCATATTGTTAATTGTTTACCTTCAATATTATTTCGAAATAAAAAAAAATTAATATTCATTATAGCGACAACGTAAATAAATCACAACAAAGTCTACAGTCTCTCGGATATTATCCGTTACCGAATAATTTCCACACATTGAACAAAGAAAACCAACCTATTTTTGTCGAAAAAGGAAAAAGCAAATAAATACGAAAACCCCATTCCATCCGGCAAATAATAAACTCTCCGGCTGCTAACAAACCCCCTCCTGCCGGTGTTCGGAATTCCTGATAAAAATTTTTCCCCGCTGCCTGGTAACAGCTGATCGTTATTTCCCCACCGGATGACGTCACGGCCGTGTTAGCAATTCTGGTTGGTCCCAAGCTGTCGCTCCTTTTCTTGCAGTTTATAAATATCGGGTCTACAACCACACACACAGCTGATCGCAAGGACAGCTGACTGAACATCGGCTCCAAGGTTACTTGGTCCGTTTGCTTTCATAATTTTGTGGGCACTAGCGGGCGATAATATGTTTTGTGTTTGAAAAGTGGGAGAGGGCAATTTCGGTCAAATCCTTCAGTGTTTACATTGCATGCATAATGATCACTATATCCATGAATGTGTATAAGTATATTTTTTTAAAATTTATATAATACGCGGTTGATCAGCGGCACATTCTATATATTGTTTAATCACTTCCTTGACAAGTAATGTCTAATTAAATTACTTATTCTGTGTGTTGGTAACAACTGCCTGGTAACACATGCAAATTTAGTGTCAACCGTGGAAAATAAATAACATTTGCAAATACTCTCAAAGATATGAAATACACATGTATAAACATTAGCTACATAAATGCACATTTGTCCATTTATTTGCTCGAGCTAGTCCATATTTTGAAATTGTATTGATTTTTAGAATGTAGGTACACACATAATAATACGTATAAGTTTAAATACGGGCAATGTTTTAGCTAAATTGTGCACGATAAAGTTGAAATACTACATTATATTTAGAGACCAAACACGAGAGGCCAGAATTACGATGGACCATATAAATAGTATATAACATTAAATACAACACGCAGTTCTTGAATAGCACTATTCATTCGGTTAACCACATATCTGTTTTGTGTCGTTGAATTATGACGCAATTACTTCAATATTATAGTTAAAATCCTTTCTTCATGGACGTAGATAGAAGGGTGACGAGTTTTAATAATTTATTTTATTTATTAGTTTATATTTCGTAAGATAAATAAAGTACGGTGAGTAAGTTTCTTTTCTCCATTGTTTTAACTGTTAATTAAATAGTGAATTTCGTTAAGTTTCAATAACTTTCGCATACATTTTTAATTTTCATTAGATGGGGAACACGGTTGGAAGCTACTAGTTTTTATGAAGAGAATTTCGATAGTTTACAAAATTCCGTTACATGTTTAAATGACGATGCTCCAAGTATTTCTGAGTGCGAAGAACTAATACAAATTCCAAATTAAAAAAATCAGTTGTACTTTCCTCAGGAACACTTTGGATATTTGCCAAAATTAAAAATCAAAATCTCAAATTATATGAAAGATTAACCACGTTAGATGTGGTTATGAATAATATACAAAATATTTCAAGTGACTTCGGACGTGGCCTTCGGCAAAAGTTAGACGCAGTTTTTAATAGAAATCCAGATTTAATAACATTGCGGCAATTGTGTATGGACACAATGCCTCAAAATTAACTGCTAAATACGCTGAAATAAAAGAATATTTCCAGTATGCACCTATAACCAGATGCGATGTAGAAAGAACGTTTTCTATCTACGAGAATGTATTTCATTCAAAGAGAACAAATTTTACAGAAGAGAGAACCTTGAGAAAGTATTGGTAGTTAATATTAATACTCCTTTACTCAACTTGAACTACAAAATGAACAAATAAAAAAATAATAAAAAACAAAAACAAGGAACTAACTCACCATACTTTATTTATCTTACGAAATATAAACTAATAAATAAAATAAATTGTTAAAACTCGCCACCCTTCTATCGAAGCCCATGAAGAAAGCAATATAACTATAATATTGAAGTAATTGCGTCATAATTCAACGACACAAAACAGATATGCGGTTAACCGAATGAATAGTGCTATTCAAAAACTGCGTGTTGTACTTAGCGATGTTATAGACTATTTACATGGTCCACCGTAATTTCGACCTGATGCGTTCAGTCTCTACTTATAATGATTATTAGAGAACGGATGCAATTTCCATAAAACGCAATCGGCAATTGGAATTGTGTATAACGTTGCTCAGTACATCCCGGCGTAATTCAATGAAGTATTTGTTTGACTTACTCGGCCACCTGGTCTCGCAGCGATAACAATGGACAACCCAGCTATTGTATTCGGAGAATATAGTGTTTTCAGTGGTGTCGTGTACGTAGATAAAATAAATAAGTTTATCGTATTTCGTAAGAGAAATAGCACGTACATTCCAATTATTTTCACGTAAGTGTGCATAAAATTTCGTTATTTAATTTCGTTTATTTGGATCTAGAATATTCTTACTTTTTCAGACAATGGAAGAGCGTCGAGAATGGCATCGTGAAACAATGGCGAGTTGGATTGAGGGCCATACTGATTGTATGTACATTGTCAGTGATTCCGAAATTTATTGTGAAGTGTGTGAAACGTTATTGAAAAATTGCAATAAATCAACCGTAAAACGTCACGTAGGATCGTTAAAGCACGAAAAAAAAATTGAACCCGTTGGAATCTGACAATTTTAACGAAGAACTCTGTGAAACTATTATGGCCTGATGAATCGACTTTACGCAAATATTATGTTTCTAGGTGCTATACGAGAACAGTAGAACGCATTAGAAGCCATCTATTAAATCAATACATATGGATAAACGCCGACGAAACGGTGGATATGTTAGGACGCTGTGTGGTAAATGTTGTAGCTGGTGTACTACATCCAACTGTTCCCTATAACTCATATGTAATAGCAACAGGTGTTATAAATAGAGTTGATGCGGAAACAGTTGCTGAAACCATTAAGGCGAATATGCAAAAAATGCTTAATTCGGACGCCACGTACAAAGAAAAAAATACTTTTATTTGTCAGTGATAGTGCTGCGTATATGTTAAAAACAGGCAGACAATTGAAGAAAACATATCCTAATATGCTGCATATTACTTGTGTAGCACATGCTCTCCACAGAATCTGTGAATATATCAGAGACACTTTTCCGGAAGTTGATAGACTTGTATCAGCTTTTAAAAAAGTTTTCAGAAAAGCACCATTGAGAGTAGCTCTTTTCAGGGAAAAATTTCCATGTCTGTCACTGCCTCCCACTCCAGTAATAACTAGATGGGGAACATGGCTGGAAGCTACTAGTTATTATGCTGAGAATTTCGATAGTCTAAAACATTTCGTAACACAGCTAAAGGAGGATGCTAAAAGTATTGGTGAGTGCAAGGAGCTCACACAAATCCCAAATTTAAAAAATCAGTTGTACTTTCTTCACGAACACTTTGGAAAATTGCCAAAACTAATCACTTATTTTGAAAATCGAAATCTCAAATTAAATGACGGATTAACCACATTAGATGTGGCTGTTAATAATTTGAAAAGTATTCCAAGTGACTTCGGATGTGGCCTTCGGCAAAAGTTTAAAGCAATTCTTAATAGAAATCCAGATTTAATTACATTGCAGCAATTATGTATGGAGACAATTCCACAAAATCTAACGGCTAAATATGAAGAAATAAAAGAATATTTCCAGTATGCACCTATAACCAGTTGCGATGTAGAAAGGACGTTTTCTATTTATAAGGATGTACTTAATTCAAAGAGAACAAAATTGACAGAAGAAAACCTTGAGAAACTATTGCTAGTCAATATTAATACTCCTTTACTCAACTTGAACGACAAAATGAACAAATAAAAATGTTCCAATTATAGAAATAAAATTAAAAACTTTAAAAATATGTACAACTTTTCAACAAATACATATTGTCGTGAATTTTTCTAACCACACAGAGAGAGAAAAATTGGTAGAATTAAGTATTGAACTACATGTGAATAATTTGGGATTTAAAATGTATTCTTGAATTTTTATTTATATTTATTATGTTTGTAATTATATTTTTGACCGGCCCTGTATGTATTATATCAGATTGGTGGGTGCGGCTAAATGGTGTACTATTGAATTCGATGTAGGAGATTTTCGCGGTAATTTATTTAGAGATACCAGATCTAGCAAACCAAGTGGTCATAGAGTATAAGAAATTTATTTTTATTCTCTGTTTTTGAGTAAAGTCGGGTTTTTTATTGGTTGGTGCATTTATTTTTGTGCATTTAAAGTTATTGCGATTTTACGAGAGTTTGAGATCTCGCATTTGAAATTTTAATTAAATTATGGTATCTCTCACGTAGTTTTTTGTGTTGATTGTGCTTAGATCGATGTAAGTAAAAACACTTAATTATATTATTGCATATATGATGATTTGCTTATGATTGTAATTTTAGTGTATAATTTGCGATTATTTTGACATTTAAATCAGTATATGAATATTAGAGAAAATTGTCATGTTTTTTGTAATGGAGTTTTTTCTTCAAGATAAAATATTCTAGATCGTTTAAAATTCAGGTTGGTTTTTTTTTGTTTATGGGTTTGATTTTGTCATGTTTTATTGCGCATGACTGTAAGGCTGTCACGCGTATTTGATAACTTTGTAGTTGTTGACATTTGATTTTTAGGGGTTACAGTAGAGGTCAAACTTGACAAATTTCTAAAGTATTTATTAATTATATGTTTGCTCGAGAGTCACAGGGGGTTTTTCTCTTTGTGCGAGTCATATTCATAAAGAGTCTTTCCTCCTAAGCTACTGTTTAATCTGCTTTAGCTCCCTGTACATTCAGTAAAGGGATTTTTTATTTTTTTTTTATTTTTATTAAACTTGTAAACAAACTAGATCTGATTTTTATTAATGCTTGTCGTTTTACTTTAAATATAACCTGGCCCATATCCGCAAGGATCGACCCGAGAGAAGTGAGCTCAAGGAAATCTACGAGACTGAACAGCCGGAAGCATAAGTTGTAGTGTGAACAAAAAGATTAATAAGCAATCAAAAGCACATTCCACTGCAATATGTATTTCGTAATTTTATAGATCACCACCCGTTTGTTTTCCAATTATATAAATAAAATTAATTAATAAATATGTATTTCGTAATTTTAGATAGATAGATCACGACCCGTATGTTTTCCAATTATATAAATAAAATTAAAAACTTTATAAATACAACTTTTCAACAAATAAATATGTATTTCGTAATTTTATAGATCACCACCCGTTCGTTTTCCAATTATATAAATAAAATTAAATATTTTAGAAATACAGCCTTTCGCCAGTACTGCACTGGGCTTTGCGTCATGTGGTAAGCGTGTCCCTTCTCTAATGATTATGCATCAATAATTGAATTTACACGTTTGCGTATGAATAGTTATTTTTAATACACTTTGAATTTCGCTAAGAAGACAAATATTTGGCGAACGCACAAACACTAAACCAGTGTTTTTTTAAAAATATAAAATAAATATTGAAAATATATGTAAAAATACATTCACGTTAAAAGCTGTACTCATCAAAATGTCTCCGTTTGGCTTTTATGAAGGCCGCACCTATCATTAATTCATGTTGAAATTGTTTGCCATCTTAACTTCAATTTTAGTGCAATTATTATGCTACTATGAGGAAAGTAAATTTAAAACTGTGAAACACAATGATTCATTTACTGAATGTAATTTGTACATTTATTACCGTGCAAAAGTTTCCCTTAGAAATTTATGAATGTAAGAAATACATCGTAAAATACACAAAAAGTAATCTTGTACATAATTCTAAAATATGTAAATAGGTACGTAATTTGTGTTATAAATTTCCGTTTTATTGATCAAGGCGCAAAAAATATTCTTTATATTTAGACGTATTTATTTATCGAAGCCTTAAGACTTTATCGACAATTTCGAAGTAACGAAAATATTTCTGACAAGAAAAAGGCAAAGAAGACAAATATCAATTCAGAAGACGCGTAAATTACCGTGTTGACGTATTTTGTGTATCCTAAAAATTCGATAAGACAGTTATCTAGAGAAACCGGCATTTATTTTACAAATATTCAAAGAATTTTTGAAGGAACATAAATTTTCGCCGTATAAATTTCAACCAGTTCAGACGTTAGAAGACGATGACGGCGATACAAGATTAGAGTTTTGTCTGTGGTTTATTCGTAAATGTACTGAAGACTAAAACATTTCCCGACAAGTATTGTAGAGTGACGGGGCAAATTTCTCAAATAGCGGTATGTATAATAGAAAGAATAATCATTGTTGGAGTAGAGAAAATCCTTTACGAGGGTAAGGTGAAAAATTCTCAGCCTGACAATGAAATGTTGCGATTTTCAGTTAAAAAATGATTTTATTTTTCTACATAATCTCCATTGACTTCAACACACTTGGTCCAGCGTTTCTGGACCAAGTGGACCAACATCAGTATTCCTTCCCGGAAGGAGAGTCTGGAAGGCTGTGAAAATATCCATCTACGGCCCTCTCAACTTCTTCATTCGACGCGAAGCGCTTCCCAGAAACAAATTTCTTCAAGTTTGGGAATAGATCTGAGGGTGTCAAATCAGGAGAATAGGAGGAATGACGGAGCAAATAATACCCCAAATCCCGCAGTTTTCCCATTGCCAACGCACTTTTGTGAGCAGGTGCATTGTCCTAGTGAAACATGATTTTTTTCTTCTTCAAATCAGGATTCCTCTCGCGAATTTTGGCATCCAACTGGTCAAGAAGATTGGAGTAATATTCACCTGTAATTGTTCTGCCTTTTAAAGGTAATTAACAGGATCCCTTTCGCTTCCCAAAACGTACTGGGCATGACCTTTCCATCTGTTGAGATCGACTTCGCTTTCTTTGGCGCTGAACCACCGGCTTCAACCCACTGTTTCGACTGCTGTTTCGTTTCTGGCGTGTATTTAATAATAAATTGCCCCACACAATCGATCTGATCCCTATTGAATTGGTCCAAAACTTGCTGCGAAAGTCGTTTTCCGCATTTATTTTTGATCGGTATTCAGCAAATGCATCCCTAATTCTTCGTACAAGATGTTTCGCACCCTTTCTTCGGATATCCCACGACCTCAGCTATATCACTCACCTTCACACGCCCATCGTCCAAAACGATATCGTGCACCTTTCGATAGTTTCCGGTGTGGTTGTTGTTTTTGGCCGCCCTTCACGTGGATCATCTTCGAGGGACGTGTGACCACGTGTGACGTAAAATCAGCTGCCCTCTTTTTAACGGTTGACATTGAAGGAGTCCCCGTAAACTTTTGTCAACTTCGGAAGAATTTGGTTTTTATGACCGCATGATATTCAAGTGCATCCATTTTAACGAAAAGCACGCAAGACGTCTACTGCGAAAATTGGTGTAAAGAAACTACTTGACAGAACAAATTGAAACGTGTCATACGAACAAATGACAGGTGCACCCAGGCTGGAATCATAAATTTTCGCTGATCGGAACGCCATCTCTGTGTCAGGCCGAGAATTTTTCACCATACCCTCGTATTAGTTCAACAGCGTATTCCACAGAGACGTTTTGGTATTAATGTTTGGTGTGTTTTGATTGGATCCACAATTGTAGGTTCATATTTTTATCACGGTACCTTAACAGGTGAACGATACGTAGAAATTCTAAGACCGTTTCTAGAAGAATTTCTAGACAATGTGGATTTAGCGACTCGGCCAAATGTATATTACCAACAGGATGGGGAACTTCCTCATAATTATATCGAGCCGTTTCAACACTTGCCGACACTCTTTGAAGATAGGTGGATAACCACACATGGCCCAGTTCGTTTTCCCCCTCGTTCACGTGACATAACACCTCTAGATTTTTATTTTTGGTGATATGTAAAAACGAGACATACAAAGTGAGATACAACACCGAAAATACACTCTAAGATGCTATCCGCGATGTTATTAATTCTATTGATGGGAGAGTTGTTTTGAATGCAACACGAAGTTTTTTAAAGAGTCCAAAAATGTGTCGAAGTAGGAGGCGATGTTTTTGAAAATTCAATTAAATTTTTTTTTTTATTATACTACAATTTTACTTTATAAATAAATTATGTTCTTCGAGTTACTTTATTTTCAACTTCTGTGAAAAAATCATATAAGCACTTTTGTTAAGCAATTGATTTTATATCGATTGGTATATTATTATTAGAGAACGGACGCAATTTCCATAAAACGCAATCGGCAATTGGAATTGTGTATAACGACGCTGAGTACATCCTGGCATAATTCAATGAAGTATTTGTTTGACTTACTCAGCCACCTGGGCTCGCAGCGAGAACAATGGACAAGCCGGCTATTATATTCGGAGAACATAGTGTTTTTTATAGTGTTTTCATGAGCGTAGATAGAAGCGGGGTTTTTATAATGTATCTTATTTATTAGTTTATATTTCGTAAGATAAATAAAGTGCTGTGAGTTAGTTTCTTGTTTTCGTAGTTCTAACTGTTATTTACATCGTAATTTTTGTGATAGATCCTGTTTAATATCGTTTGATTGAATCTACTTCTCCCATATTATTTCGACGTAAGTGTGCATTGAATTTCGTTCAGTTTCAATAACTTACGCACACATTTTTAGTTTTCATTTATTTAGATCTAGAGCATTGTTTAAGTTACTTTTTCAGACATGATATGGAAGAATGTCGAGAACGGCATTGTAAAACAATGGCGAGTTGGATTGACGGTCATACTGATTGTATGTCCATTGTCAGTGATTCCGAAATTTATTACAAAATCCGTAAAATATCGTCAAAAATTCGTCACTTAGGATCGCAAACTCATCTGAACTCTGTAAAACTTTTATGGCGGCTAATATTCCATTAAATAAACTAAGCAATCCCAAAACAGAAATAAGAAAAACACCCTAACCACAATATATAACAATAAATACTATATAAGTATTTCGGCAACTAAGTTTCCATCTTCAGTAGAATAACCCTCTTGTTTTTCAGTTTTAAGGTTATTCTACTAAAGATGGCAACTTAGTTGCCGAAATACGTATATAGTATTTATTGTTATATATTGTGGTTAAGATGTTTTTCTTATTTCTGTTTCAGATTACAAGCCACAGTCTCCACCAATTTCGGATTAGCAATCCCACTTTAAAAATATTTCTGAAAAAATATACCTACTGGTCGAAATGTTCCTGATGAATCAACTTTACGCAAATATTATGTTTCTAGGTGCTATACGAGAACAGTAGAATGCATTAGAAGCCATCTTTTAAATCAATACATATGGATAAGCGCCGACGAAACGGTGGATATGTTAGGATGCTGTGTGGTAAATGTTGTAACTGGTGTACTACATCCAACTATTCCCTATAACTCATATGTAATAGCAACAAGTGTTATAAATAGAGTTGATGCGGAAACAGTTGCTGAAACCATTAAGTAGAATATGCAAAAAATGCTTCATTCGGACGCCACGTACAAAGAAAAAATACTTTTATTTGTCAGTGATAGTGCTGCGTATATGTTAAAAACAGGCAGACTATTGAAGAAAACATATCCTAATATGCTGCATATTACTTGTGTAGCACATGCTCTCCACAGAATCTGTGAATATATCAGAGACACTTTTCCGGAAGTTGATAGACTTGTATCAGCTTTTAAAAAAGTTTTCAGAAAAGCACCATTGAGAGTAGCTCTTTTCAGGGAAAAATTTCCATCTCTGTCACTGCCTCCCACTCCACTAATAACTAGATGGGGAACATGGCTGGAAGCTACTAGTTATTATGCTGAGAATTTTGATAGTCTAAAACAGAGGATGCTAGAAGTATTGGTGAGTGCAAGGAGCTCACACAAATCCCAAATTTAAAAAATCAGTTGTACTTTCTTCACGAACACTTTGAAAAATTGCCAAAACTAATCACTTATTTTGAAAATCGAAATCTCAAATTAAATGACGGATTAACCACATTAGATGTGGCTGTTAATAATTTGAAAAGTATTCCAAGTGACTTCGGATGTGGCCTTCGGCAAAAGTTTGAAGGAATTCTTAATAGAAATCTAGATTTAATTACATTGCAGCAATTATGTATGGAGACAATTCCACAAAATCTAACGGCTAAATATGAAGAAATAAAAGAATATTTCCAGTATGCACCTATAACCAGTTGCGATGTAGAAAGGACGTTTTCTATTTATAAGGATGTACTTAATTCAAAGAGAACAAAATTGACTGAAGAAAACCTTGAGAAACTATTGCTAGTCAATATTAATACTCCTTTACTCAACTTGAACGACAAAATGAACAAATAAAAATGTTCCAATTATAGAAATAAAATTAAAAACTTTAAAAATACAACTTTTCAACAAATACATATGTAGGTATTTCGTAATTTTATAGATCACCACCCGTTTGTTTTCCAATTATATAAATAAAATTAAAAACTTTAAAAATACAACTTTTCAACAAATAAATATGTATTTCGTAATTTTATAGATCACCACCCGTTCGTTTTCCAATTGTATAAATAAAATTAAATATTTTAGAAATACAGCCTTTCGCCAGTACTGCACTGAGTGGTAAGCGTGTCCGTTCTCTAATTATTATACTAGGTGTTCCATTAGAAAAATATACATTTTTAAAAATAACTGGGAATCTACATCAATTGTTTCTCTGTTTTCACTATCGCAATCAGCGGAAAAAACAATACAATTTTCCTAATTTAACCGACTATGTAGCTCCGACAATAACGAAGATAGGCAATGGTGAACACTTAATTTGGATCAACCTGTATACCTACATACGCATGAAGTTACATTTTATGATAAAATTAGAGCAACTCAACGCACTCGCTTGCTGTGAACCATACAAGGATTAGACTATGTGTGTGCATATACTGCATATGTGTGTGTGTGTGTTTGTGTGTGTATACCGTAGCTAGAAGATGAACACTGAACACACAACATATTTATAATTAACTGTTCCTGCACGTGCATGCTTCAATGGTAAACATTTATCAATCTCCGCACTCCTATCCCTTTAAAATGAGCTACATATAGCTGCACGTTTAAAGTGTTTATCGAGCTAATGAACTGTGTTCGGGAAAATTTAATAAAACGCTGGAATTCTAACGCCCGCATGTACGAACCTTCTCTGAAAGAGCACGATCAAATTCCGTCAATATTTTGTAAAATCGCTAGAATAAAATACTTACATGCACATGCGTGCATTACAGGTCGTTTTATTATTGCACCTTTTTAAAGAAAAAGGTATATTTGCTGGGACTATATTATACAGTGATGGGCAATGTAAATATCTGTTAAATTAAAAAATATATTGTAATAAAATTATAGACACGAAAATTAGGAATGAAGAGCCATCATAGCTATCCTTAGCTATTTAATAATGGCTTTTGTATTTAACGGAAAACAGAAACGGCACATGGTTGAAATTTATTTTAGAAATGGTAGTAAAATTAATGGTGAATTGGTTTGTTCTATCAGGATTTTTTAGAAGAATTTCCCGATATTGCTAACCCATATGATCAAGCTTTCCACATGCATTCGCCGTTTTGTGCAATTATTCAGGGAAACAGGAAACGTGAATCGCAAAAAGGGCAGTAGCCAACAGTTAAAAAAGAGAAAAATGTCGAACCGGTAAGGCAATTAGTAGAAGAACGTCCTCAGCTTTCTGTGCAACTTTTACACCAAGAATTAGATTTTTCTTATAGCACTTGTACACGTATCCTTAAGCATGATTTGCAGCCCTACCGCTTGCAAGCGACTCATGAAATACAGACGAAACGACAGGAATTTTGTCAAAGATTTATTGACCATTCTCTTATTAATGATGGAGGCATTGAAAAGGTTATGTCTACTGATGAATCCTGGTTTCATCTCTCTGGCTACGTAAATTCTCAAAACATGAGGATGTGAAGCGCAAATAATCCACACTTTTTCGCACCACTGCATCCACAGAAAATTGGAGTTTGAGCAGCTGTTTATCAGAGGATTATTGGACCTATATTTTTTTAAGGTATCTTGATTAAAAATACAAAATTTTAAACAGTAGCCAAAAAATGCTTACACCTTTTAGGAATATTAACCGCTGCGCGTTACAGACTGGAAATATTGATACCATTTGTAAATATGTTACACAATGATGAATTACAGAAAGGCTCTATCCAACAACCAATGAAAAACATTGTTTTTCTCAAAGAATTTTTTCGAGGTCGAATTATTAGTTTAAATACAAACACAATTTGGCCACCTTGTTTCTGCGATTTAACACCGTGCGATTTCTTTTAATGGCAGTACTTAAAAAATTCTATTTTTGTAACACCTGCTTTTGACCTTAATGACGTGCAACAAAGGATATATATAATTGGGTAAACAGATCATCAAAACCCCACACACCAAACTACAATTGATGACTTCACAGATGACGAAGATTCATTTCTCCAATAAAAAAGCGTTTCTGTTCAGAACCAACACATTTGTGTTAAAAGAAAAAATTAATGATTGCTTCAATGTTATACTTGCTTGTTTTGTATACTGCATTAGTAAATTGCTGCTTACTTTAATTACTAATTCATCTTTATTCTGAATATTATGAGATTTTACATACATAATGTTTATTTTCTGGTATTTGTTCATTTCACTCAGAAAAACTATATTTTTTATAATAAATCATTGTAATTTACACAATGTGAACAACCAAAACTTTCAAATAACCGTCTTTTCCCTGAAATTCAATTTTTCCATTAACTTAAATATTAGGTTAGCTTAATGAATGCCACTTGGCAACTCATATTTAACGATTTAACCTCTTACTAGTAGTACGATATGTAGATTAGATCACATAATCAATTTAAGACATAACTGATTTAATCCATGGCATATTCTGAAAACTTTTTTGTGACTCACTCAATTACAATTAAATGTCATATTTTGTAATGGACGTATACTACAAAGCTTTTTAAATTTGACACATCGTTTATAGGTTTTTTAACTGTTTAAGTAGAATTTACAGTTCAGAAAATGAGTATTTAAAAATAAAAACAAAAGACATAGAAAGAAAAACTATAACTGTAGAGGTCACTTTTTATTGTAATTATCAAATTCTTTTTAATTAAATGAAAAAAGAAAGATCTGTGTGTATGATATACAAGCTACGATTATAAATATTATTTAGTAATTGCCAGGGTCCGCTACAACTTTAGCAAATAAAAGAGACACACACCTTACTTTCAAGAAACACTTTTTTGCAAAACTGGTTTGAATTGGATTTTGTTACTTTGTAAAGTTAATATTCAAATAAATGATATCACGAGATATAGTTAAAATAAATTCAGCGCAATAAATTATATTTTAATGCGTTAATCTACCAGGCAGTCTTCGTCTTGCATTATTCATAATTGTCACTTTTCAAAATCCAGCAAAACTGGGTCAACAACATTTTTGTTACAAACAGAATGATAAATTCGATACCGCTAGGCTCTTCGGAATATTTGTTCGATAACTTTCTAAATCGGGTCAGTGAGAATTTCAGCGCTCGATGCCCATTCTTGCGAATACAAAATAACCGTGAAGCCGTAAAATATTTTGAACACGAAGTAGAGACGTTTATAATCGCAGTATGTTTCCGTTAGGATATTATTTAAAAATTCAAGTTGTTACATCCGCCACTATTATTCGTTATTTTCCATTATTATTTATCAAGCGAAAAAACTAAATCATTAGCTTAAATTTCAAATAAATAATTTCCGCAAAGTCTTGCACTGGACCTTTACTGTTAGTTGTAAACGTGTGTGTAAACGATCTATCCGGAATTTTTTCTGTAACACGGTTAAATAATGCACATTAATTACGTCTGCATATTAGCAGTTTGTAATAAGTAGCTGCATTTACGCAAATATATAAAAAGGAAGGTGGTAGAGATTTGTGCAAAAATTAGATGACAGAAAAAGACCCTGTTAACGTTATTAACAATTTTGCGAAAGTTTTTCAAAGCTTGTTAAATTAACGAATTATTTTTAAGTTTAAACCTGTTTGTTTTACAGCAACACGGTTTCATTGCAGGTAGATCCACCATTAAGATTTTGACCGAAATAACCCAATATATTAGTAAAGTTTTAGATGTTCGCGTTCAAGTAGATGTGTGTACTAGACGCTGATTTTATAAAAGCATTTGATTTTATTAATGATTCCATACTATTAACCAAGTAGGATGTTTTCGGTTTCAAGAGTTTACTTCAAATAATCGCCTGTTATTTGAGTTACAGATTTAGTTACGTCTACTACAATGGCTTTCATCCAGGCAGCATACTCCATCGTGAGGCGTTCACCAGGGATCTACTCTACAACTCTTACTATTTAATATTTTTATTAATGATCTCATTGTGCTCTTAGATTCTACAGTCTAGCAAACGTGAATGATCTCTTCAGATCTTTTCTAGAGTATCATTACGTAATCTTCAATTGGTTGATCAGTGACAAATGTGCAATTGCTTCATATGTCCCTACTGCGAGTCCAATTCTATTCCCATATGCTCTGAATCATATTCCAAATCCCAGAATGAATTAAGTTTTGGGATCTAGGTGTTGTATTTGATTCATCACTAAGATTTAATAATCGTATTCATGTCCGTGACGATAACGACGCTATTATATATGACACAAATGTAAGTTTTGAGAAATATTTAATCAGTTGAAACGGCGTAATTAGTACAGCACTACCTTTAGAGTTGTAGATAAAGTTCGAAGATAATCCAAATCAAATGGAGTCGTTTCAGCTGCACACGTGTTCCTCGATGAAACTTCCAGTCCACGTGGATTAATTCATTCCTACAACAAATTTTCCAGTTCTGAAGATTATAAACTTGAACGGCAAATCCCATCAACAAATAGCTATAGAAGCCGATAGCACGCACTCGAAACAAGAACCCTACAGATGGTATGTTATGCATTAGAAATAGCGAAATACATAGATTGGTGCACAAAAATGTCACAAAGAAAATTAGCGGGAAAGGAAGGTCGAGGGCACAATTAATCTGCGGCATAGACAACAACGTCAATCCAATTACATAAATTGAGGTTCAACGAACACTGTGTACCGCCAAATAAACAACCTATTTCGGTGTTAATTTACTGTATAGAAATAACCACACAGCGGCAAACAAACAAATACAACTAGTTTAGCCGAGGTTCTCAACGGTAGTTCTCAAGTCCCCCGTAAACTCGTAAATCGCTACGGGTATACGCCACCCACCAAAATACCGTAATAGTTAACATCATGAACGCCAAAACAATCATCGCTGTCTTCATAACAAGTTGAGACTTGGCCAGGGGTTTCCATCTGACGGATACAACACAAATGTCAACAGGGTGTTATTTATGGTGAAAGTATCTCTCCAGCACCGTACTCGATTTTTAATATTTTTATATTATTAAACATGTTTTAGTTTTATACAAAATATGGTGAGGTTTTACCTACTCAAGTATATTTCAAGTTGTTTTGTTACATGTAATTATATTTAGTTACAGTGCACATGTATTTATTAAAATTATATTTTATTCTGTAATTGCAATTTTGTTTTGGACAATGTTTTGTGTTGAACAATAAAGAATATTATTGTTTTTATTACCTACAGAAAATTGAAGAATCTGCAGTAAATATGTTGAAACGTTATACAGAAAGAGGTACAATAACTGCATCTTAGGATTGCTAGATTACTTGCTAGATTGACTAAATAAAATCTGTTCAAAGCAACAGATATAGAAAATTAGGTGAGAATACATACTGCCAGAAGACGTCTTATTGAAGCAGGTTTATATAGTGGAAGATCTATAAAAAAAGCCTTTGTTAAAAAAAGACATAGAATGACCAAATTGAAAATATTTCTTTCCAGTTGTAATATCAAATCACCATAAAACGTAGCAGTAGAGAAGACGTGATAGTCTAAGAATCTTTTTCTTTGATGGGATTATTTATTTGTAGAAATTTGATATTACTATATGTTGAGCAGGCAATATCATTATGATGGACATATTAACAAGATTGCAGAATACGTAGATCATTTTGACATAGTTTGAGGAAAATAGTGTGTGACTAGACCAATCTCTGGCCCTGAAACTGATTGATATTCTACAGAACATCATCAATGCGTGCAACAGTAGGGTGTTATTTATAATGTTGTCTGGTTACTACAGACAGGCTACAAAATATTAATATTTACTGATTTCTTTTCGGATTCCAGCTTAGAACCTTGTCTTTGGATCTTCTTCTTCCCTTGTGGACGTTTGGTACACACCTCCAATATTTAGTTTCTGTGCAGCAAAGCCAACAGTAATAGCAGTCTTGAAAATGTTTCTTGCAAGAGTAGTCAAAATGTGTCGGCAAAGGAAGAAGCAGTGCTCGGAGAATAGATCAAGTCGTAATCCCAGAAGAAAGAACAAATCATAGACAACCATCACGAAACTTTACAAGTCAGGTTCTTTAGTTTACTTCAATAATATTTAACCGATTTTACCGCGTTTGTGACTTGACGGAAGACGTTTAAAATGGTAAGTGTTCCACCAATTTGTATAAATTTATACCACATTATTTATTTATGTAGGTTTAGATTTTTAACAGTAATAATTTATTACTCTACGAGCGAAATGCGCCTAACGTTGTCCAACGGCGACTGACAAGATATACAAGCTGTCCCGTATCGTTATGTTCGAATTTTAGGAGTGTAAAGTAGACTTCACTTCAAGTAACAAAAACGCAAAACTTATATATCCATTAATAGTTGTTTCAAAGTTACAGATCTATGAATGTGATTGTCAGATCATGAAAAAAAATGTAATCCTAAAGTCAATACAAACTGATTTTATTTAAAAAAAGTTATACGATTCAATAACAGACCTGTGATTGTTAACGTCACATAATAAAATGTTATCCTAAAATAAATAAACACACAGTAATTTCTTAGAGATCTACAAAAAAGAATACTGGAAATTGATTTATGATAAAGAAGGTTCTTACTTATTTCGTAAGTGCTGAACCATGAATATCATACAATAAACAAATGTTTAGATGACTGTTAACGTTGCATTTTTTAATAAAGGATTACATTAGGTTTTAGTTCATACAACAGCTTATTAATGAGTGGACACGCTTTCTATATTCAAAATGCCTTACCGATTTTCTTCTCAAGAGTATGCGGACATGCATTTTGTGTATGGCTACTGTAACGGCAGTGTACGTCAAGCAGTTATTGAATACCGACATCGGTTTCCCGATAGGCGCATTCCTGATTACAGAACGTTTATGGAAGTACACAGACAATTTCGGGAATGCGGACTCCGTGATTATATTTTCGACCGAGGAGTAAATTTGTCAGCAGACTTAGAGGAAGAAACAGTAGCTATTGTTACAAGGGATCCAATTCTCAGTATACGTCGAATCGCTAGACACCTAGGAGTGTCACGAACGACAGTTTGGCGAATTTTAAAACGTGAGGGCTTATATCCAAATCACAATCGCAGTGGACACGGTTTGCTTGAGGCAGACCACTATGCTCGTCTAGTTTATTCTATCTGGATATTAGGACAGTCACGGCTTCATTTTAATTTCTGCAGAACAGTCCTCTGGACAGATGAATCTACGTTCACGAGAAGTAGTGTTACAAAGCTGAGAAACCTGCACAGGTGGTCATCAGAAAATCTCAAAGCTATACGCCCATCTAAATTTCAACATGAATTTTCTATTAACGTTTGGGCGGCCCAATCGATGACTTGTTGATCGGTCCTGTCGTTCTTCCTGGGAGGTTAAATGCGGACAATTACCTTCAATTTCTTATTGACGAACTTCCAGGTCTTTTAGAGGATGTCCCACTGAATGTTCGACGAGACATGTGGTTTCACATGGATGGAGCACCACCACATTCCGGAATTGCTGTCCGAAATTAGGTTAACGTCAATTATCCATGATGGATTGGTAGGTGGTCCTGTTACATGGCCACCCAGATCACCCGATCTTAATCTCCTTGACTTTTATTTATGGGGGTACATGAAAAATTTAGTCTACGCGTAAGTTTCGAACACAAGAGAAGAGTTGTTGGATCGTATTCACCTGGCTGCCGAGCAAATCCGACAAAACAAGTATGAAATTTGGATAAGTACTTCTTCTGTTGGCTTACGGGCACAAGCCTGCATTCAACAAGGAGGTGGATATTTCGAAAATATTATTAGTTGAACTTTTTTAAATAAAATCAGTTTTTATTGATTTTGGGATTACATTTTTTTTCATGATCTGACAAGCACATTCATAGATCTGTAACTTTGAAATAAATAAAAATGGGTATACAAGTTTTGCGTTTTTGTGACTTGAAATGAAGTCTACTTTACACTCCTAAAATTTGAACATAACGATACTGGACACTTGTATATCTTGTCAGTCGCCGTTGGATAACGTTAGGCAAATCGTCGGTGCGATGTTACTCGAATGAACCTCTCTATTTATTTAACACAAGAATTTGAAACATACATGAGTGAGTAAAAACCGCACCGCACCAGTTTTGTATAATACAAAAGTATTTTTAATAATAAAATAATCTATTTATGACACTTTTTAACAAGAAAATGTTAATTATATATTAAAAAAAAACAATTACACTATAATCTCAAAATCCATATTTTTTAACCGAAGAAAGATTAAAAACAAAATTATTTGAGTGGGCAGATATTTTCTTTACAGATTGTATACATTAATACATAAATGTGGTACGGTGTGTTGATGGGAGTCCGTAAAACGTGTAAATTATTCTCGTTTTACGTGTTTGCTTAGATAAGAATCTCAGTTGGGGCAAATACGTAAAAGACTCATTAAAAAAACTTCCCCTAAAATGGTAGATGCTATTATGTCAAAACTTAAAACACGTGCGTGTTTTAAATATATGTACATACATCCATGTATGTTTGTACGTAACGTATAAGTGTACGTTTGTAAGTTGGATCATTTAATTGCTTTCGAATAACAATGGTTTATCACCTATTATTTAAAAATGCATTTACATAAATGCCTCTTCCCTGGATTTAAGTTTCATGCAGTGTTACTTTAATTTCAATCAAAATTTAATCGGAAAAATATTTATCTTATTATTGTGGCAATTGGATTAGGACCACCGAGAAATTTAAGTATACTTACTTAAAAAATGATAAAATATATTAGAATTTAATGTTTCTATCACAGCTCTATTACTGGTTTATGTATATTCTATTTTTAGACATGCTTATCATCCTAAAAGAACCAATTAAGAGACAATAGATGAATTCAATTGCTTTGTAATATTATTTATGAAACTTTGTCTCATAAAAAACTAAAATTTCTTCTCTTTCAGAAACTAATAATTGAAATTTTGTGTTAATAATTAGATACACACTTTTCTTGAAGACGATATATTAATAAGAGTTCTTCGTTAAAATTGTTAGATTCCAACGGGTCTAATTTCTTTGGATGTGTTTACGAAGCTAAGTTAACGCTTTCGATAATTTATATTTCGATTTACAATTAGATTAAGCAACCTCCAAGTATCGAAACAAAAGATAAGCAGTTTTTATATTAGTTTTAAATAAAGCTAGTTACAAATATATAAAGTGTTATTTTCCAATGTTAAACACACTGCTAATTTTCGTACTCGCTAAACGAAATGAATCGATCTTTTTCCATTCACTCCGCTAATTTGAGTTTAAAATGTCTTGAAATTTATTTGAAATATGTATTTTTAAAATCACAACGCAATTAGTAGCCAACTACAGAAATTCGGGTATAAAATGTAACCATTATTTGTTGTATAAACACCAATGTGCATTCGATCCTTGTCGTCGAATGTGATTATTAAAATCGAAACAATCAGTATTGTTTGTTTATAAGTACCTAATAATTCAGGCGCGGCTCGTGATGACGTATTTTGGTTTGCAGTACAATGATACGAGTGCCTCGTGTGTTTCGGTGTTTACTAAGCAAACGTTACAGTTAGTACACGAGAATACACGAAGCACTCGGATCATTGTACTGCAAACCAAAATACGTCATCACGAGCCGCGCCTGTCCTATGTCTAATAATCAATTATTAAATAATTGATTATTAGACATAGGACTATTTTGTATTCTAACGGTTCCTACGCCGATGGATAAATCATGAACGATATAAGCGTAATGCTAATAATATTATACAATTGATAGCAGACAATACGTCAGTTGCTGAATAGGTGACCAGTAAAAAAATAATACGACAGTTCATTTAGCTCATCAACAGCGAAAAGTAAAAGAGAAATAACAGAAGAAGAAAGAAAAAAAGAGATTATTAATACATAACACTATACACCAATTTCGAGAATTCCTACGCCATATAGTGACTTTAATTTCACTTTTATTACACCTCGATAGCTGTCAGTATTGTTACTATCGTTTATAGCAGGGATGCACAGACTTATAAGGAACAGGGGCCATTCGGGAAAATTATAAGCCAAGGACGGACCACTACAAAGAATACTTATTAACAGAAATATTTTTATTTTTAAATAGTATGAATTACTACAAATGATAAAAATAAAAGAACATTCAAAAATGTTTGTTGTAATTATGTAATCGTAATGTAATCTAATCATTACAATATTATATTTCATGTTTTATTATTTTGATGCATGACATTGCATTGACCTAACAATTTTGTTTATGTTTGGCTCCACATTACTTGTCGCCACACGCAAAATTGCTTCCAAATTTTCATTTGCCAGACGGTTTCGATTTTTTGTTTTGTTAAGTTTCACCACTGAAAACGTTTGCTCACAAATATACGTCGATCCAAATAAGCTTGCGCATTTCAATGCATTTATTCGCAACTCTTTATAAGCGATTTTGTCAACGCAACGGTAAAACTTGAGTAAATTGCAAACGCCAATTAAGTTGGCGCGAGGAGGGGTAAGTTCGCGCAGGATTAGAAGTAGTGGGGAGATTTGTATTTGGTTTTACATCAAATGTCAGATAATTCTAACCTCTGAGCGTATATCACTTTATAATCCCCTAGCAAATACATTATGTTCCGTCAAATGTCAATGACAAATGTATTCTGACAATTACTTGAGTAGTGGGGGTAGACGTTTTTAAAAACGTTTTCTGCGCACCCCCTCCTCGCGCCAACTTAATTGGCGTTTGCTATACCTTCATTAAACTTGTTTCGTAAATTATCATCATTTTGCATGTCTATCAATTCTAACTGTATTGATTCCGGTGCATTTTCGGGTGAAATGTTGAAAGGAATGCTGAAAATGTCTAATAGAGGTTTAACTTTTTTGAAGTGTAGAAACCGATCATTAAAAGCTTGTATTAAAATATCAATTTTTTCAACATAAGCGAAATTAACATCAGTTTTAATGAATTTCTCCATAATTTTTTTGTAATTCGGAAAATGCCTGTAATTGGCTGAATTGATTTGTGTCCTGAAAAGGCTCAATTTGCATTGAAAGGACGAAACATGAGAGTATAACTGCGAAATCAATTGATCTTCGCCTTGGAGTCGCGTATTTAAGACATTCAAGTGGTTTGTGATGTCTACAAGAAACGCTAAGTCACACAGCCAATCAGGGTTGTCGAGTTCGGAGACGTCCTTTTTCTTTTCCGCCAGAAATATTTTGATTTCTTCAATCAAGTTAAGAAACCGCTCTAGTGACAACCCACGACTTAGCCACTTTACTTCAATGTAAAACAGGAGATCACCATATTCGCTTTCAATATCCTCGAGAAATTGTGTGAATTGTCGGTGATTGAGACCTCGTGATGTTATAAAGTTTACAGTATGCACTACAACTTTCATCACATTTTCAAATCCCAATAATTTTGAACAGAGGGCCTCTTGATGTATAATGCAATGAAAATGCATTAATTCCTTGGTATCTATGTTTTTAGTTTGTAAATACTCTTTTAACATAGTTATTATTCCAGATTTACTTCCAACCATTGAAGGTGATCCGCCAGTCGTAATTCCAGATAATTTCGTTAAATCCAAATCCATTATATAGTATTTTTCCAGAAGAGCTTTGAGCATGTCACTGCCCTTGGTTTGACTTGTCAAAGAACTCATACCAATCAGTTCTTCACTCACTTCAAAATTTTGCGTTACACCTCGTAAAAATATTAAGAGTTGAGCAGTGGAACTTATATCTGTAGATTCGTCGAATGCTATAGAAAAATACTCAAAACTTTTCGATTTCGTAGCCAATTGCTCTTCTATATTAGCTGCTAATGTGGTAAGTCCTTTTTGAACAGTCATCCGATTTAGTTTAATTTTCTCAAACCTCTTTACATCACATTTTTTTTGCGACGATATCTAAACACTGCTTAACAAACTCACCACCTTTAAAAGGCCGACAAGTTTTCGCTATTATTCGAGATATTGCAAAGCTAACTTCAGTAGCTGTTTCAGCATCTTGAATTGGTTTTGTAAACATAGCTTGCTGGCCTATTAGTTCCCTTTGTAAAGTGGAAATTTTTTGCGTTCGATTTTCGCTGGTTAATTTGCTAAAAGTATGATGCTGGGTTTCATAATGCCATTTCACATTATATTCCTTCGGAATAGAAACACTACTCTTTCATATTAAACAGACACTTTTGTTATGCGATGAAATAAAAAAGTATTTTTCGATCCAAATATCTTGAAATTGTCGATTCTCATCTTCAACTTTACGACTACGTTTTTTACTGGGGCCTGGTTTATCCATATCAAAATTGATATTATATTGTTACGTAGGTAGATGCCAAGTTCGAACGACGAAATATTTATTCTTCACAGATTACAATTCAAACAATATAACGTTCGCTTATCTGTAGTTAAAACTTAACTGCCCCGATAGCGGGCGATGCGTTATATTTATACGAGTTACCTAACATCGAGAACCTATCACATTGTTCGGGGATAACACCGACGTGTTTCGTGAATCTTCGAGTAATCTAGTTGGTTCGTAACAATATGCTTGGAACAACGATGAGCATACCTGTCCTACGTAGTAAATCCGAACAAGAAAGTAGTAGGTACTTAAAGATGCATATATTACTAACAATTACAAAAGTTAGAATAAAATAAAAAGTTAAGAAATATTGATTTGAATGGATTTTTACCTACTTTTGTAGTTTTTCGAACAATTTTTAAAATTCGTTGGCCATACAGTTAGTCTATTTACGATTATAAAGATGGCACGTCATAATCGCGGCACACAGCGTTGCTATTTTGTTTATATTTTTCCATATAAATGCTTTTTAGGATATGGTTGATAAATTTAATTTAAATGACGAATAACGAATAACGACAGTCACAAAATACTCTGACAACGCACTAGTGAATACGTGGACGCCGTGTAAAGTTGTTCGCGTCTCTGGGAATTGGGAATCGCGGGCTAGTTGAATAGCCTGCAATGTCACCTTACCTATAACCTTTCGATTTTATTTTATGGGGAACTTTAAAAAACAAGTTTTATGCGGAATCAATACAACATATTGAAGAATTGCGTGCAATAGTTACAAATAGGACTATTGAAAGACCCTATATTTTCAGTAAGATTTCTTAGAATAGTTTTCCTATATCTTTTGAAGTGGTCCAAGCACTGTAATTGTATCTACTTATGATATTTATCAGAAGCAAACGTAAAAAGAAATTTAATTCTTTAAAATATGAGCAAATTTAGAAATTAAAAAATTAAACGATAAATTTCCTTTATATTTCAATTCTTGTTAAATATTTGTGCGAAACATTATATTACAGCAGATTTGCTGTTTGGCTGATATAATTTTCAATCTTCCGATAAAATTCCTTATTATTTAGAGTCCGTTCAATACAGGTTTAATACGATTTACATTACTTCAAACTCGTTCAAATATCGTATGGTCCATTTGAACTTGGCATTCAAAAATAATCTCCCTCCATATTATAATTTTAAAAGCGATTTGGATTTGTCCCAGAATCAACTCATGTGTGAAAACGATAAAAAATCGCAAAAGCGAGGCATTTTTTTGATCTCATATAACGGAGGCATTAAACTAGATAGCCGTACGCGTGACACCATGTAAAATTAAATTATATTTTAAAGTTTCGGACTAAAAATATAAGTCCGGTCTCTCCGGTTCGTCAAACGGAAAACCTACTGACCGACGAAACTGACCTAAACTATAAATATATTTGAACGAGTGCGTCAATTCAACTAAATACATTGAACAAAGAAAAGCTAAATTTTGTTAATTTCTTTCTCGTCTTTATTATTTTGTTTAATCCAGTGGCGTTTAAATTAAAAAATTATTCTCATTTTTACTTACCCTCTTCACATAATTCAAGTTTTCTTTGTTTAATATTATTTACTTTCTCTATTTTGTTCATGTTAGCCAAAGATTTAACTTATATCTTTTAATATTTCTATCACATAATCACTTTAAACACAGTGCATTCCAAAAACTTATAAAAATTGTTTTTTATTAATTATTTATTAATATAAAACACAAAATAAATGAAAAATTTACTTTAATCTTCTGCAAAGTTCCTTCCTTTCTTCACATAAATTTTTTAGCGCTCATAGTATTACTGAAATATCTGCATGTTATCTTGTTTTGACATGCTTCTTAACATTCTATCCTTTTATCTTAATTTTCAGTTTCGGAAGAAAAACTCCGTCGAAGCTAGATCCAGCGAATACACAAGTTTGAATAAAAGGTTTAATCATTAAGAGGAACTTTTTGGGTAAAAATTGAGTACTAAGAAAAGACAAATATTCATTCTCACGAAGAAGAAACCATTCCCAGTCATCAGAATGGCAAACATCTCAACGTACAACGTTCTAAAAGGCAATCTTGAATTATTAAAAAAAAGACTTCATTTAAGTAGTGCTTTATATGAAGGGACGAATGTAAAGTAGATTAGATATAACGGAGACAAAATAAAACAAAAGGTAGGAAACCAGCCTAAGTGGCGTTTCCTAGCGGTCCAATCCAAGAAAAGGTAGGAAACTGTAACCAAGCTAAGTGACGCTCCCTAGCAGCAAGTAGCACAACCAAAGAAAATACGAAACTATAATGAACCCAAGTGGCGCCCTCAGTGGCAAGCAGTCTAACCTAGGAAAAAGTAGGAAACTATAATTAATCCGAGTGGCGCCCCCTAGCGATCTAACCCTAGGAAAAGTTAGAAACTGTAACGAGCCCAAGTGGCGCCCCCTAGCGGTAAGAAGCATAACCCAAGAAAACCCGGAAAACTGTAAACAGCCCAAGTGGTGACCTCTAGTGGTCCAATTCAAGAAAAAGTAGGAAACTGTAACCAATCCAAGTGGCGCCCTCTAGTGGTCCAAATCAAGAAAAGGTAGAAAATTGTAACCAACCCAAAAGACGCATTCTAGCGGCAAAACCCAGGAAAAAATAGGAAACTGTAACCAATCCAAGTGGCGCCCCCTAAATCTATACTCTTAAGTTGATGCTGTATTAGACATACGTTTATATCTATTATAATATATTAGAGATTTCATAATTTTTGTTGTAACGAGTAGCAACGGCTCTAGACATGAGTCTTCGCTCAGTTTCTAATGTCAAAAAAAAATTTGATACAACTGGTGCAATACGAGCCCCCAAAGAAACTAATGTTAGAAGACGTCCAATAATTAATATTGCTGAAGCAAAAATCCTAGGGTGGGCCTCATGGAGTTGCCCAATATTGTCTTAACAAGATTTATATTCTTGGAAGAATATGTTACAATTTTTGGAATTCGTTTTTTTTTTTTTATGACATGGGAGAATGGAAGTGTATGTATGTCAATCATGGCAAGATAACACGAAAGACAGTGTCAAAAAAAATTAAAAGTGAAGGAAGTCGTAATATTATTTTACACGCAGGAAACAGGCGTGGTTTCATTCCTGAGGCGTCATTTTTCCATCGAAGACTAAAAATCCTAATTATCATGGAGAAATGAATCAAGTAAATTTTTTTTAAAAGGTTTGAAGGTCAGTTACTAAGTAGTTTGGAAGAACCATCATTCATAATAATGGACAATGCGTGCTACCATTCGATGCTGACATGTAAAACACCAAATTCTGCCTGGACAAAAGCAGCAATACAGCAGTGGTTAAAAGATAATAATATTGCTTTAATGGGCTAATGGTAATGGGTTTCATATAACTGACACTTCCACTTTCCTTAAACTGGTTTAATAGTCTTTCAAAAATGGTTGGCTTAGGGTGATTTTTTCGGGAAACCTTTGAGCATAAACCCGAGAAGCTAATAAACAATTTTGATGACATTCTATAAGCATAAAAATCATATCAATATGCTCTTCCTTTGTGTATCCACACATTCTCGCGGTATACGTGGCCGCCGACACTTGGATTAGTGGTTTTACCTACTGATGACGACAACTTAGTTATCGAAATACGTATTTAGCACACGATTATTAATTGTGGTAAGTGGTTTTATACCTTTTTTGATTTTTTAAAAAAGACTTTCCATTGATATAGTACATATATGCGGTATCTCTAAATTTACATTGATATTATTTAATATTTTGACAATAATTTAGTTATGTAACTTTAATCACTTAAACTTTACTAATTTCAGCATACTTTAATAAAAGTTCTGCATATTTTCAACGAATTTTTGAACATATATGCGCATATAACACAATTTCCGTGTGTGCATATAATTCCCAGTTTTATTTATAATCTTTTACGAACTGCCGATACCGACTATTCAAACATTGAAATTGTATTTTTGTCTAGGGATCATCACTCTGACGAGAAAACAACTCGATTTAAATCCGAACGCCTTTGTATTCAATTTCGCAGAAATGTTCAAGACGAAAGCCTTCTCAAATAGAAAGAAAAACAAAATGAACGGTGCTAGTGTCGATGCACTACCTTCGACGGTCGCCAAACCTTCGGCCTTTGTTTGCCCGAATGTGTTCGAAACGTGTCCCGGTCTAGACCGCGACAGGAAGGGTTTGTTCGAACTCTGCCTGAGTTCACGTTTTGATGAAATTTAACGGGGAAATTCGTTGCCTTGGGGTCGTTCATCGACAACGTCGTGCCCCCTTCATAACTAAATCATGCGGGGGGAGCGCCCGGTTGCCCATACACGTCTGGTCGTTACCCTCTCTGAAATCTCGCGCGCGCTTACAACACGGCGGGTACAACCGAGGATTTGAACCTGCTGATGCGTCTCTACTTGTACAACGGATTCTTACACTGAGTTTAAAAAATTATTGAACAGACGGAACATAACAAAATATAATCGGAAACGTTAAATGAATAACAGGTTTTCGATAAACCACAACATGTAAACTAGATTATATCTATTTGTCAAACATATACCAATTCAAATCGTATTGTATGTAGCAGACAATACAAGCAAGGTTAAGGTCATACGGAGCTTTATTGCGCGTTCCTATAAAACCAACTCATGATTTTAATAGAACCTACACTACATGTAATTTGAATTTAGAAAAATAAATAATGTTTTAAATGGAACAAAGAAATTGCTAACTGCTTTTGCGTTTTTTTGTTGTTAAATGTGTACTGCCAAGTAATTTCACGATATAGTTCTAAATAACAAAAAATACTGTTAAGCTGTATTAAACTGTTAAGCTTATTGGTATATTTTATTTTAAAAGTGTTTAATATATTAAAAGATTAACACAAATAGAATGTGGTTTACGATAATGAAAGCATATACAAACAAAACGAAAATAGACTAACTTTGTTTTAATACTTTTATCAATTTATTCTCACTGCCGTTTCATTACGCGTACATACATCTCCTGCATACACTCACAGAAGATAATCGAGAAGCCTGTAATGCACCTTACCTGTTTATTATACAGGGTGTTTTAGGATTATATTAAAAAAATTAAAATTTGGGTTCAGAGCACCAAAATAAGAGAAAAACTTCCTATGAAGCTGTATCCGATATGGCTTCGTTAAATAGTTACAGTCCTTTAAAGATAGGGTCTAAATCCAGTTTTTATAATTTTTCTCAAATTTTGAAATAGATACAAAACTCATATTTGGTAATTGTGACCGGCTAAGGAAATAACATTGTACAAGTAATTGTTATTATAAAACCTGCAAACGTGAAAAACAGAATACATAATAAGAACGTATAAGATTGTTAACAGTAAAAACAAAATTTAAAGAATTTGTTCAAGAATGTTTAAATAACAGTGTTTCAGCTTGGGGCGTTTTTTTCTGTAACACCCTGTATATAAATAAAATAATGCAGAAATAGAAAAAGACTTTCCATAAAGACATTTACCTCGACAGAAAGACTGCCAATAATAACCTATTATACGCGGATATCGCAGTAATTATGACGGACGATGAAACCGATCTATAATGTGCAATACATCTACTAACCCGAGTAAGTTCTAAATTTGATATGGCTATCTCAACTGAAAAGACTAAAACTATGGCTTTTATTGGAGACGAACAAATAAGAACAAAAATTGTAACCAACAACAAGATTCTAGAACAAGTATGATACTTTAGATATCGTGGATGCGGCATAAATTTTGAATACAGTAGAGACATAGAACAACAGTTCAATAAACATCTGAAAAATTAAACTAAAAAAGACACTCTAATTAAATTTTACAAGACAACCGCATTTCCAACACTTCTATATGGAAGCGAGACATGGATCACTACAAAGAAGCAAGAACGCCCGCCGTATACATTAAGTCAAGAAATTAAATTCCTCAGAAAAGTTAAAGCAGCGATGCACATACCGCGGGCCGCATGCGGCCCACTGTCGATATTTATGCGGCCCGCCAACGAATTTTAAAAATTGTTCCAAAAACTACAAAAGTAGGTAGAAATCCATTCAAATCAATATTTCTTAACTTTTTATTTTATTCTAACTTTTGTAATTGTTAGTAAGATATATCTTTAAGTACCTACTACTTTCTTGTTCAGGTTTACTACGTAGGACAGGTATGCTCCTCGTCGTTCCAAGCATATTGTTACGAGACTAGAAATCTGTCGAACCAACTAGATTACGCGAAGATTCGCGAAACACGTCGGTATTATCCCCGAACAATGTGGTAGGTTCTCGATGTTAGGTAACTCGTATAAATACAACGCATTGCCCGCTATCAGGGCAGTTAAGTTTTAACCACGGACAAGCGAACGTTATATTGTTTGAATTGTAATCTGCGATGAATAAATATTTCGTCGTTTGAACTTGGCATCTACCTACGTAACAATATAATATCAATTTTGATATGGATAAACCAGGCCCCACTAAAAAACGTAGTCGTAAGGTTGAAGATGAAAATCGACAATTTTAAGATATTTGGACCGAAAAATACTTTTTTTATTTCATTGCATAACAAAAGTGTCTGTTTAATATGCAAGAGTAGTGTTTCTATTCCGAAGGAATATAATATGAAAAGGCATTACGGAACCCAGCATCATACTTTTACCAAATTAACCGGCGAAAATCGAACGCAAAAAATTTCCACTTTACAAAGGGAACTAATAGGCCAGCAAGCTATGTTTACAAAACCAATTCAAGATGTTGAAACAGCTACTGAAGTTAGCTGTAAAATATCTCGAATAATAGCGAAAACTTGTCGGCCTTTTAAAGATGGTGAGTTTATTAAGCAGTGTTTAGATATCGCCGCAAAAAAAATGTGTCCGAAAGTTGCACAGAGGTTTGAGAAAATTCAACTAAATCGGATGACTGTTCAAAGAAGACTTACCACATTATCAGCTAATATAGAAGAGCAATTAGCTACGAAATCGAAAAGTTTTGAGAATTTTTCTATAGCATTCGACGAATCTACAGATATAAGTTCCATTGCTCAACTCTCAATATTTTTACGAGGTGTAACGCAAAATTTTGATGCGAGTGAAGAACTGATTGGTATGAGTTCTTTGACAAGTCAAACCAAGGGGAGTGACATGCTCAAAGTTCTTCTGGAAAAATGTTCTATAATGGATTTGGATATAACGAAATTATCTGGAATTACGACTGACGGAGCACCTTCAATGGTTGGAAGTAAATCTGGAATAATAATTATGTTAAAAGAGTATTTACAAACTAAAAACATAGATACCAAGGAATTAATGCAGTTTCATTGCATTATACATCAATCATTTGTAGTAATTCATACTATTTAAAAATAAAAATATTTGTGTTAATAAGTATTCTTTGTAGTGACTTATAATGTCCTTGGCTTATAATTTTCCCGAGTGGCCCCTGTTCCCTATAAGTCTGTGCATCCCTGAGTTAAAGGTTGCACAAGGTTGGATAGAGCAAGAAATCAAGAGAAGACCTATCAATATTGAATCTAAACGACAAAATAAGGACTAATCGAAGAAAATGGAAATTGGAACACCTAGACAGAATGAATTGCGAGAGATTACCATTTAAAGCAAAATACTATAAATGCCATGAAAAAGGCAATGTAGGAAGAGCTAGTGAAATATGGGTAGCGTAACAGGAATAAAACCTAATACGTGGAGCGAAGAAGAAGATAAAACACTTTTATTGGCAAAAAAAAACGGATACCAATTGTAATTTGACATTATCATAATTACTGAAATTTTTGTCATTCAAGAAATTTCTCTAAAAACGAAATATAAATGGTCACTCTGATGAGTGGTCAATCATTATATGGTGAATGTCGCAACACACGTCAACCAAGCTCCGGCACTTTTAAGTCACCAAAAATTGAATCGTCTTGCATTGTTGTGGTGGAATTTAATAATCTTTACAATTTGTTAATTGTGGTTGTTTTTTTTAATAACATTGTTCAGTTTGATTAGTTGTTGAATTTGGTTGTGTGGTAAAATTGCAAAGTAGACAATTCTTTTCGAATCTCACCAAAGTAACAACATAACTTTCTTTTGATGAATTTCAGCTTTGAATGTTATTTGTCTGGTGGTTCCTTTTGCTTACTCTCTATAAATAAATAACTCAATCTGTCATAGCCTGCTATCAATTGTTTGATGATGGACCAATTTTCGTTAACCTTCTAAGCAAATCGTAGATGTTAAGGCGCTTTTATCAAAATCAACATCTCATTTATTTTTTTAGATCATACAAATCATCATAAATCGTTATAAAAATGACAAAAAAATTTGTAAATAAACCTAGAAAAAGCAGTCGGAAAAGATATTAAATTCGAAGTTAAACGCTTCTCTTAAATTAACTGTTAAAACTTAAAACTATTTCAAAATGTATATAACATGGTGTTGAAATTGCAGTAAGCTTGGAGAAAACCGAAAACAGACTTGAAAAGGAAAACAATTCAACAATTACTGTCAAAATTTTGTTAAAATCTGTTAGATAGATATGTTTTTATAATCGTTCAAAGTAAATTAATTGTTTTGTGTAAACATGAAGAAAAAATAATTTCGTGTGTTAATTAAATATTGTTCGTTACGTGGAAAACCATTACAGAAACTAAAGAAGTATTCAATTTGCTTTTGATTAAATTATAAAAAAAAATCTTTTAACCTGAAACAAAGCCAACATGTGTATAGTACAGCTTTTTAATATTCCTAGAATTTTTATTTAAACAGTGTCACAAGTCTTTAAATTCTTTTCTGCTTGTCGTTTCATTCATAAAATATTTTTATTTTTAATATTATTCTAAATGAAATATAAACGACAGACCAAGGAAATATGACCTTATACATATTCATTTTGCAACAATACTGTGTACATAAAACTAAACTTGGACTCGTATTGTAAATCGCATTTTATAACAATATTCTATTGCGATACTGTCCTGGAGTTTTTTTCTTTGCAATTTCTTAAAGCGCTTTTCATAATTGACACATAATTATTTACATTGTTTTCAACAATTTCTCGAATTTCAGGTGGGAGTGGGTGGGTACACGAAAAATTCTTATTCATTATGCATTAAATTCAATAAGTACAAAATATTCAACTGAAAATTGACAAATTCAAATTGTTAATCGACTTCGAATGTCAATAGTTCATTATTTACGTAAAAGAGATCATTAAAGAGGCAAATTAGAAGCAAATGATTCGTTCTTTAATATCCTACTAATTACATGAATCCGAATTTTAAACACATAAAAGGGTAGCTTAAATGATTGCAATTATAAATAAAACTTTAATAACAAAGAACAGCAAAAATAATTTTGAATGTTTAGATTACTGCTATTTAATTGGTAATTGAATGCAAATTAACGGGCTGTCATTGGATGAATTGAATCTATACAATCAGTCAACCTGGAGTAGGTTAGGTACTCTTTCCTTATTAATAGAGCTGAGGATGTTTGCGGTATAACCATGGTTATATAATGTAACCATAGTAAATTACGCTAAATAGCACCCCAGCTATGCGAATCTGAAGAATGCGTATAATTTCGCGAAATTTCTTTGTAATTCATCAAAAATTTCCGAATTTTTAGGGCCAAAATGTAGTTAAAGTCGGTTCATATCTTTATTTTTTCTATATTTAAGGAAATACAGCTGTAACTCAGGTTGATTGACCTGCAAAAAAAGATCGATAAAATTCCTAGACATTGGTTAGGCGATACGCTTAACATAAGTCCCTATTCATAAAAATAGTAAACGTTTATATTTGGATATCAAAACATTTGAACACATATGCTGCGTTTATTACGATATTTTTTTTTGGTGGATATCAATAATAAGCCTTTACGTCGAATATGTGCTATGCCGCTTTAATTAAAATTAAAGTTAGAACCTTCTTTTAAACGTAAAATTACTATGTTTATAATAAAACAATAATATGTAGTCATAAAACAAAAATTTTATGTAGCGCGTCCATGGCGTGTATAATGGGATAGATACCTGGTTTTTAATTATTTTTATGGAATTATTGACATATAATTTTTCTGTCTTTATATTTGTGGTGGTACTGACAAATACCGATAGAATAATATAATTCGCCGCTAAAGAGAATTACAGCAGACCGATTTTCATGTGGCCGGTTAGAAGTACCGCCCTCGAGATGCGCACGAAATTCATAGGTAGGGGAACCTCTGGCATCCCTTACTACGTCCAAATGCACGTCTCGCACAAAGAGTTTGCATTTCATTTTTCCGAATACTGTCTCTATCTAACACTGACCCTTACTTACGCACGTACAAATTCTCCCACCGGTCACATGAAAATCGGTCTGCTGTACTGATGACTTAGAGATGGAAGCCCGTATATTTACGTACGACAGGGCCGGACCCGAATAAAGAAAAATCATTTTTTCGTTACTACATGAACATTGAACCGCAATTTTTTGTATGAAGGCATTACTCATATATACCTTTCACTCCCTTTTTCTTTGTCACTATTCACAACTAGTATTGTATATACAAGATGGGGCAAATATATGGAGCCATTCGAATATCTTTAATATGGCTACTTAGATTTTAATAAGACTTTCCATAATTAATTAAATGAAAATCGGGGATTCGATGAGTATATTTATATCCAAATCAGACTTCCAGTTTAGCCGGAAACGATGTTAACTTTTTTATTTTAAGTGAAACACCTTGTATATTTTTCTGAATTTCAATGGTGCTCTGCTTTGGGAGCTTAGTAATAATATGGTTCAAATTTCCCAAATTCAAGCGCTGTTGCCATTTAAAAAAGAAATATGTTAGTCTTGAATTTCAAATATGCGATAAGAAAAAAAATCCAAACATTTCTTTATGTTCGTGTACAAAGTTTCATTAAGATATCCCCAACCATTTTTGAAATACTTGACCATTTCCATACATAATAGCAACCCTGTATATATGCTTATATGCCTTGTTTAAATCAAAATATTACTCTCTTTAAAAAATTCTGTAAACTAACCAAAAGGTCTAACAGTGGGTTTATATTTAAATTCTTTAGTTAAAAATTTAACTTGCATAAATTTGTAAATAGCAAATTTTTTAAGATTAATTTAAATTATAAACAATATTCATCTACCTTTAATTTATAAATAATAAATTTATTGCACAAGGTCGGAAAATTGTGGAAATTTGAAAATCTTAAAAATAAATCATCGATTGCTTTCCCTTTTTTTTCATTAATTCATAATTATAAAAAAGTGTCGATAGAACAGCTTTTTTTAAATTGAAACTAAACATTTTTACTTCTATTATTATGATCATTTACTTTTCAACAGTACTGTATGTTGGCGTTATTCGGGTCAAAAAACTCTGCCGTACGTTCACAGTTAACTTTACACTGATTCTCTTTTTTCGGACGGGCCATACGGAAAATATATGACGAACTGTGTGCTCGGGCTGACTCATTTAGAATTGATGCGTAGTTATCGCTAATTTGCACACTAAAATCAAACGGTGTGTTTGTGCTATGCGCGAATCTATGTATGCGTGGTATACTTCCATGGCCTTCCTTTGTTTAAATCAATTGTTGGAATCTTGCGACGCAGATAAGAAATATGCATGGTACGCAACAATGGTTTGCCGTAAATGTACAAACCGTACATATGCCAAATTGTTTATGTTATCTGATAAAACTTAGAGCTGGTGTACTTCGAATTAACCGAACTTTCTCAGATAGCCTCTAAAAACCATATCTACTCGTATAATTAATAGAAACTGATTTAAATTATCAAACAAAATCTATTTTTTTTTAATTGTAGGTTATCAGAGGTTCGTTATTTAAATACAACCGATCATCTAATGGCAATATTCGATTAGGAGGGTTAGACGTACAATTCGTCTACAAATTAATGTCTCACTGTTAAATATTAATCCTATATTTTAGGGTAGAGCCTTACATTCCAGTTTTCAAATACGTAAACACGTCTAATGTGAAGCGAATTGTAATTCGCATACAAAAAAAAATTGAAAAGGAAAATATTCCTAAACACATAGTAAAGGATACGCATAAATATTTTTATTTTTCCAGTCCAAGTCCAGGGAATAATAAAATTCTTTTTTAAGACGTTTTATATACATAAAATGTGTTTTACTTTGAATTTTCTATTTTGATTTATTAAAATCATACATATTTTATAAAAATTTGAAATATGTAAACCTTATACCATTTTATCAAACACGTATTTAGAAACAATTTTGACTTAGTAACACACAATATTTAAATATGATTTTTTTCTAATCGTCAATTCTATGAGAATATAGTTTAGTGCAATCGAAGCAGTTTCTCTCGTTCTTGCCGTTAATCGACTTATTATCGATCGCCTACATTTCAATTCAATTTCGAATAATTTTGTCTTATAGTATGAGTGTTCCATCTGGTATTCTTAATACCTTGTTGGCTGTCCTTTTATGAACATCTTTCGTGGAAAGTTAATAATTCTCCGTTGTTATTTTAACAAATTGATTATGGCTGCTGATGTTTACGATCAGATAATTTTGCTAGTGAGTTCAAGTGAATTTTTTAGTATTCAATTTGATGAATCAACAAATGTAGCGAACATGTCACAGTTCCTATGTTTTGTGACGTATGAATGCGATAGCGACACATCATCAAAGAAAATATGTTGTTTTGCAAAACAGTAGCGGGTCATGTAACAGGACAATGTCTTTTTGATGTTTTTTTTTATGAAGCTAATAGAAATTATACTGTAGAGTTATTAAAGAAATTATACTATAAAGATTGGACAAAAATGTATTGCAGTATGTAGTGATGGTGGATTAATGAAAATATTAAGCGAATATTAGCATGTTTTTTGTAACAAGAGCGTGTCTCTTGTTACAAAAAACATGCTGGAAATCTCAATGAAATTCTTTGTGAAGCTCTAAAAATGGTTAATTTGATTAAAAGCCGACCGTTACAGCACAGGCTATTTGCTAAACTATGCGATGAAATGGGCGAAAATCTTCTTTTCTATACAGAAGTTAGATGATTATTGCGAGGGAAAATGTTATCCCGGGTATTGGAATTGCGAGATGAATTGTAAATTATTTCAGTATTATTAAATTCGTAATTATTCCAATAATTGTTTAGTTTTATTCTGTTGCTGGTAGAAATATTTGTATAGTTATCAATAGATACGAAATAAGAAAAATTTGTTGTATGTTTGAATGAAACGCTTATCCTTTGATAAGTGAAATTTAAAATATAAATTTATGCTATTTTGAAATTCAAACGAAACTAGTTCCTTCTGTTATACTTCTAATAATATATATTATAATATGTATCGTACTTAATGCATTTAATATTTTGGAATCAAACGTTAATTGTCCTTCCCAATATACATTTTCAATATGTTTAAATTTGGAATTTTTGTTTTAATTTTTCTTGCCTTCCTAAATAGGTTACTACCTTAGGTTATCGCAGGGGCAAGTGCTTGAGTAAACAAAATGAAGACGTTTTTTTTTACTAATATACAGTCCCAGGCAATTAAATTAGGACTATGTTATGTTTTCATTAAACATTTATTTACAAAACTAATATAACCGCTTTATTGCTATTGGAAATATTATTACGAGATGGGGGTGGTTCAAGTATTACGTAAGCACCGAAAGGAGGGTGGGGGCTCTTTGCTTTGCTTATTTTTGATGACATGGGGGACGGGGTGTCTGAATGGTGATTACGTAAGCAGTATTTATTTATTTACTTTTCATATTTTTTTTTGTCTGATTTGGCTTATAGCAACCCTTGTCTATGCTCGAAAGCGAAAAGCATGTTCAGGAATTTCCCGAAATAATTGATTATATTTTATACTCGCTGTCACGCAGTGTTTTATGGTTAAGTAAGAAAGAACAGAAGTAGGAGGATTACCGCGCGCGCTATTTACTTGTCTGCATTTGTCCGGTCTAATATCATTGGATTTGACGCGTTCTAAGTTAATGTTTGCTTATTATTGATCGACTTTTGCCACCGTTAAAATAGTTTAAAATGTCGTCTAATGTAGACAAATTAAAATTATACCAAAAATTATTCGAAAGTTTTAAAAAATCTTACACGAACATAAAATTATAAAATGTACAAAAGTAAGTTAATGAAGTTTGGCTCGATATTGTTGTGTCTAAGAGAATTAAGAAGAATTGCAAGCAGCAACTAGGAGCAAATCGACTCTATTAACCTTTTTTTCCAAGGTAGGTTAGCATTCTGTTTGTTGTTAACTTGCTGTGCCCGCGCTCTTAGGGTAGATATTTTTAGAGTATCGTTACGAAATGGCAAAAAACGCCGTATACCGCACAGGTCATCTTTTCAAAACGTTACTTTACTTGTTCGTAAAAAAATTTGAAAAAATATTGGATAATTTTAATTTAGTAGTTTCTACACATACTCTACGGTTATTTTTGTCCAATGGTAAAATCAAAACTATCAAGTCGAACATGCAAAACGTGTGGTTTTTATCATGCCGTCGTCAAGTCATTAAATTGTCACAGCAAGGAGATCAATAAAAATATAAACACACACACCGAAACAAGAGTGAGACCTATAAGAGTAGTTGCTCGTCGTGCTAATGAATTGACGTGCATAGTACAAACTTTGGGCGAATACCAAGATGTTGAATGGCTTGAAGCGAACGATGTCGATATCTCGAAAAAACACAAAAGTGAGCAGCCACAACATCGAGCAGCAAACATCCAATGTCATCGAAGAGTCATGGATTCAAGTGTCTTGGACTGAGGACGATTAATTTGAACTTACCAAATTTTTAAGTAGAACAAAATAAATAAATATCGTATATATGTTAATAATATAATATTTAATTATGATAAATATGATTTGCTTGAATAAGTATTAAATGTGCATTAAATTCCTTTATAGTTTATAAATTGCTTGTTTCATTGTCATAGACAAATAACTATGATAGATCGTTGCTCATGATAAACAATAAAGAAACTTGAACAGATTTTGTAAAAATTATTCCAATACATACGTAAGCATAGGAGGAGGAGGAGGCTTTGCTTATTTTCGCTGACAAGGGGAACGGGGGGATTAAAAATTACTAAAATTCTGCTTACCTATTACTTGAATGGCCCCATGTTTACTATCTCGTAATATTAACTGCGAGTACATTTTACTGCTTTACTCCGACCTATCCCCACGCATTTAGATACATATTGTTTTTAGTTTCTACTAAACTATGTATGAACAACAGTAATTCCTTTCCGTGTTAAAAAGAAAATTCTTTATACAGTGCTTATGTGTGTTGTATGGCGCAAGCCGTAATAACTCCAGATTGCCACCTGTAATTGGTATTAAGTTGTTGGGGAATCCTAAAGTATGTATTTTTATAATTATTATTATTTATTATCATTATATACTTACCTAATTTAATATTGTTTGTGAAATAATTTTTGTATAAATCCAATGTACAATGAGTAAATACAATCGGGATTGTCCCGTCCACGCTAACATTTTAATTTTTTAAATGTTTTTCAGTTAGATGATAAGCATTATGCCAAACTGTGTTGGAGAATGTTGCAAAATCCATACATGTATGTACATACTTCCATTGTTGCTAAACCGCCAATACAGAAATATCACATCAAAAGCGCACGTCAAAAGTGGTAATCTCGCAAACGATTACATTTGGTCGACGAGTGAAATATTCGCTTTTTTAACCTATTGTTAAGACGACTTCTTTTTTACAATTATTTTATAAAGACCTACGTTGGGTCAATAATACCATACATTGTTACTCTTTTAAAGAAATTCAGGAACTTGTATATAAATACAGGATAAATCAGGAATTACTTATTTAACAAAAAGTATATCCTTCTCTGGAATATACTATTACGAAGGCATTATTTTTAATTTGCTTTTAAATTTTTAAGTTTTATTTACATTTACGATATATTCTGTTATCACCTTTAAGTATATGTCACGACTGTCATTATTCGTATTACACTTTTCATGTTGTTTTCCGCCATTTAAATTTATGGACCATAACCAAAAAAGCGTGCAATAGAAAAATATAAACAAAACTTAGCAACACTGTGTGATACAATTATGACGTACCCCGTCTGTAATCGTAAATAGATTATAATGGTTTATTTGCGTTGTAAACTATACCCGAACTCTTGACAATACTGTTTATTTTAATGTTAAAATTAAATGACCATAACTCGGAAAATTTTCAAAGTTACCAATTCTTGGTAAATGGTACCTACTTTCAATAATACACGTTGCAAGGGTTTAACAAATTAAATTTAAGGTATGTTAATTAAGTATTAGTTGTAAGCCTAAGTATAAAGTTTAGAATAAATTCCATTGTTCTTAATGGAATTTATTGATGCCTATCTGGGAAACACGAGTTTAAAAGTAGATGGCCAGATTAAAACCAGTGTATTGAATTTGTACATTAATAAAGCTAGGTATATAGAAATACAAGAAAGCAGTCTAATGAATAAGGCAATAAACTTGAAAATATAAAAGATACCGTTTCTTGGAATATAGTTTTAAATTCATTCAAATATTGTTTTTATATAATAGTTTCAGCTTGATAAGGAACATTAAATATTGATGAAATTGTACATGTTTGAATTCTATATTATAGTCTTAATTATATTTAACAAATAAACATACACGATTTATCTTAAACAGACAACTTACTTTAATTCTTATTCTATACCATAGATGGTGAAATTGAGTTGACAAAATTTTTAAGATCATAAAAGAAACTTGTATTTTCAAAATTAATACTCTTTTAAAACATATGTATAATTGTACATTTCCGTAAAAACTGGGTCTAATAGCAGATGCTAAAGATGCAATATAAATAGCGCAATGACGATTATTTTTTACAAAAATCACAAGGCGAAGTCTTTAAGATTGTACCATTCGCATGGAATAAATTGTTCCCATGTTCGTTCGTTCATAATAATTGACGAACAGACTGATATTCTCCAAATTATGTGGACAATTTATATTAAACATGAACATTTTCGAAGTCATAATAAACGAAAGTGGATCAAAAAACTACTACAAATTAAATTTTTCTATTTTACATTGCATTAAATGTTTCTAATTTTTTGTTATATTAACTGTTGACTGTGAAAATACACTTTGTTTCTCTATTTTATTCTATTCTGCTTTTTAAATCTTTTAATAAAGATTTCTCTTTTTTTTTAATAGGGATCATTAAAACGAATAATCAGATGTAAATTTTTTTTTATACATATTTACAATTGCTGGAAAGTATTTCAAACAAAAAAGTAAACAAATGCAAACATATTTTCTTACTTTTCATTGTATAAATTTTAGTTTCTAGTTACTTGAAAAAGAGTTAATAAAAATAAGAGTCGAAACGTCGTAGAAGAAAACATTAAGTCATTGAAGGTCGCTAAACCAATAAAAAAGTATATTATTTTAATATTAAGACATGGCCAATAAAATAAATAAGAAAATTAAATTCTTATAAACACTAAATAAATATATATGTATATATAAAATGAGATGTTCAAGTCAAATTAAAATTTACACAAAACAATATAAGAAGATATGTAGCTTTACGATAAATACATATCCAGTTCACTTACCGAAATTTTTATGCCGTTCAAACAAGAACCGATACACTCTCTGAAGGCCATTTGAAAGCGGCGCACAAATTTGGCACATGCAAAAGCCTTTCGAGTTCAACAGGTACGGCGAAAGTACGACTGATAGCACGCCGGGGTGGCAAAAATGATCAAAAAGATTAAAGGTCCATATCCCCACTCTTCTGACGTTATTGGTTTGCAGGGCGCAAATGAGGGATTTGCGCAGGTAAATAGTGGCATATTGATAGTTGTTTAAACATTTCGAATATACAAAATTTAATACCGGGAAAAATGTAATTGCCATAAGCCGTTTTATTACATTCGAAATTTGAATAACCCAGTCTATTCACTAGCATGCAGGTAAAAGGGACGGCAATAACTGAAATTTCTAAATATTCTCGGTATTTGTTTAAAACTTAATTAAGAAAGTGTAATATTTTCGGAAAATTATGTAACAACGTATAATTCCTAATTATCTATAAATGGAGGTGATACGAATCGCTTTACATGTTATCAACGGAGTTCCAACAATGTGGGTGTAGATATCATCAACCAAAACGAATAATCATCTGCATATGAACGCAGATATTTCAGATATTGCAAACCATTGTATATTCCTATGTAACTAAATTATAAAATCACAAATTTACACATAGAATATTTAGTTACTTACACAATACATTCAAAAAGTTTGGAAATTAACTTTTTAAGAAAAGAAACAAGTGAAAACTTATTTAATTTTTCACGTAGACCCTTCACTACTTAATTTATAAGTGCTCATAGAACCGCTTGTGTATTTTATTAATAAAGAAATTGTTCCAAAAAAGTTTGAGTAGGTATATCAATACGTTAAGCACGTATTACGCATTTGTTACATGCAAATATAAATATATAAATGAAAAAATAATTTCAAAATAAAAAAATGTTGATTGCCAGTTCGTTATCTTCCAGACAAACAAACGCTCAGTAGAACCTTCACAATTCTTCGATTAACAGGTGTGTTCCCTACACCAACTAGTGAAAGAGAACTTAAGCGAAGGCACAATGATACAGAAGTGCTTGAGGTTGTTGAAAATGATCCTGGTGTTAGTATGAGAAGAATTTCTGTACTTACTGGACAAACTAGGACGGCTCTGCAAGACACTTTCGAGAAAACGGACTGCATCCCTATCATTACCAAGCCGTACAAGAACTTTTCCCCCACGGATGTTCCCCAAAGAGTTCGTTTTTGTGAATGGTAGAGCAATCATCTGGATACTCTTTCAAGAATCCTTTTGTGGCGAAGCTACATTTACAAGAGATGGAATAAACAATTTCCACAACGAACATATGTGGGCAATCGAAAACCCTCATGCTGTTCGAGAAACCCACTTCCAGAGAAGATTCTCCGTAAACGTTTGGGCTGGAATAATTAATAATGACGTTATCGGACCACATATCTTCGACGGAAATTTGAACAGCGAAATGTGCCGGGCTTTTTTGAAGTACGATCTACCTCTACTACTTGAGGACATTCTTCTTCAAATCAGAAGGAAGATGTTATTTTTACATGATGGTGCTCCGGCCCATTATGGAAGAGGTGTCACTAATTTCCTCAATAAACAGCATTCGAATCGATGGATAGTCGTGGTGGTTCCATTGCTTGGTCACTGCGATCTCCGGATCTCAGCCTACTAGATTCTTCATGTGGGGATATGTGAAGAGACTTACATATTCAACGGGATAGGCTAATAATAGGGACTAACTCGTCCAAAAGATTCATGCAGCGTTTTATGAGGTAAAAACTATATGGAGAATTACAACTGGGAACGAGAGATCCGACGGGGGATTGAGTTATGCATTGCACACGACGTTGGTCCTATTGAGCAGCTTTAATAATTGCACTGTCATTACGCATTCCTTAAAATAAACCACTTCTTTTCCTAAGCCCTCGAGTAATTTACTTCAGCTTAAAACCACTATGTCTCAAGAACCGTTAGGAATTCGGGAAAAGTGAATGTGAGTCATTTTTGCTTAAAATTAGACATTGAATTCACATACGAAGTATCTCGGATACCTCGGCGCCTACTGGGTATTCCAGTCCGGTATATACGAGGATGATTTGGCTGAGAGTCGACTAATGGACAAATTGAAGAAAGTAATTTCTGAAAAACTAAACAGATAGAAACAAGAAAAATCCCTAACCACAAAATATATTAATAAAGTCTATGTACGTATTTCGGCTAAGTAGCCATCTTAATATATTTTATGGTTATGTCTTTTTCTTGTTTCTGTCTGTTTCAGATTTCAAGCCACTGCCTCCACCTATTTTGGATCTGAAAAACTACTTGGAATTCGTCATAAAAAGTTTCTCTTTCATCATGGGAACGGGCCGACCTATTTATGTCAGGCAAGTTATTCGCAAAAAATTGATCAATTGAGATGTCAGGTTGTGCTGCGGCCACCCTATTCGCCAGATCTAGCCTCGAATGACTTAGATTTATTCTCCAAAGTTCTCCTTGTTGGTAAACAGTTTCGGTCCGCTGAAGAATTTATTACAGCAACGCAATAGTATTTTAAGGATTTTAAGGAGAAAGTACATGACAAAAATAAGGACATTGAAGTTGAAAGAAAATATATTAAAAAATAATTTAAAAAAATTAATACTGTATTTGCTTCATTTCGATTCTAATTCTCATTAAATCGTCCCTGTAAATAATAATATTCAAATTATCATGTGCGCACGTCACTGGATACTTATGATATAATTTGTCATAAATCCTTATTGTTCACATTAAGGACGGATTGGATGCATACTGAGTAAATAAAAACAATAATTCACGGTCACTTGGCATAAGGCATTATGAATGTCTTCTTATTTCAAGGACCTGTAGACACGTAAAGTACATATATCCAGTAAGATTATTACTAGAAACTTATCGTTGTATATTAATAATGGAAAACAATAATACTAATTACTTATTCTAAGCATTTGCATTATGCTTTCTCATATACTTAATGTATATTGCCAACAAATTACAAGTGATTGTATTGTAAAGAGACTTTACTGATAAGGAAGTTAGTAATTATGATAATTTGAACACGCTTATAGCATGATCATTAATAATGTTTATATTTATTATTTATGAATGCCAAATATGTTTTATCTGCACACATAAAACCCAAATGTAGATGAAATTTAGCTTCGATGGCTCGATAAACTATTTGGATACAGTATATGTACATACCTTTCTCAACTTGACCTCCTATCAGGAAATTAAATTTTAGAAATTTCATCACGAAATCTTTGTTTTGGAAATTAATCACGATTTTTAAAATTAAAGTGTTTAACGAGCATTAAAAGATAATTTTATAGAAATTTATTTGGCAATCCAATATGTCTTTATCATTTTAAAATATTAACTGATTTATAAAATAAACCAGAAACAATAATTATATTAACATTGCTATTAGATAATAAAGCTTTAATAATATAATTAATGCCGAAGCGGTTTAATCAATAGTATTTTAATAATAGCTATAATAGTATTATTATAGAAAGATGTAATTTTACTTTTGTAGAAAAGTATACTAAAATATGCTAATATGTATTCTCAAATAGCTATTTTATTATCATAAGTTTTATAATACCCAAATTTAGTTTACTCATCTGTTTTATTTATTCGACGAATAATTATATTACGCAATTATTTTCCTCTTTATCATACCGATCCTAACGGCCGGTTTTAAAATTCCAGCATGAAATGCCTTTTAACTAAAGACACCTTTTAGTTGATGGTGACTTTAAAACCTCCATTAAAGCAGATGCGTTTCATAAAGGAAACTATATGCGCCTCTAATAAAAGTCGACTTAGGTTGGATCGAACATTTTCATATAAATACATCTAGAGAACACCGCATAACATAATCCACAAGCTCTGAGGTACTGCTTAGGCTGCGAACGCATCCACCTTTAAAACGTCAGCTCGTAGCCTTGTTCACTCGATGCGCCCAGTCTGGCTATACAATTGCCACGCAAAGAAGATCGACATCAAACTCAAGGAAACCATAAGAATCATTACCGGTTGTTTAAAAAGTTTAAAAGTCCCAGTTCTAAACTATATTGCACCTTCCACTATGATGCCGGCCTGTCGAGACTGAAGTCTAAAATCTCGTCGACTACGGCTACCAGAACAACTTCTAGCAGAAAATTTCAACCTAAATGATAGATGGAGAGAGTATTGAGAGGCCTTAAAATCATCGATCCTACCGTATCTTTACCAGGAATGGAGCTGCCTCGCCACGAATGGAAGAAACTCGACAGACTCACGGTGGTATTTGCCGTGAGTGGGGACTGGCTGTGATACCGACTTGCGAATGGGGAGAACCTCGCCAGACTATTTACCATGTAATAACTGCTCCCGGGTGCACACGAACTGCGCAACAAATTTAATCCGTACGTAATCCCTTACACGAACTGCACAACAAAATTTTTGGGTAATACATCGGTTCTTAATCCCTAACACGAACTGCACAACAAATTTAATCCGTATGTAATCCTTAACACAAACTGCACAAGGTTGGGAGATATACAAAAAAAATACATATATTGATATAGAACAAATTTTAATGAACATGCATATAAACATAAACGAAATCAATATACAAATTACAATAAATTAGAAAAAATTACAAATTCAATGAACTTAAAGTATGAGATACACATTGTAGAAAAATAAATCTAGAGATCGTGTTATTTTTTAATTGTTGAATTTTTTCGTCAATATATAAACTTTTCCTTAAAATACATTTTTTATATATCTTTTCTGCCCCAACAAACAAGTATTAATCTTTATATATGTATGGGTTTGCATATCTCTTAAAGCGTTGACAAACACATGTATATTGGGATGAGGAACACCACAATTTTTGTTGAATTGTGCGTGAAAAGATTCGCAAGAATTAGTTGTTCTTGATGTACTTGAATCAAGTGACGCCCAAATTTTCGGTGGGAACATTGCATTTTCATCTATGTATGTATTAACTAAATAGTCGGCAAATTCATCAACTCTTCTATCTTCTGGTTTCTCGCACATGAAATCCTCCACAAACGCGTCACCGACGTCTTCTGGTTTTAAATATGAAAGTCCAAAAATATATCGTAGCCATTTTCCTGTTATCGATTCCTTATTTTTGTATTCTGCAGTTAGCCCCACTTGCTGTATTTTTCTCCACCTGTGAAATAAAGAACAAACATTATATACTTTTTCCTTTTTTTACTTTTATAGTGCATAATATTATTATTACAAAAAACCACTACTCACCAGGATTGTGTTAGATGGAATCGGCATCCTATGATAACGGAATATGGAAATACTTCTTTGACACTCCAATGTATTGCTTGCTCAAAGTCTACATACACTTTTCTTGGGCTCAGTTCAAGCCCTAGCTCACTGCATTTTGTTTTTAACAATATAAAAAGTGTTTCGTAGGTGAACTTGTTCTTATTTTTTAATAAACAAAAAGCAACCGGTACGTAATTGTCATTTGAATACACATGGATAGTAAAAAGTTGCATGAAAAATTTGGTACAATAGTCAAATGTACCGTCCATCAACAAGTTTTCTTGATTTTTACATAAAAACTCCATATTACTTTTCGTTGAAAACACAATAATATTATTCTCCACATCATTTAATAAAACAAAGTCCTCGTTTTTTGACGTTTTAGTATCCATTTCTCGAACACACTGGTGAACATCTTCTATGGATTTTGGTAATTTTGGTAGACATTTAAGTTTTGCGCGATTAAGGATGTTACGAATATACAGTTCATAAAGTATAAGTTTTCAGTTCGTACTGCCCAAGTGTGAACCGCAAATTGTACTTTATCTCTTTCTAACACACATGAATACGCGCTGTAATACTACACACGTTTGTCATTTTAAGTTAAGACGTACGTCTTTGAAATATTATATTAAATAAAAAGGATAGGTTGTCTAGGAGATAGTCTTATGACATTCGACTTGTTGTCAAATTATTTCAATATTGTTGTGTATTGACTTTGTTTCCGGTATTCTGACTTCTAGGTTAAGCATTCTTCCAATTTGAATATTTAGTTTATCAAAAATTACAAAATCTGTTCTTTTCAGAACAATACTGATAATAAATAGTAATATCAATTAGTGGCAATAAGTACGAAATTGCTTGATTATCACTTTGACTTTTCTAACCTAATATTTTACAGAATATTTCTAAGATGCCAGGTAAAACTCTTGGTTCTATTAAATCTTACAGTATTTTAATGTCCATCGACTGTGTTCATGAGGTAATTCACAAAATCAGTTAGATAAGGCGGTGTTATGAAATAAGTTTTATTTTAGAGGGTAGCAGTAGCCCTTAATATTTCTAGTAGAACGGTCTACACTATTAAGCATTGTAGCATTCAGAATCCAGTCTTATCGTCTGTTGGCAAAAAAGGTCTTGTAAGAAGCCAAAAACTAAGGACGTAACAGAAGCAACTAAAATGGAAGTTCGAAATACTGTTTATGACATGTATAAAGAAAGTATGTTTTTAATATATTGTAAACATTTATTACATGTTCAAATTTTTTAGAAAAACATCTTACCTTAAAAACTCTAAACAATGTTTTGGCTATGAAAGAATTTGTTCATACATGTACAACTACTTTAGCAATATTGCTTAAAGATATTGGTTTTTAATATACGAAAGAGTGTTACAGGAGAGGGCTCACAGAGAAATTAAATATAGTCTGCATGAGAAATGTGTTTTTAAGGAATATATGAATAACTTAAATTCAACTTTACGTCAGGTCATGTTCCTTGATGAAACTTGGATCTGTTCGAAAGGGAATAGAATGACATCCTGGCAAAATGATAATATAAAAAGTGTTTTAGGAAAAATCGCAAACGATTTATTATTATACATGTTGGCACAGAAAGTGGCTTTATTAAAGGAGTCTGATTTTTCCATAAAAAACGATCACTGGTGATTACTATCGAGACATGAATGGTGACTCCTTTAAGCAATGGGTAAATGATAAGCTTATACCAAATCTTGAGGTACCATCACTTATAATAATGGATAATGCTTCTCATATCATAGTGCTATTCAAAATAAACAACCAAATACCTCAAAAAAAACAAATTTTGGAATGGTTGAGAAAAAAAGATAGAAGCTATTTACCTACAATGACTAAGAATGAATTCATTCAATTAGTAAAATATCATAAAGAAGAGAAGATATTTATTATAGATGAAATAATAAGAGAAAGTAGACATGAATTTTTAAGATTACCCCCGTACCATTGTGACGAACGCAATTGAAATGATTTGTGCTAAGGTTAAAGATTATTATAATTCAAGTATTGGAAGAAGTGGTTATTCAGATGAAAGAATTAAAGAAATGTGGAATGAAGCTTTGCAACAGTGTGATGAAATTACTTGGTATAACAGGGCAGAGATTGCTCTAATAATAATTAATGTTAAGTTCTGAGTCAGAATCTGACTAGTTCATTTTTGTAATATATACTTCATTCACATTAAAAATAACATATTGCAAGTATGTAATACAAGTAATATTTTTGAAGTTTTATTTGGTTGGAACAAGGAAGTTTACTTCTATAAGTTCACTAAACATTAATAACCAGCTATCTTATTTTGACAAAATATTTTTGTATAAGTTTAATTGGTAACATTAATACATACTACCATAAAAACCATCAATATGCATCATTTTGCATGCACATAATATGAGGCAGCGATGAAATTACTCGAAACATTACATGATAAAGATCTCGTGGCAATGTTTTATTTGAATTAAGTTGGTTTTTTTCTTATTGGTGGTGTACTAACTTGCAAAATTATCAAATGTAGTTTTCAGAAAATCCTCATGTGTTTGTTAAATATCTTCATGTAATAAAGAATAATATGGATTTGGATTGTATTATATGCAAGACGAATTATTATACCATTATTTTCTAAAGAAATAATAAAATATTAAATGTAGACTATATAAATGTTTTCTTTTATGTATAATTTTATAAATGTAATTTGACAACTCTCAAAAGGTAATTCTTTTTTAAAGAGTTACGATCATAAATTTTACATTCTTTTCCAATATATTTAAATTTATTTAAAATATAAACAATATATAAATTAAGTTGAAATCTAAATTATTCATCAAATTAATACATTCCAAATCTTCTTAGCCCAGATATAGTGCAGGAAAATGATTTCGGTAGGTATGTCATTCTTAATAATGCAAACATTTTTAACACTAAAGATCTTTTCAATACCTATGCATTTTACTATTGATATCTGACTTGAAATACTTCTTTTTAAATAAATTTTTGATCGAATATTTTCGTGAGTTTATAATTACAAATACCATTTAAAATAATTTTTGTAATATTAAAGTAATAATTTCCGCATAGTTTTCTTGAATAGACTTACACAGAACTAGAAAAGAAACAATACTTTTGAACTATTCATGTTCCCACTTTACTCATTATTATTATTTTGATATGTAGGTTATGTATATGCTTCCTTTGGTTATATGCAAGTAACATACTAAAATTTTGACAATATTGCAAAACATGATGTTTATATTTTATGATGACAAACGGTTGTTTCCGCGATTGAATACTGACTTCATTTGACTCTGCAGTACCGATTTGAATCATATGCTTCGAATTTGACCTTGAACTGAAAACTTATACTTTATGAACTATATGTAACATCTTTTGTGGTTAATGTCTCTAACATATTGGTATTAATTTCACTTTTTATTAGTTTTGCGGGAGTTTCTGCTAACCTCTCCTCTGCTTTCCTCTTGACGGAGTTGCTAAGTTTTTGTCTAGTTAGTACGTTTTCAGTTATCGCGCCATGATTATGAATCCCTACTTTTTTAGAAAAGACATAGTCTCCACCTACAGTAAATATTTTCGCATTACACGTTTTTTTGCACACCTCCATGTTTCACCTGTTTTTTTACTTTCACGAAACATATAATATTTAAAATTTTCGAAATCTATCAATAATTGATTACCGCGCTCGCCAAACATCACACTTAACTGCATCTAAACTTTTACAAAAATAAAGATAAACTAACATAATTAGTTTTTTTTCGTTCATGGGTCTTTGAGTTTTGTTCTGTGGTCGAAGTTGCCTCCACTTCCACTCCGTTGTTTCGTATTTCCCAGGGTTGTGACGTGTTTGAGTCTGATGTAATCGTTGGATGTTGTGTTTTTTGTGTGGTCCTGTGTGTGTTGTATTTGTGTAAAGTCTGTGTGTCAGTCGCTTTTTTTTTTTTTTTTTTCTGCGTTTAAGTCAAATGTGTTCGTTTTTTTTTTTTTGCGTTTCAGTTGAGTGTGTGTTTAGTGTTTGTTATTGTAGAGTGTTATTATTGTCTGTGTTTGTGTTACGAAGTATTGTATTTGTTCTTTTGTGGCGTTTGTCGAGTGTAGTGTTATTATCATATTGCCTAAGGCAAGTGCTAGTTCGTCATTTGTGTTAAGTGTCGTGTCTTTTTGTCTTTGTGTCCATGGATTTGTTGTTGGGGGTGGTGCTGGTATGTATTTAGGTTGAGGTGTGGTTTTGTTTGTAGGATTGTTTGGATTGTTGGGACAGTTTATGAAAGTGGATAGATGAGGACCACCGCAGTTTGCACACTTTGGTGGGGTTGTTTTTGTCTTAGTACATAGATGTGTCGAATGTCCGTCTCCGCATTTCATACATTTGTAGTTTATGTTGCAATTCCGTTGGTGATGTCCGAAAGTCTGGCACTTGTGGCATTGTATAATGTCAGTCCGTTTGTTGAGTTGTTCTATTTTGATTGTAAGTCCGCAGCAGTCGCGTAAGTTGAAGATTGACTTGTATTGTCTCGTCAGTTCGATTAGTACAAGTGGTGCTGGTATTCCGTGTTTGCCGTTCATGCGTTTAATTTTTAAAGTCGGGTATCATTGGTCCGTCAAGTCGTCTGTGATGTCGGTGTCTGTTATAAAGGTGGGAATGCCACGCATCACCACCTTTAGTGTCTTTTCACTTCTCAATTGAAATGTGTAATATTGAATTTGTTCGTTGTCTAGTGTATGTTTTAGTTTTCGATAGTCTTCGTCGGTTGTCGGTTCGATGTGTATTCCTGGTTTCACCATTTTGTTTTCTACTGTGTTAATGCTGTTTGATTTAAGTAATTGTCGTATGTATGTCCATTTGTCTTTTTCGATTATGATAATTGGTGCGATTTTGTGTGTTTTTTGTGTTTTTGTGTTATGTGTGGTAGTTTTGTCACTTACCCTGGGCGAGCTGGCTGATGTTGAAGGCTGTGGAGTGGATTCGGCAGTTTCTTCTTCCATCTTTTCGTCGGTTTTGTTGTCGAGGGCGTCGTAAGAATTTTTAGTTTCGATCGGTGTGATTGTTTCGTCTATTTTTGGTTTCTTCGTGAATTTCGGGTAGATGAAGTCTTCTGCGGATACGATTTCAGTTTGCATCTTGTTCTGTGTTCGGTGTTGTTTTTTTTCTTCTTTGAGCGGTTCGGTGTTTTTTTCTGGAATCCTGACTTGTATTTTTGGCTGGTTTGGATCTACCATAAATATGTTAGGCGATGTCCGTAGGATGTGCTGGATATCTCGTTCATTAAATGTTCTGTCGATTATCTCGAGTGTCTCTTCTTTTAATTCCTGTGACCAGACGATCGTGGTGTTCGGATTAAGAATTAACTTTGTTAAAGTAACAATTCGGCCGGCCATTGCTTCCGGCTTCGTATTTACGGTATAAAATCGTATGTTCTCTCAGCTGGTGTACTGCTCGCACAGACGACGCAGTGAGAATGATTGTTCACATAATTAGTTGGCGACAGCCCTTTTATATAATTTACATTGTCTATAATTCTACCCCTACCCTCTCGTATCTTTACCAGGAATGGAGCTGCCTCGCCACGAATGGAAGAAACTCGACAGACTCACGGTGGTATTTGCCGTGAGTGGGGACTGGCTGTGATACCGACTTGCGAATGGGGAGAACCTCGCCAGACTATTTACCATGTAATAACTGCTCCCTTGCAGCATATGGAGTGTGACTTCTTTGAAGGTACTCACTACATGTTGGACTAGATTAATGGCCTTGATTGTAAAATTTAATTTTGTTCTGTGTAGTAGTATATTTTTAATCCATGCTAGCCATATGCTAAATAAGTAATTTAGGTTGGTCACATTGTTTATTAGTTCCTTTTGGTATTATTTAATATTTTCTGTCATTTTATGGGCCAATTTTACTGTTTTCTTATTGTTGTTTGACTGTGGTAATTTAATATTTATAGTTCTTTAAAATCTGTGACAAATTAAATAAATTTAGAAGAGCTCATTTTAGCAAGGCAGAAAAAATATTATGTACTTGCAAATGAAGTATATAATGAAAGAAATATATTAAAATAAAAAATTTCTGACCAAATCTAGAATTCAATTTTGAGTTCTATTCACAACTATCCTTTCTACATAATAAAAAGTCCATGTAAACTAAATTATCTTCTATTTTGTTATTTAATAGAATCATTTATTCAGAGGTCGGGTTTTACTTCAAACAGTGATTATTAGAGACTGGACGCATGAGGCCGAAATTACGATGGACCATATAAATAGTCTATAACATCGCTAAGTATAACACGCAGTTATTAAATAGCACTATTCACTCGGTTAACCGCACATCTGCTTTTTGTCGTTGAATTGTGACGCAATTACTTCAATTTTACAGTTAAATTCCTTTCTTCATGGATAGAAGGGTGAGGAATTTTAATAATTTATTTTATTTATTAGATTATATTTTATAAGATAAATATTTTTTTCATTGTTTTAACTGTTAATTACATACTTCGTAATTTTTGTTATAGATTGTGTTTAATATCCTTTCATCGAATCTACTTCTTCCAATTATTTTGACGTAAGTGTCCGGTGAATTTAGTTAAGTTTCAATAACTTACGCATACATTTTTAATTTTGATTCATTTACATCTACAACATTGTTTAAGTTTCTTTTTCTCAGATATGATATGGAACAACGTCGAGAATGTCGAGTTGGATTATGGGTCACAGTCATGGTATGTCCATTGCCAGTGTTTCCGAAATTTATTACAAAGTCTGTAAAATATCGTTTAAAATTTCCAAGAAATCGCACGTAAAACGTCACTCAGCATCACATACACAGAAATTAGACGCGTTGGAATCTGACAATTTTAGCGAAGAACTCTGTGAAACTTTAATGGCGGCATTAATAGAACTTAACAGTCCCACCTTCAAAACATTTCTCCAAAAATATACTGGTCAAAATGTTTCTTATGAATCTACCTTACGCAAATATTATGTTTCTAAGTGCTACACGAAAGCAGTAGAACGCAGTAGAAGCCATCTTTTAAATTAGTACCCATTAGCGCCGACGAAATTGTCGATATATTAAGACGCTGTATGGTAAATGTTGTAGCTGGTGTAGTATAGCCAACTATTCCATATAACGTATATAAAATAGCAACAAAAGTTATAAATACAGTTGATGCGGAAACAGTAGCTAAAACCATTTACGAAAATATGCATCAAATGCTTCATTCGGACGACAGGTACAAAGAAAACATACTTTTATTTGTCAGTGCTGCATATATGTTGAAAACAGGCAGACTATTAAAGGAAACATATCCTAATATGCTGCATATTACTTGTGTAGCTCTCCACAGAATCTGTGAATATATCAGAGACACCTTTCCGGAAGTTGATAGACTTGTATCCGCTTTTAAAAAATGTTCAGAAAAGCACCATTGAGAGTAGATCTTCACAGGGAAAAACTTCCATCTTTGTCACTGCCTTCCTCTCCAGTAATAACTAGATGGGGAACATGCTTGGAAGCTACTAGTTTTTATGCACAGAATTACGACAGTTTACGAAATTTCGTTACATGTTTAAATGACGATGCTCGAAGTATTTCTGAATGCAAGGAACTAATACAAATTCCAAATTTAAAAAATCAGTTGTACTTTTTTCAGGAACACTTTGGAAATTTGACAAAACTAATCACTTATTTTGAAAATCAAATTCCCAATTAAATGATGGATTAACCACATTAGAGGGAACTATTAATAATTTGAAATATATTCGAAGTGACCTCCGATGTGCCTTCGGAAAAAGTTAGACGCAGTTTTTAATAGAAATCCATATTTAATAACATTGCGGTAATTGTGTATGGGGACAATGCCTCAAAATCTAACTGTTAAGTACGCTGAAATAAAAGAATATTTCCAGTATGCACCTATAATCAGTTGCGATGTAGAAAGGACGTTTTCTATCTACAAGGATGTATTTCATTCAAAGAGAACAAATTTTACAGAAGAGAATCTTGAGAAAGTATTGCTAGTTAATATTAACACTCCTTTACTCAACTTGGACTACTAAATGAACAAATAAAAATGTATTTCGTATTTTATAGATCACCACCCGTTTGTTTTCCAATTATATAAATAAAATTAAAAACTCTTTAAAAATACAAATTTTCAATAGTAGGCCCGTGAGCGATGAGTCATGGGCCTCTCGTGTCCGGTCCCTAGTTATTAGGCATATAAAGACTAAAAGGTAAAGGACGTCATCGAAGGATGACAGAGCGCCGAGAGTGTTGCCTCAGGCTCTTGGCTTTAGGAGACCGCGTCTCCAGCATTAATGGAGATTGGAAATAAAAAGTTTATATAACATGGAGGAAGACTGTTTAGAATACGTACGTGGGATTAGAGGTTTCGGTCTATTCTCATACCATCTTTTTTGGATGCTACTTCAGTGGTACAAAAAACGATTACTAAATTGTCGAACTGTGTACATACGAAATAACGTAATTATTATTTCAACAACACTGCATTGGCGATTAGTGTAACTAAAGCATCGTTATAAATGTGAATGCTGCGTTTTACCACAACATAGTTATACAACAAATCGTACAATATCAGAAAGATAAGAAATTCTCTCTATTCAAGACTTTTAAAATGTAAATTCATCTATGTTATTGATTAACTGCACCTTTTCTGTGCAATTTAATATTTTATTCCATCCGGAGTATTATATTCCGCCGCAATCGACAATTCGAGCGAGTCATTGCAACAATATATCGCATCTCGGATTGTTCGTACTTTTAAGTACTTTTAATACGATATATTTGACATTGATGTTTTGTTTTCTTTTTTTGAAATCAATCGCAGTAGCAATCGAACAAAGGAAATTGTATGTAATAAATACTCCTTTTGATATTTAGACGTTTAAATAGCTCTTAAAGAAATTGTTATTTCAACGGTATTACATATAATAAGACTGTGTTTCGTTTGATGAAAATTAATTTCTAAAATAAGTGTACATAAAAAACTAATAGGACCTAAATTATATAAAAATGAATTTAATTTTCATATCTGCAAATAAAGATTTCGTAAGATTACCACCAGCTTAATTTGAAAGACCTTCAAAATATATTCAATTAATGATTAAGTAATTATAGCAAAACTAATCTCGACAACGGATTTATTAGATTAAAAAGATGTATGGTGATAGATAAGAATATAAGCGGATGTAATAAATAATTAAATGAACAAAATTAATTAAATTTAATACGGGGAAAATAAGTTTATTATTTTGGACGAACTTGCAGTGAAGATTCCCTTACCAACGAATATCACATTAAAACGAACCTCTTGTATGGCACAAAATTAAATACTATGATTTTTAAACTCTTGGACAAATGTCCTTTTGAACGGACGCAGACATATTTTTACAATAAATGCAATATACCAGGTGTATTTTTTAACTTGAAACTTTCAAACATCTCGAAAAATAAAGAGTTCACGAAAAAATGTTCAGATTTTAAATTTAATAATTCAGTGGAGGAAATACATTAGTGTTAGTACATTGAATTTTGAAATTCGTTTTTTCGAGATATTTGAAAGTTTCAATTTAAAAAATACACTCGGTGTATATACAGGTGATTCATTTTCGGCCCTCACCATGGGGATCTCGCTTATTATTGGAGATAGAGTATAGGTTTAAATTTGGCAAAGTTGTTAGATTTTGTGTTTGCTATAAATCCGTAAAGAAAATAGACCTGTGACAAATGACCTTCGTTATTTAAAAAAAAAACGCGAAAACCCCATTTTCTTCTTTTACCTGTAGCACCGACATTTGGCCTTGTAGAGAAAATATAAAAACACATCCTTGTAGCCATTTCTAAACCTCTATCCAGTGGTGTGCTCTAAATTTTTATACGACGTTTCATTTCTTTCTGGTCATCATCAACTATCTAATTTCTTATAGGCGCCATATTGGATTTAGACATCTTCAGAAAGAGTTCTTTTTTCTGATTTCAACCATGTACCACATGCTGACTAAGGTTTTTGACATTAGGTTTTATTTGAAAGAATAAATTATAAGATTAAATAAGGTAGCCATGGAATTTCAATCTGTCAAACATTTCATTTATTGTTCATTAATAATACAAAAATGTCATACATTAATGAAGAGAAACGAGATATGATAAGTATTTTTTATTCTTCGAACCGAAATTCAACAGTCACGAGTACAAGATATCTACAATTATATCCAGAACGACAACAGCCTCATCGTACCATTTTTCTAGATCTCGACAGAAATTTGGTCGAGAATGGATCGTTTACTAAGCCGCGTAATGGTCAAGACAACAGGAATTTAAATGAAAATCGACAAGATATTTTACAAATGGTAAATTAAAAGCGTGTTTTCAAATTTCATGTTAATCTTGTATTTTTATAGATAAATAATAATCCATCAATTTCTATACGCGAAGTAGCGTCAGAATTAAATTTGTGCCAGTCCAGAGTTTGGAGAACTTTACATAAAAGTAGGTTTAAACCATACAGGATCCATGTTAGTCACTCTTTACTGCCTGGAGATAATTTGAGAAGGCTAGAATATTGTAATTGGTTAATGGGCAGGATAGAAAATGACGAAAATTTTTTAAGCAAAATCATCTGGTCAGATGAAACAAAATTTACAAATTCTGGAATGTTCAACAGAAATACGGAGCACTATTGGGCAGTACAAAATCCCCGACAAAACAGGGCTAGAAGACCACAACATCGTTTTGGAATAAACGTTTGGATGGGTATTTTGGCAAATCGTCTCTTAGTTACCAGTTATGTATGAAGAACATTTAAATGGTGAAAGATATTTAAACATTTTACGTACATACGTATCTGACTATCTTGACGACAATATCCCATTAAATCAATTACAATATTTATGGTGGCAACAAGATGGCGCACCAGCACACAATGCAGCTGTTGTTAGAAATTTCTTAAATCAAGAGTATGCAAACCGTTGGATTGGTAATAGGGGAGTTGTTGAATGGCCTGCGAAATCACCTGATTTAAGTCCGCTAGATTTTTTTTATGGAGATATGTTAAAAATAATATTTATAAAGTAGATGCGCCACAAAGCATTGAAGAATTACGAGACAGACTTCAGAATGCCTTCGATGCAGTTCCTAGAAGAACTATACAAAGGGCAGTACAAAATGCCAGAAGGCGTGCCCAATTGTGCATTACCGAAGATTGCCAGATAATTGAACATTTACTGTAATTGTTTATTGTTTACTTTTCTATGTATTTTTATTAATGTTTTTGTTATCTTGTACTAGCTACTGTTGAATTTCGTTTCGAAGAATAAAAAATACTTATCATATCTCGTTTCTCTTCGTTAGTGTATGACATTTTTGTATTATTAATGAACAATAAATAAAATGTTTGACAGATTGAAATTCCAAAGGCTACCTTATTTAATCTTATAATTTATTCTTTCAAATAAAACCTAATGTCAAAAACTTTAGTCAGCATGTGGTACATGGTTGAAATCAGAAAAAAAACTCTTTCTGAAGATGTCTAAATCCAATATGGCGCCTATAAGAAATTAGACAGTTGATGATGACCAGAAAGAAACGAAACGTCGTATGAAAATTTAGAGTACACCACTGGATAGAGGTTTAGAAATGGCCACAAGGATGTGTTTTTATTTTTTCTCTACAAGGCCAAATGTCGGTGCTACAGGTAAAAGAAGAAAATGGGGTTCTCGCGCTTTTTTTTTAAATAACGAAGGTCATTTGTCACAGGTCTATTTTCTTTACGGATTTATAACAAACACAAAATTTAACAACTTTGCCAAATTTAAACCTATACTCTATCTCCAATAATAAGAGAGATCCCCATGGTGAGGGCCGAAAATGAATCAGCCTGTATATAATAATGTAATGTCAATGAAGCTAATACTTTGCTGATTCACCTTTTCGTTTGTTTATATAACGCAGTACTTAGAAATCGGTGATTTTCTGTGTATGAGTCAATGATGAATTTATTAAGTTTATTGTTAGTTTTAAACTAAACACTGTACGATAATGCGTTATAACAAGAGCAATATTTAAATATTAGAAACAAATTGAAATAATAGTGTGTTTTCTCGACTTATTTCAATTTTTTTGGACAACTTATAAACTTCATAAAAATTCGCTGTGACTAAATCACTTGCCGCATCTTGATGAAATTTTAGATTTCGGTTAACGAAAGATTGAGATTAATTTTGACACCTGACGTATTTATTACTGGCGCCCTCTATGAGGCTATATGCAAATTAAAGAATGGTTTACGCCCCAAGAAAGCATGTCAGAGTCGAGCAACATAATGGTGATGCTCGGTTTTCTTCGACCGGGAAGGTGTTGTTCATCATAAATAGGCTCTAAAAAGTGAAACCGTGAACAAAGAGTACGAAGAAGTTTTGAAATGATTACGTGACGCAGTAAGAAGAAATCTTCGCCACGCCAAGGCACTTACTCAATTCATCGCAACTTATCCGGAAATTTCTTGTGAAACACAGCTTTGTTCAGCTACGCCAACTACCTTACAATTCTGACTTAGCTCCCTACGACTTCTGGATGTTTCCAAATTGAAATATCTTATTAAAGGACGAAAATTCGACGACTTGAATGAAATAAAAAGGAATGTGACGAAGCAGCTATTAGCTATTTCCGAAAGCTTAAATTCAAGGACTGTTTCCAAAAATGGGAGAATCGCTGGAGGTAGGTTGTGGATTCCCATGGCGAGTACTTTGAAGAGGACACCATCACCATTGACCAGATTTAACTTCTTTTGTTGATACAGTACAAAAGGTCGGACACTTTTCGGACACACCTCGCAAATAGATAATCTCCTAAATGGTTTCTGAAAGCTTAAAACAAATGTATATCGCCAGGGCTACTGAATGAAATCAAAGGCTAAGAAAATACTAATAAATTACGATTTTAGACAAAAGGTTTAAGTATATCAATACGTTAAGCACGTATTACGCATTTGTTATAAATGAAACAGACATGCAAATACACATCTGTAACTGTACACACGAACAATACAACTCGTTGCCGCTTTCGGCATAGTCTCTTTCGTCCGTCAGATGTTACTAGATTATATGGTGCTACATGATATGACAAAATTTGCTATACCTTATAGGCGATCTAAGCTTTATTTACTTCACTAGCTTAACTGATGACGCCTAATGGCAGAAACACGTGTCTTAAGTAGAAGTAAATGCTGGAAAATACGAGGTGTATTGTGCAAGTGTACAGTTACAGATGTGTATTTGCATGTCTGTTTCATTTGTACGATTTTAGACTTTTGTGTTTCTGATGGTTAACCACATAAACTTGTCATAACATTAATTTTAAAGATATTTCTGGAGAGGCTGCAAGTGTTGGTTTTGAAAATGGGAAAGAATTGTGTTGTACCATGTCTCTCTTTGACTGCTTCTCATTTCTTTTGCTTTGCACAATCAGTTTTGCTTCCATCCATATTTTCCTCTACTTTTCTAACATTTTTTTCAAGTGTGTTGTTTCGTCTCTTTTTTGGATTACCTTCTTCTTTTTCCTTTCAGTTTTGCGTAATTTCTTTGCTTCCACTAAAGTGTGACTCCTTTTTCCAAGAATTTTTCAAGTTTATATAATATATTTATGAATCTACTGTTCCTTTTCTTCCCAGCTATTTTGATTCTTCAACTAATAAATAAATAATCATTTTTAACTTTCTTGTTTCCAAAAAAAAACTTGAACAAAGACCACGCTATAATTTTCTAATATAAAATCCATCAAATATGTTTTCCTTTTAATTAGCATCACTTAATCGAAGAAGGGCTTCATTTATATATTTAAAATCTTCTCTATCTAGACCTAATGTTTTCACAAAATTTTCCGCAAATTATAGTTTTATATGAAAAGAATGTAAAATAGGAGTTGTCAAGCTATTATCCATAATTTGGCCGTTCCTTGTCTAAATATATTGGGTTAGTTGGAAGGAATGGACCAAACTTCAAAAGTGTATTGTACACGTGAAAATAATGTAAAAAAAAATCAAATGTTAGGCTTTTTTCAGGATATATTGTTATTAAAAATTCAATTAAAAATGTTCTAAATATGCCATGCGGTGTGCCCATGCGTGCACGAGTCAGGAGGAAGATACTTCGAGCATTTACTGCAGTACTTTTTACAATTGTTTCATATACAGTCAAATTATGTTTTGTAATAAGAGAATGTAACTATGTTTTTTTTTCTATCTCATGAACAGTGCGTTTGCGGACATATTGCTGTGGACTTTTCCCCATAAAAATATTAAAATTTATGTATTTATCTTTGAACAGTTATTTTGAACACAAGTGTATATTTTTGAAATTTATTATTTTTTGTGAAAAAAAGTGGTTTTACATTCTAAGCCTGCGCGCTTAATCTGACCTTTAGACAGACACAAGTGTACTCTGAGATACGAAAGTCGTGTTTATAAAAAGATTAATCTTTATCTTTTTATAGTAACTTCGGGTTATTTTTAATTTGTGGTTGGTGCTGTGTTAATTCATTACCGATATTTTGTACGAGTTTGTTGATCTCGTAATTGTTATATTTTACACTTTCTTACTCACGTGTCTTGAATATATTTTTTACGTAAGTAATATATTATTAAAAGATATCTTTTTATATTGAATGAATTGAATATTGTATTATTATTGTCGTATTGAGATTTAGTCTTAGATATTTGATATAAATAACAAAGAAGGATTTTTAAAATTTCTAGTAAAAAAATTCTGTAACTGTAAAATTTTATACGTTTGGTATCTCAAGGGCATTTTTTGTTACATGTGGTTGCACATGCGTTAGAGTTTGCTTCGGGCTGTCAAGTTAGTTTGTTTATTTTGATTTTGTTCTCTTGGGAGAAATTAAAAAGTTTCTTTGTAATTTATTATTTTTAATTTTGATCGGCAGTCATAAAGGTTTTTTTACCTTTATAATATTGTTCAATGAGGCAATATTAATCTTTATACTTTATAAAGATTTTTTTTCTTTTTTTTTTATTTTTGTATTAAATTTTCATTTAAATTTTATATTGTGTTCTTTAATTTAATAATCCTTTCTACACATTTTTATAAGTAACTTAAAGATATAATTATAACAATCGTCAATACTCTTTTACTGGCGACTTATAAATGTGTAGAAGAGACAACCACGTTTCCGATTGGAACCCTGAGAGGAAAGCAGTCCCGTTTTTTGGAAATAAACCGACTGAATATCCTAGCTGGATAGATTTGTCGTGAATGGTGGTAAAATTAATACAAAACCACAGTTCATAACAATATGTTAATATGATTTTTTTTTTAATGTTTTAGTATGGAGAGTTTGCTCCCAGTTTGTCCCCTCATTTTAGTTACACCCTGTATATACGGAGCAAATATATTGCACTCTTCAAGAACTAGCTATATTTTACTAAACACATAATTGAACATAATGTTGAAAATTAAATATTTTGATTTAATTAGATACGAAATATGTACATGCACCGAAATAAAATCAAAACAATCTTTAAAAAAATATATACATTTTTTAATATACGAAGTATACACTGTCCTCTAAAAGTATTATGTCAAATTAAAAAATATATATTGGATTACCATTGATTGACGAAGGAGATATTTGTTAAAACTTTATTATAACGATAAGAAATAAATACTAAAGTTTGAGTTTAAAAAATTTTATATTGTAAAGCCATTACAATATGGTTTCGTTTCTGTTTCTATTGTAAATGTTATTTTGAGGTGAATTGTGTTGATATAATTATGTAAAGTTTTTAATTGTCTATCTGAACCATTAAAGCAAATTAATAATTTTTTTCTCAATAATTTGTACATAAATATTTTAAATATTCAGTATTTCTCCACCTGATGAAACCATTATATGACGAAACAATATTGTAGTGGATTTACAATAAAAAATAAGTACTAAACTAGAAGTTTAGTACTTATTTTTTACCGTTATATTAAATTATTTTATGAACAATTACATAATATTAAATTAACTTTTCATAGCGAAAAATATTTTTGTATTGATTGCGGTATAAAACATCCAACCAACACTTTGCTTACGAGTCACGATATTGCCAAAACAATTAGATTTGTGAGCTTGTGTTCATGTAGGATAAACGTTGCCAAATTCACGGCCAATTTTGTTATTGTTTGGAAACGGTCAGTCACCATCCGCGATATACTTCGACACGTTATTGGGCGAAATGTCAAAATCGTTATTGTTACGAAGGTGAACAGAGAAATATCGCAAACGCGGGGATTTAACCTTGTACGTGCAAACTGGCAAACACGTGCGTCCCTTCGTCGTTCGCTGTAAAACTAGTTCGTGTCGTTGTCTTGTATAGGACCAATACCATTTATATGCTTTGTCTCTAATCGAAATGCAATTTAACTTAGGATTGCACGAATGAAAATTGTCGTTGTCACATGTTATTGCGGATGCAATTTCTATTTAAATTTTATGCCGTCCCTGAAGAAAATCATAACGATATTGATGAAATATACTTCCATGTAGCTTCATAAAAGCATAGATATTGCATATATCAAATTATAATTGATATATATCTTTATTACATATTTGAAAATTACTGGCTTAGAAGAGAGAGGGCGCGCTAAACAATTACTAGTTAAAGTCCCTAGATATATAAAGTACCGCGATTTGCCGCCATTTTGGCTCCAAATTAACCGGGTATTAAGACTTTTATGGAGGAATTTATTATTGTAGACGACACAAAAAATAGATTAACTGTGAATAATATAATTAATAAGAATAAAACATACATACAAGTATTTATTATAATTTTTTTCTCCTTTAATTTTACACGTACCTAATTTGTTTCTTTGATAAACACATTCGAAATTTTGTAAACACTAAAATTATCAGAATAATTGAAACATACATGAGTAGGTAAACCCCACCAGTTTTGTATAATACAAACGTATTTTTAATAATATAAAATATTATTAAAAATCTGGTGTGAAGAACACAAATGCAGGTTCACTATTAATATTTTCTGTGAACGTGTCCGAATATATCCTATCCCCAGAGACGTAGATACGTATTTCGCTTTTCTACACGTTCGGACACGTTCACAGAAAATATTAATAGTGAACCTGCATTTGTGTTCTTCACACCAGATTTTTAGTAATATTTTATATTATTAAAAATACCTTTGTATTATACAAAACTGGTGGGGTTTACCTACTCATGTATGTTTCAATTATTCTGATACATTACACATGCGGTTAAGCCGTAGTATGAGTGAAGGCACAAACAAAATGCAGTTTTCTAGAGAGTTGGCTGTGCTAATCTTTGGAAGGGCGTCGTTACTTCACATTAATTATGTGGACGGTATGCGAGGTACTTCGGCTGTCTGACAACAGGTAGCGCCGAATTTACTTCTGCGCTCGGTCTGGATAATTACGGTGATAGGGCGAGGTGGTTTTTTTTCTGTGAATGTGTCTGGAAATATCCTTTTTCCAGCAGGGGCGTACCGATGAGCTTGTAGAAAAGCGAAATACGTATCTACGTCTCTGGGGATAGGATATATTCGGACACGTTCACAGAAAATATTAATAGTGAACCTGCATTTGTGTTCTTCACACCAGATTTTTAATAATATTTTATATTATTAAAAATACCTTTGTATTATACTAAAATTATAATTATAATTCATAGCAATTAAACATATAACAAGTGTTTATTTAACATTTTGTATTAAGCTACGCATTGCAACACTACGACTGCTCTTTACTTCCCTTAATTTAATATTTGATTTGTCTCTTAGAGAGAAATACATCGGCATTTTATAAATAATTTTGTTAACCGCGATAATATATTATGGCAATTAGGAACTACTATGTCTAATTTTATGTGAGTAAAACACATATTAGCAAAATCGTCAACATTAATAACATTTCCTAGTATATGGTTTTCTTTTTGCCTAAACATTAATTCAATTGATAAAATGATAAATATATTCATAAAATGCTAAACACGGATACACTAAGATATTTTCTTTAATTCTTTTAACTTTGTAAACATACTTATACTAGCTATAGTTTTGCAATCTTTTTAGTTATTAAATTCTTAATGCAGTCGCACTTAAGGGTTTTAGATATTTTATGAATAAGTGTTCCTGCTAAATAATATAGCGAAGCTTGCAAATGTGGGTCTAAATTAGTTTGTGTTAATTGAAAAATGTAAATGGCTTCTATGTGTTTGTTATTTTGCAACCATCCATCTTCGTCATCATTTTCTCTCCTTGCAGCGTTTTCCAAAATTACTGGTTTAGGTGCTGATTGGCAATATTGAACTAAGCGTACACAGTCACTTTGAAAATAATTTGTTTTCTTCAAATTTGTTTGATACTGGGAAATAGAGACCAGCCTTAATAATTTTTTAAAATCTCTAGCATCTGGTGTAGGTTGACGATTTCTAATCAAAGAGAATACATTCTCAAGCGAATCTTGTGTTAACCTACTCAGCAATATGTATTTAAAACCATAATTTTCTAAATATTCTCTTTGAAAATCCCTAGCAGTTTCTGTTGCTAATAATAGTCCAGTTTGATATGGCTTACATACATTACTTACACTAATATTTCTTATAATATCGATGAAGGAAGCAGAAAAGATAAAACAGACATGTACTCTTCTTTATCATTTTTAGAAAAAGCATATTTATAAAAGCGACCAGTCATATATTTGAACGATTTGTGCATGAGTTTTAGAAACCATGCTGTTGTTTCATGTTCCCTGCCAATCATATTCTGGTTTATGTAATATGATATTGCTGCAGCAATATCTGAAATTAATAATGTTGAACTCAAGTAAACATTCATTTTTTCAAAATGTGATGGGTGTAGTACATTTTCTTTTAATTTTGGACAAAGTTTCAAAGTATCCATTTGATCTAGTTTATAAACTTGTTGTATGGCTTCCATCGAAATAAAATTTGATGCAAGCTGATATTTACTTACAATTGACTCATCAAGGATCATTGTGTGTCCATCTGTTAATGAGGAACTAACATTTTTAAAAACATGCACTGGGTCTGGAGTAAAATATAGCTTTTCATTTGGATTACATGGATGAGGAGTATAGTTCATTATTTTGGAGTATCTGCCAGCAGTAATATGAAATAACTTCCACATGCTACGATTCTGGGGACCCATATCTGTTATAACTGCCTTAATTATTATACCTATAGACATTGCTTTTTTTATAATTGTTGTTATCTTCTCTTGCATTTCAATAGCTGAGTAAGAAGATGCAGTAAACTCATAGCAAACCATTTGCTTCCACCGAGAAGATACTCCTGTTAATAAAAACACTAATGCATGAGAGGCATATTCTTCACTACTGTCTCTTTCACCAGAAAGCAGCATTGTTGGATGACCAATAATAGATGCAAGGGAACTATCATATTGAAGACCTGGTTTAATTGCCATTTCATCTACTACAAGGGTTGCATGTTGTTCTTCGGCTGTAAAATTTTTAATCTTTTGAAATTACGTATAACGAAATAAAATAATTTCAGTAATCACTTACTTTTGCTTCAAGAAGATGAAATATATCTTCTATAATCCCTGGTTGAAATTTGAAAGATTGCAAACGTTCTTGTAGTGTTCTGATACTGGGATATGGTAAGTTTTGTTTTCTCAATTCCTCATAACCTTTAGTGCCACAACTTAAATATAACTGTATTCCCTTATTCATAGTGTTATCAAACCAACTGAAACCTTTGTGTGTACCTAACTGTAGATATTTTAACTGATCTTCATTAAAAACCTTTTGTAAATTTTCATTTTTCTTTTCCAGTTTACATGTCAATCTTCGATTCTCTTGCTGTAATGTCTTAATTTTCTTTTTCAGTTCTTCGATTGAATCATTTGTGTTATATTCATTTAGTGATGAAATTGGTGAGTCATTATTAGTGTCAATATAGCCATCCATATTGCTTGTATTTACATTTTCATCAGAATGTTGTTCAAGATGTTGATTATTATTTACCGTTTCAGTTAATGGAAATAACGTAGGCAATGCATTGTTCCTAAGTAATTTTCGATTATCACTACGATTTTGTTCGAACTGCCCTTCACCGAAGTGCACCTAAGACATTAAAAAATGAGCAATTTCATATGACATTAAGTAGACGAAATAAACCAACCTCGCAAATAACTGATCGATGTGATAAATTGCCTCTGTTTATAAAATTAAGCCAAATCTGTCTTCTTTTTCTTTCAGAAGGAATTCTAAATAGGCGAAAACTTTTTTCAGACCTATTTTTACACGATTTTATACAACACGAAGGCATTATATTTAAATTTTATAATTTCTAAATAAAAATATCAAACAATGTCAAATTACTATATTTAACTGCCCGCCATTTTGGCTCCAAAATAACAAATATACAGGCTTCATGAATCGCGGTACTTTATATATCTAGGGACTTTATTACTAGTATAGATCTAAAACAGTCTTTGAACAATTTTAGTAAAAAATATTAGCATAGACATAATTAGTATTGATTAACTGCGCGAGGAACTCTTCCCATGATGAAAAAAGCTGTAAAAAATGAATCCAAAATGTAAAAGAACGAACAAACTTATAATTAAACATAAACACGGAGTAAATGTTCTTGCTCAACGCTTTCTTGAGCTCTCGCTGTAACTTTTAGGATTGTTTTGCCAGAAATGTTATTTAGAGACTATACAAATTTTATTTTCAAGCTCTATTATATATCAGCACCATTACTTGAAAACTTTATCTTTTACGAAACTTTTGATATGTAAGTCTATAGGTGTTAAATCAGGTGACCGAGCAGGCCAACGAACTAGTGCGTTCGCTGCTAACCATCTCAATCAAATGTCCTATTCAGCAAGTTAGTACTTTCATAATGATTATGAGCAGATGCCCCATTCAGCTGAAAATTAATGCGGGTGTAATAAATTACAATAATAAAACATTTATACCATGCATGCATGCATATGTATACGTTAAGTACAAATATGGTGCACTGTGAGTAATTTCAACGAACGACAGTCGCCTGTATTAAAATCCCTAGATGAGAACATTTTAATATTCGTAAATTGGGGGCATTCTTTTCTTGAAATATAATGAGCTCAAAAAAAAAACAGATTATGTTGGTAATCTGTTAGCAGAGATTTACAACACTGTGTACTGCCAAACATTGTTTCTCAAAATTAACGCACCACTAAATGTTTCTGATATATTTTCTGTAATTTTTGTATTTTCTAAAAATTTTTGGTGTTATCTAAACCTAATTTAGGAGCTTCATCTCATTACTGTAAAATAATTTTGACATTTCTGGTGAAAAAAAGACGAAAGTTAATGTCAAGTTTTATTAGACAGATTTTCTTGAGTCGTCGAAGTTATAGTTTAAGCATTATTTAAGTTTTAATTACGAGTTTGTTAATTTTAAGTAATAAAATTTAAATTCCGCATCATTTAACCAATCATGAAAGTGTAAGAGCTTCAACTCTGTTAGAAGAAGGATATCATGCGTTTTGTGGCTAATTTGCTAGGCGTTAATCATTCGACAGTTAGTTGAATGGTTAGAAGATCTAGGGAAACCGCACCTCACTCGAGTAGAGATGGTTTTGGTAGAAAACAACTCATTCAGTGCGAGAGATGATCATTTTTTACAACTGCAAGCTCTCAGAAATAGGCGAATAAGTCAATAATCAGCTTGAAGCGGTCAGAAATTTAGAGTTTTTGCTTTAACTGTAAAGGGAAGGTTGAGAGAAGTAAGATGGAATACGAGGGGGCCTGCAGTTAGACCATTACTTACCGTAACTCACAGAGTACAATGTTTGAGATTTGCCCGAAAATGCAGTTGAAAATGGGTAAGTTTAAAATCACCAGATGTGTTTTGCGTTTTGAAGATGATCACGAAAGAGTATGGCAAAGAACTGGAGAAAGATATCATGACTGCATAATCTCTCAAACGGATCCCTTTGGCGGTGGATCAAGAATCTTCTGGGAGCTATTTGCTGTGAGATAATGCCTTTGGTACCATTTATAGTGAAAGACTTCATTTTCATGCCTGATAATGCGAGAGCCCTCATCGCTAGACAAGTTTTGGATTACTTACAGGAGGTCAATATTCAAGTCATGGACTGACTACCACGAAGTTCAGTTTTAAATTCAATAGAGCACGTATGGGATACTCTAAAAAAAACAGTAAGGCGACATTTACATTAATCTCCAGGAATTGGAACAAGCCTTCTTCGAGTGGGATAATATTCCTCGAGAAGTAATCCAAAATTTGATAGTGAGTTTACCACGGCGAAAACAAGTAGTTATCAGTGCTAAGGGAGGTGTCACGCATTATTAACTTTTAATCTTTCGTCACATTTTTTTAACTTTTAGAATTTTTTAGGACTTCCAAAAATATCGTTTTGTTCTTGAATTTGTAACTGAATATAGTTTATAGTTTTTTCCATAAGTTTCCATTAAAAACATTTTATAATTATCTCTAGTTGAATTGTTTTTTTGATTATGTTAAAAATTAATTCACCAATAAAATAATTTTGTAAAAATTGAAACATGAGTTTATTTGTCATTGACGTGCCAAGTATTTTGTCAAGAGATTTTTAATGCAATTCGATATAACGCAGCTACGGATGCCACTGGTATATTATTTATAAGTAATTGTGAATTTCTTTCAATTGAATACCAATTTTTTTTATGTACACAATAAATCATTTTCGATAGCTCTGTCCTGTATTATAAATTATTTATTGTGAGTTATAATATAAAGTGGCTCTGTGTTATTGAATTATCAACTAAATAAATTGCATACATTATTATGATAGGTTAATGTTATAGGGTAAACAATATAGCTAATGTTACATTGATGCCAATCTAAATATTTTGTTGGCAACTACGGATACTTAAGATTGTTCAATTTATATACAGTGCGGTCATAAAGTTTGGAACCAAGCTAATAACCGCATTATTTTACATTTTTAGGAAAACGCTCGGACAGGTAATTTTCTTTTTTAAAACGCCATCTTTTGACATACAATTTTTTTCTATGACGTCATTGGTTTTCGTGTGATGACGTTATCAACACTTTCTTTAAATGGCAACCATATTATTTTTTTCTCGTTTTTGGTAGATCTTTATATCCACCAAATAGTGATATAAAACAATTGGTATGTTGCATCACAATTTTTTTGAAAAAATGATATAAATTTAGAAAAAAATGCGAAAATTTTATTTTTGTACAAAATTAAAATTAAATTAAAAAAATACATCTGAACTTAAATTTATTGTAACAGTTAACGTAAATTTTCAAAATGGACCCCACCAACCAACTGACACTATCCTAGCCGAGTGTAAACACTTCGTATACTCGCCTCAATTATGTCTGGGGATATTTGTGTAAGTTCTACGCGAATTCGTTCTTTTAAATCTTATAAATTGTTCGGTTTGTTAAAATACACTTTCGATTTCAAATAACCCCACAAAAAAATGTCTAACGGAGTCAGGTCAGGAGAACGAGGTGGCCATTCTATGGCGCCTCTCCGTCCAATCCATTTATTGGGAAATATTTCGTCAAGATAGTGGCGAACCTCTACACCATAATGGGGAAGCGCCCCATCTTGTTGAAACCAAATATTTGGATGGGGTACATCACCATCCTCGTGATTTGGGAAAATAACAGCGAGCGCTGGAACCAGTTCAAATCTTAAAAATTCTAAATATTGCACAGCAGTCAAATTTCCTTCAAAAAAATATGGTCCTAAAATGCGTCGTCCAATCATTCCAACCCATACGTTAACTTTTCCTCTGCGCTGAGTATGACACGCTTGAGTCCAATGCGGATTGTTCTGCGACCAATATCTGCAATTATGGCGGTGAACAGATCCATTTAGGCAGAACGTAGCTTCATCTGAGAAGACGATGTTTTCCAAGAAATTTAGATTTTGGTCACAACGTAACATTACGTCTTCACATGTAATTCCTGTACAAGTTGAACTTTGTAAGGACGATAGTGTTCTTTTTTAAATAAGTTGACGACAAATGAGTGAGCCACCTGATTGGCTAACGCAAGTTGTCTGGTGGAAACATGATGCCTTTCTTCTGCTTCTAGAAGCACATTTAATTTCACATCTTCTCCTACTTGAGGTCTACCTTGTCGTTGTCGATCTTTTACGGATCCAGTTTCGGTAAACTTTCCAACTAGTTTTGTCACCGAAGACCTGGTAATTGGAGGTCTATCAGGGTGTTCATGGTTAAACAATTCGCATGCTTCTGCATGCGTTCTTTGTCTGTCCCCATACCCAACCATAATTAAAATTTCGATTCTTTCTCGCTCAGATAAATGTGCCATTTTTTATATTAGCGAAAATGAACAATTTTTACGCAATATCTCAAAAATCTAACGTCAAAAATAGAAGTAAATAATTCAACAATGTTGTCGCCATAGAAACAATTTCAAACTAAATTTCTTTATTATACCCCTTTGTATTATTACAATATATATATATATATATATATATATATATATATATATATATACATATATATATGTATATGTATATATACATATATATGTATATATATATACATATACAGTGTGTTTCACTTTTCATGGGGACACCTAAATAACTTATTTATTTTAAATTGATATAAATTTTTTTTATGAGTTGTGTAGGCCATAACAATGCACCTTTTTGTGTGAATAGAGTTTTTATAAAGTCAATATCTAGCCAACTATAATTAAAATAAAAAGTACTGTTTCAAGTAAAGTCATGCTAGCGATTAAGATAGAGCAAAAAAGTATTAGGAAAAGTTTTTACAAATCACTCAAGAACCCCTAATACCAAATTTCGTGGAAAAATTTTCATTTTTAAATTCTTCTACATTTTTATGCTATCAGTAGATAATAGTTTGTTTTGCAAGATAGAGCTAAAAAGTATTAGGAAAAGTTTTTACAAATCACTCAAGAACCCCTAATACCAAATTTCGCGGAAAAATTTTCATTTTTAAATTTTTCTACATTTTTATGCTATCAGTAGATAATAACGTGTCTTCCAACAGGGACTTCCGAACTTTGACAGTTGATACGGTCATCTTGTTGAAGCTACATCTGTCAAATTAGTTGTCATTTATTCAGTCTGTTTTGCCAAATCACCATGGACGGATATAGCATTCAACAACACGTGCAAATAATAAAATAGTTTTATCAAAATGGGTGTTCTGTTCGGGCAACGTACCGCTAGCTTCGCCCATTTTACGGTCGCCATAATCGTCCTACCGAGAGGACTATTCGCAATGTGGTGGATAAATTTGAGTCCACTGGTTCAGTAAACGATCAACCAACACCCGTACGTCGACGAAACGCAAGATCTGCCGAAAACATCGCCGCTGTCCAAGGAGAATCCGAGGCAGTCGATTTCGCGTCGCTCACAAGAACTCGGCCTTTCGCAGACCACAACTTGGCGAATTTTGCTTCGTGACTTGGGCCTGCACCCGTACAAAATTCAACTGACCCAGGAACTGAAGGTAAACGACCATAGACAACGACGTGTGTTGGCTGAATGAGCTCTGGAGCAGTTGGCAACTGACCCTAATTTTCATCGAAAAATCATCTTCAGCGATGAGGCCCATTTCTGGATGAATCGGTAACTGAACAAACAAAATTGTCGAATTTGGGACGATACCAATCCGCATGAGATACAAGAGCGTCCAATGCATCCCGAAAAAGTCACTGTTTGGTGTGGATTTTGGGCTGGCGGCGTCATCGGTCCATATTTCTTTGAGAACGACGTTGGCCAGAACGGCGAGCGCTATAGGTCGATGATTACCAACTTTTTTTGGCCTGAATTGGATGATCTGGACACCAACGACATGTGGTTTCAACAGGACGGCGCTACGTGCCACACAGCCCATGCCACATTGGATATTCTGCACGAGCGATTTGAGGGCATGGTCATCTCACGTGGAGGTGATGTGAACTGGCCACAGAGATCGTGCGATTTGACCCCGTTAGACTTTTTCTTGTGGGGTTTCCTTAAGTCGCAATTGTATGCGAATAAGCCACAAACCACAGCGGTCCTCAAAGCCAACATAACCCATGCCATCGGTCAAATTCAGCCTGATTTATGCGCCAGAGTCATGGAAAATTGGACATTTCGGATGCGCTCTACCCAGAGAAGCCGTGGCGGACATTTGAACGATGTTATATTCCACACATAATGGCATCAATAGGTCTTTCAAACGAATAAAAAATTTCGATGATATCTCACACACACTTTGTTTTATTTAAATTTAAAGATAGGAAGCGCTTAATGAAAGACCCGTTAGTTTGTTATTGCAATAGTAAGAGTGCCATGAAACAAGAAAATAGCAACTGAAGTAAACTGTTGTGAATTGATGTTTGAACTGACAAATTATTTTTTTGTTTCATGGCACTCTTATTATTGCAATAACAAACTATTATCTACTGACAGCATAAAAATGTAGAATTTAAAAATGAAAATTTTTCCGCGAAATTTGGTATTAGGGGTTCTTGAGTGATTTGTAAAAACTTTTCCTAATACTTTTTTGCTCTATCTTAATCGCTAGCATGACTTTACTTGAAACAGTACTTTTTATTTTAATTAAAGTTGGCTAGATATTGGCTTTATAAAAACTCTATTCACACAAAAAGGTGCATTGTTATGGCCTACACAACTGATAAAAATTTTATATTGATCGCTTTCAAAATAAAAAAGTTATTTAGGTGTCCCCATGAAAAGTGAAACACACTGTATATACATATATGTATTTATATTTTATATTACTATTATTAATATTGTTTGATATGAATAATTATCTGACTATGTAAACACGAGAACGACACCAAACAAATTCTCTTATAGGACTTTCGTAATGATTGACAATGAATACTACCACAAGGAGAAACCAAACACAATTAAAGATCTTTATTATTAATTAAATAATGCATTACGACTTAGACAACAAATAGCTAACTAATTAATATCCAACAGAATAAATGGAAGCATAACTAGAATTTTAATTACCTACTATTTTAAGGACGTACTGATTACGATAAAATTATGGACGGTGATATATTATCTTACGATTTGACATTTAAATTAAAATATTCCAGCACTTCTTAATTATAAAGTTTGCATATCTGTTGCATAAATATTTGTTCGAAAAAGGCAAGTCTGAATGAAACTTGTTTTCATTTGAGCGAAAATCTAGGAAGGTAAATATCTGTTATGTACACGAAAAATTTGATAGGGACGACGTAAAATAACAAGCAAACTGTCACCGACAAAAATAAACGTACGTACATACATAGATAGCACTATTTTGTTCTAATTTGTATACCTTTTCGTATATTTTATAACCTTGCAAGATCGCAGATCTATGTTAACAATATTCTTATAGTACAAAGTAGCAAATTTTTTGAAACTTCTAGGGATATCCCAGCTGTCTTGATGCACGCTGGTTTTTTCTTTATACCTTCAGTTCATAAAGTATTTCTTTGCAGTTACATGATCAAATTTGAAATGACTACCGTGTGTAGTATTACCCGGTGTATTTATGTGTGTTAGAAAGAGATAAAGTACAATTTGCTGTTCGCACGTTGGGCAGTACAAACTGCAACGACATACTTTATAAACTTTTTTTGTATATATTTGTATATACCGGGTGTCCCAATAGTGTGGTATCGGTCAATATCTCGATACCGTTTGAAGGTACAAAAAAACTTCAAAAAAATGTTGTATAATTCTTAAAGGGGCATAGCCTAAAAATACTTTCGTTTATACAGGTTGTCTCAGAATAGCAGTACTAAACTTAACTTAATTTTTTCAAACGAAACACAATATTTTATTCCCTTTTTATTTAGAGTCTGCTATAAAATCGACATGCTTCTTATATACCATTGTGTCTATACCTAACCGTAATAGTTTTTGAAATATTTAACGTTTTCTCTAATAAATGTCATCTGTAGGTACTATTTTGCTTTGTCATGTCTTACTTATGTCTGATCTCAAAAACGAAATTTTTAGTATGTGAGTAGTTTATACTTGCGATAACTTTTACGAATTGCTAAAATTAATTTTTTTGATAGAGTGTTCAGAAATTCCCAAATTTGAGATGGAAAAATTTTTGGAAATTTTTTAAATGGAATGAATAATGCTTTTACTTAAGCATATCAAATACTTATCTGCAACAGATTTCGAGATTTTTTCGTTTTTAAAATCGCTTTACAAAAAGCTGCCCACTTCAAGGCAATAAGTTCTTAAAATTAAGACGGCCATGGAAAAAAATAACACATATCAAAATTATAAACTGTCAAATTGCATAATGCAGTATCTGCTCTATAAGTCAATTATGTGCGTGTAAGTATATTGCCTTAGCATTCTGCTTCATGTGAGTCAGTGGGGCCTTCCAAAAGATGTTCGTGTTTGGTATGCGATGTGCAAATGTGGAACACGAAAGCCAATGCCGGAGAGAAAGTCCGAACAGTCAATCCGACCACAGATCAATTTATACAAAAGACCTTTGCTATGTAGCTTCTTGCGATCCGACAATGACTGAACGCCATGTTGCTCTGGCAAAAAAAGAATGGTCTATTCCACGATCAGGATAAATGCCAGATGTTTTGAAACTCAGATACTTCAAAAAACCGACGCTTAAATCTGTCTACAGTAAACATTCTGGGTATTTTAAAAGGGATCCCAAACAACAAACCCGTATACAAGCTTACTCAACAACAAACACAAAATATAATGTTTTGAGGAGATCGATGTTATTGAAAAATTTGGTAGATCGTAGGATAAAACCTAATGTTTTACTTGCTGAAAGACACAAGTTTCGCACGTGCAGATTGAAGTTTAAGCAGTGATTTTTTAATGGTTTGTTTGCCCAACAGGTTCATACCCAGTAATATGCTAAAAACTACATAATACATACGACAAAACAAAAAAAAAGAAAAACATGATAATAGTAAATTTACTGATAGACATAAATAAACAAAAACTATGCGTATATTATGTGACTGTCAAGAAACACTTGTAGGAACACATACGTAAACTCATGTACAGATTTCACCATTAAATATGTTGCTGTAGATTGCATCAGCATTTTGCATCATATGGTACACAGGTGATTTCATTAGTAAGTTGGTCCTCGGGGTAGTCAACTTGAATGTACTCGTATGACGAGTATTATATGATCGAATGTTATTCCAAAATCAATCAAAGAAGCAACTCTAGAAAGCATATGGCCGTTCATAGAATAGGAGAAAGAAATAGGTGTTAATTTCGTAGTAAAGGATATGGCAAAGCATTTATTTATATTTAAATATACCTATCATCGACTGGATACGAGTTATGCACTAAAATAATAGGAAAGAAATTTAAAACCGAAGTAAATAATAAATTGGCAGAAGAACAAGCTGCATACAGAGAGAGAAGATGCTCAATCGACAATACATAAATTATAAGAAATATTACAGAAAAACTAATATAAAGTGTAATGGAATTACATCTAACCTTCCTGGAGTTAAAACCAGTATTTGACAACAGAGAATAACATTTAGAAATGTTTGGACAAACTAAAAGTGTAACAAGAATATAACAAAGAACATATACGACATAGTTATAGCACGAATACAAATAAACTGCTCAAATCTCAAAAAATTTAGACATGAAAACAGGAAGATTGATTAAGTCCATTACCATTTATTATAAAATTGGACAAAATACCGAAAAATATTCAAGATAAAACGAAACTGTATCAAATGGTAGTTGGATCTAAAACAATAAATGTATTATCTTGTGTACGTGAGCGACGGAAACACAGGAAAAAATGTCAAAATTAGTGCAGGTATGGACAGAAGAAACAGGAAAAGTAAGAATCTAATTAAATATATAAAAATACAAACAATTGTTATTAATAAACGAACTAAATAAAAAATACTTAAAAAAAAATTAAAGGTAAAGACATCCAGAAAGTCTCGACAATGGATTATAGCAGAGGATAGATAACAGCTTTAAAATATGCTATGCCCTAATACTGAGCAAAACTAGACTCTTTCTTTATTAAATTTTCTACAGTAAATTTTTAACAAACGTCACCTATTGCATATCATTGGCCGCACAAAGAAAAGATCTACAAGACTAAATTTTAAAAAATATACCGTATGTGTTAAATATCATTAGGCATAGAGAATCAACGTATGAGTACATACAATGTATACGTACAAGAGAAAGCCAGTCCAATGCCAGCGAAGACCGACGACTGACGTTTGTCTCCGATACCGATTGACTGGAAATTTTGCATTCAGTCTAGCTGCGGCCGTTGCAGTTTGAAAGCGTACAATAAAATTAATGCATAATGGCTCTTTATACACCCACTGAAAAACTTCAGTTAGTAAAATGGTTTTATGTTGTTCTGTACCTTGCAGACAAACAATTTATAATATTATAAATAAATTTGAAACTTGTTTCTGTCTTAATAACTGTACGAAATGCAAACCAAGAGAGTTATCACCACAAAAAATTGAGGAAAGAGAACGGCGGGATGTATTAATTTGTAGTATTGTGGAAATTGATAACACGAGATCTACTAGAAGTGCAGCCGACGAATTGGGTACAAGTAACACAACTATTTCACGTATTTGGAAACGTAATGGTTTAAAATGTTTCAAATATTCGAAAACCCAAGAAATATTTCCCGAGGACAATTTCCGGAGAATGGAGTTTTGTCAAGACGTTATGGAAAAGATACATCGAGATGAAAATTTCGTTAAAAATATTCTCTTCACCGATGAATCAACTTTTCCATTACACGGAAAGCACAATCCCTCTATTCTACGATATTGGGCTTCGGAAAATCAACACCGGCATTTTGCAAATCGCACTCAGTATCCTCAAAAACTAAACGTTTGGGCAGGTATTTTAGGTGACCATTCTATAGACCCCTATTTTAATGATGGTATATTAAATGCCGACAAGTATCTCGAATTACTGCAATATCAAATACTTACCGCCATTCAAAACATTGGAATAAATCAGGAAATCGTTTGGTTTCAACATGGTGGCTGTCTAGCACATAATGCAGTGAGGGTAAAGGAATTTCTAGGAAATACTTTTCCTGACCGTCTTATTACTGGAACAGGAAACATTAAATGGCTCCCGCGATCTCCTGATCTATCTCCAAATGATTTCTTCTTGTGGGGATATCTAAAAAATATTGTTTATACTCATGAAGCTGGTAGAGCAGAAAATCTAGTTGCCTTGAGAGAAAAAATAACTGAGGCTGCGAATTCATTAACTGCCGACATGTTAGCAAATGTAAGAGCTAATTTCTACGACCGCCTAGGACAATGTCTTGCTGTGCAAGGAGGAATTTTTGAACCACTTGTATAATTTATTATAATTTTTAGAATCCTTTTTTATTCTTTAATTTTATTAGAATTACGCTTTTGTTTATGCGATGCACCGCAGCTTAAAAATTTCCTGCATCTACTGAAAGAAATAAGAAAATTAAATCCCTTGCAATTCGTAAATGTTATTTTAGAACGCATTACAAGTACCTATATCGATGGTCAAATGATTTATGCTAACTTGTATTTGCGAAACAATCGGAGACAATCGTTGCCGGCCGTCGCCGGCATTGGATATACATATACATTGTATGTACAGATAAGTATTCCCTATGCCTAATGATATTTGACACATGCGGTATACGACGACATTAAAAATAAAGTTTGACAAGCCATTTGATACTAAATACGCTGTTTCTGAAATTCAAAAGTTAGGACAGCTTGTAGTATTTTGAATCTAATTTGTTCCCGATTTTATTTCACTCAAATCCGATCATAATTAACAGAGCTATAGCATGGTGCATTTTTCATAAGACATCGTGATGACCAGATATTTTAAATTTTGAACTATTTTATAAATATTGTACTAAATATTGGGACTATTTTGATGGCTTCACCCAAGCTACATCTGATTTATTTAAAAACCCATTTTAAGAAATTTAATGTCATACTTTCTTAGTTGTATTATTTCATTTAAAATATTATTTAAAACGAAAATATTTTGTCAATCAATTACCTAGCAAGCATCAAAAAACCTAAAAACTTGTGACACGATTCAAATTAAAATTTCAGGAATCGTTTATATATTAAAAAGTTGCTCAGATAAACACATTTAGATATTTTTTGAATACAAAAGCTTTTTATAATGTGAGTAAAAAGAGAAAAACAATATTCCATGTGAGAAAATAATTTCAAATATGGAATAAAAAATAGTTACTTGGATATGTATTTTAAGAGAAAAAATTTTTTATTTAAGTTTAAAATTGGCAGTCTATTACAAAGAAACAACTCGGACAAAAAAAAACACTTAAGAAATCGTCTCCTGACCTATTTTTTATAAAATCCATTAGCCAAAACACTTCTTGGAATTTTTCTATGCTAGAGCATCGATTTGATAATATTATTATTGGCGGCCGCAGCCCACGTGGACTGCCGTTCCGTCGCTAAGCAACTCCCACTCCGACAATATACGGCGCAATAAGATTAATGAGGAAAGAGTACCTAACCTACTCCAGGTTGACTCATTGTATAGATTCAATTCATCCAATGACAGCCCTTAGTTTGCATTCAATTACCAATTAAATAACAGTAATCTTAACATTCTAAATTATTTTTGCTGTTCTTTGTTATTTGAAGTTTTATTTATAATTGCAAGCATTTAAACTACTTTTTCATGCGTTTAAAATTCGGATGCATATTAATATACTCGTATTAAAGAATGAATTATCTTTTTTATAATTTGCCTCTTTTATGATCTCTTTTGCGTAAATAACGACTATTGACATTTGAAGTCAATTCAAAATTTGAATTTGTCAGTGTTCTATTGAATATTTTGTACTTATTTAATTTAATGCAAAATAAATAAGAATTTTTCATATATTCTCACCTGAAATTAGAGAAATTGCCGAAGAAAATAATCTAAATAATTTACATCCCATTAAATCACGTGATAGATATGAAAAGCACTTTAGAAATTAGAAAATTCAAGACAGTATCAAAATAGTATGTTAAAGAATAAATGTTATAACTTGAGTCATCGTCCACGGGCGTCATATTGAAAATTTATATTTTTAAAGAGTTTTTAATTTTATTTGTATACTGAATACTCTCAACATATCATAATATGCTGCATAATACTTGTGTAGCACATGCTCTCCACAGAATCTGTGAATATATCAGACACCTTTTCGGAAGTTGATAGACTTGTATCCGTTTTTGAAAAAGTTTTCAGAAAAGCACCATTGAGAGTAGCTCTTTACAGGAAAAAACTTCAATCTTTGTCACTGCCTTCCTCTTCAGTAATAACTAGATGGGGAACATGTTTAGAAGCTACTAGTTTTTATGCAGAGAATTTCGTAAGTTTACAAAATTTCGTTATATGTTTAAATGACGATGCTCGCAGTATTTCTGAGTGCAAGGAACTAAAACAAATTCCAAATTTAAAAAATCAGTTGTACTTTCTTCAGAAACAGTTTGGAAATGTGCCAAAACTAATCACTTATTTTGAAAATCAAAATCTCAAATTAAATGTTAGATTAACCACATTAGATGTGGCTATTAATAATTTGAAAAATATTTCAAGTGACTTCAGATGTGGCTTTCGGCAACAGTTAAACGCAGTTTTTAATAAAACCCAGATTTAATAACATTGTGTATGGGGACTATGTTTCGAAATTTAACTGCTAAATACGCTAAAATAAAAGAATATTTCCAGTATGTACCTGTAACCAGTTGCGATGTAGAAAGGACGTTTTCTATCTACAAGGATGTATTCCATTTAAAGAGAAAAAATTTTACAGAAGAAACCCTTGAGAAAGTATTGCTAGTTAATATTAATACTCCTTTACCCAACTTGTACAAAATGAACAAGTAAAAATGAATTTCGTAGTTTGTAGATCACCACCCGTTTGTTTTCCAATTATATAATTAAAATTAAAAACTTTTTAATCATTCACTTTGTTAATTGTAGGTACATGAAAAGAAAACAAAGACAGTAATTCAGGACGATGTAGGAGTTTCGAACGAAACTTAAGCAAAGCGATTCTGCAACGTGATGAGAGTAAATATGTAATGTACATGTCTTGGCTGTGAATACAATATATTTTATTTAATTCCAAGTTGAATTACACACGTACGATTCTAACATTTTACTAACTTACCTTGAACATTAACATTTACGGAGCCACTAAGACGAATGGGAAAACATATCTGAAACAAAAAAAAAAGTAAATTAACATGCGATATGAGTTTCATAGAGGAATTAAAAGCGAAATTTTTTAAGAAATTTGACTAAATCGCGAGTAATAGGCTTTTTCATGTTATTAAAATTAAAAACACTTTATTCATTTATTTAGACCTAGAATCCTAAAACATGCCTGTATACAGTCGAGTCCGGATATAATGAATCATATTTTAGTGAACTTCTTTCTATATAGTGAACGCTACTTTAGGTACCCTAATTTTTTCCCATAAGACCAATACAGTTTTTATCCGGATATAATGAACCTGTTTCTAATGAATTTTCGGATAAAGTGAACCGAATGTTATTAACGTAAGGTATAAAATTTCCGTTAATAATAATTTTTTCGGAGGTCCACCACTAATTCCCCGATTTTAGCTATGATATATAGTACATGAAATTTATCATCAGTAGGGTTGTAAATTCTACTGCGAACAGAGTGAATCTTATGAATTTAGTTTATTGTCACATATTTGTCGTTCACAATGGAAAAAACAAAAACGTAAAGCTTTAACACTAAAAGACAAGTATGATATTATTAAAAAAATACAAAATGGTGCTAGTCGTGAAACGAGTTTGTCTAAATCTATCGTGTCCTTGTAACTTGGAAGAAAAGAAAAAATATTTTATCACTCTATGGTACCGTTGATGTTAATAGTAAAAGAATGAAAAAATCAGCTCATGAAGAACTGGATAAGGGACTTTTACAGTGGTTTACTCACAAAAGAGAAGATAATGTTCCCATGTTCCCTTAAGTGGCCCAAGTCTCTAAGGAAAAGCTTCTGAAATGGATAATAAAATTGAAAAAAAGACTCTTCATGTTCTAGAAGTTGATTAAACGATTTAAGAAGAGACATTCTATCACTGGAAGAAAAGTTGTTTGCGAGTCTGTATCAGTTGTGATAAATGTTGTTAGTGACTGGTTTTGTACTGTTTGACCTGATCTTCGCAACAACTATGACAGTAAAGACATTTTCAACGCCAATGAGTCCTGGCTTTTTTACAAACTAACACCGGATAAAACTGAAATTCAAAGGAGAAAGCTGTGCAGGTGGGAAGATGTCTAAGACGAAAATTACTATTTAAGTTGACGCAAACATGACTAGAACGGAAAAGAGAAAACTGCTTATTATAGGAAAATCCGCCAATCCTAGATGGTTTAAAAACAAGATATTACCAGTGAAATACAGATCAAACAGTAAATCGTGGACGACACTTAATTTGTTTACAGAAGAAAACATTTATGCACAAACATTTAAACACATATGGTGGATGCTTTTATTACGATGTCTCTTTTTGTGGCTATCAATAATAGCCTTTACGTCGAATACGTCGATAAACCTATGCGGCATTAATTAAATGTGATTAAAATTAAACTTTGAACGTTCGTTTAAAAGCAAAATCATGATGTTTATAATAAAACAATAAATAAGTAGTCATAAAACAAAAAGCGTGTCTAATGGGATAGATACCTGGTTTGTATTAATGATTTACATATTTTTTTTCTTTAAATTTGTAGTGGTACTGATATACACCGATAGAACAATATAATTCGTCAGTCAAGAGAATTATTGATCAATTAGAAGTGGAAGTCCGTATTGCCGCCCGTATATTTACCTGCGACAGGGCCGGACTCGAATAAATAAAAATCATTTTCTCGTTACTACGTGAATATTGGACAACGATTTTTTGTACTTTCACACATATACCTTTCACCCCTTTTTTTCTTTGTTACTATACACCAGGCGCGGCTCGTGATGACGTATTTGGGGGTGCAAGTACAATGATGCGAGTGCTTCGTGTATTCTCGTGTACTAACTGTAACGTTTCTTAGTAAACACCGAAAACACACGAGGCACTCGTATCATTGTACTTGCACTCCCAAATACGTCATCACGAGCCGCACCTGCTATACACAACTAGTATTGTATATACAATATAATAAATATCGTTTTATGACCAAACAATGTCAACTCTATTGTCGCTATCAATAATAAAATAAGCAAAAACTCTAATTCAATATATTCTACCCATACTTAAAAAAGCAGCTGCCATAAAATAAATAAATCCAGTTTGCATGGCAAGGAGTTAAGTTCTTTAGCAATTATATTTACTGGATTTTAACAACCAATTTATTACGATAAGAAATAAGTACTAAACTTCTAGTTTCAAAATTTTTTTATTGTTTTGCCATAGAATGGTCATCAGGTGGATGAAAAACTGACTATTTATATACAAATTATCGAGAGAAAATGATGGTGGAAAAATTCTTACAATTTTAAATTTAGTGGAGAGAAGTTGTTTAAATCTAATTTGTCTATCTATCTATTAATTTCTAAGTTTTCTAAAAAGTTAAAGTTTTTTGCTTTTATTATAAATATGCAAAAATTTTGAAATCTATTAAATCCATGATTGATATCTAAACAATGATTTGCCCAAGTTTAATCTGTTTTCTTTTCTTTATGTCTTCTCTCGTGTTCTTTCATTCTAATTTTGGACGTCCTCGCCGTTTGTCCTATGTATACCTTATTACAATCTTCACATGTTAACTTATGTATACCAGAGTTTGATTCTTTGTCTAATTTATCTTTGTGGTTTTTAATAATGTTCTGTATAGTATTTATTTTCTATTTTAAATGACATATGTTCGTTATTAAGTTTTTTAATGAAAATACCAATTTTTCCGAAATTTGTTTTTCCGAAAGTAAGTGATTGAATTGTAGGAATTGGTTATATTGTTTTTTTTAATTTTGGGTAAACTAAAGAAAGGGTTTTAGATTTTTATTGACTATTCAGGATGTTATTGATAATATTTATAGAGTAACCATTGTTTAATGCTATTGTGTATACATATACTATTTAGTTCGAGGTTGAAATTACTTTTACTCATAGGTAGGTTAATTAATCTATACATCACTGATTGGTATACTGATAATTTTTGTGTTATTGGATGAAACGAATTAACGTATATTGTGGTGTCCGTATGTGTTTAATAGTTTTGTGTGTTATGGTTAAGTCTAGAAAATTAATACATTTATTTACTTCTGTTTCTATTATAAATGTTATTTGGGGGTGAATAGTGTTGATATAATTATGTAAAAAACAAATTTATTGATTTTCGCGAAGTAATGTAATTGTAAATATTCTTTCTACACTTTACGACGCTGTTTTAAAATAGCGTCGTAAATTGCAGAAAGAATATTTATAATTACATTGCTTCGCGATAATGCAATAAATTTGTACAACTGCCGTACTACGGGCAAGGTATATTTGATCTGCTTCCTTTGATGTAATTCAAGGCATTCCCATAAAAGTTTCTAATTCACGCCTTTAACAGCTTAGTGGTAGAGCAATGGTCCGGCAAGCCAGAGGTCGTGAGTTCGATTCCTACTTAAGGGCGAATTTTTTCTATGAAAAAATTCGAATAAAATAGCGTCGTAAAGTGTAGAAAGAATATTTACAATAATTATGTAAAGTTTTGAATTATCTAAACCATTAAAGTAAATTAATATGTCGTCAACATACCTAAACCAATAGGCACAATATTACTAAACAAGGGATCTGTACTTATTTTAATTTCTTTAATTGTTCATGAAAATTTCGGCTAATAAGGGGCTTAGTGGGTTCCCCAATGCTAGGACCTTCTGCTTGTTTATAAAATTTCTTTTTAAGTTTTACATATTGAAGATAAAAGAAAAAACTTAACTAGTTAGAAAACTTAGAAATTAATAGATATAATAATTTAGTATTAACTTTAAATGACCAAGTCTTTCTTTGGAGACTGTGGTTAAGTAAAAACTCAAAAAAAAGGTATAAAACCCCTTACCACAATTAATAATCGTATTCTAAATACGTATTTCGACAACTAAGTTGTCATCATCAGTACGTAAAACCACTAATCAAAGTGTCGCACATGGAGTGTATACGTGGATGCCGTGTAAAGTAGTTGCGCGTTTATATGTGTTAGCTTTACTGTGCCCCATGTGCGACACTTTGATTAGTGGTTTTACCTACTAATGATGACAACTTAGTTGTCGAAATACCTATTATTAATAAATATTCAAACTTATATTTTAAATATACAGTTTTTCAAGCCATTGTGTGGCGAAACAATATTGTAATGGATTTCCAGTAAAAAAATTTGGAAACTAAAAGTTTAGTACTTATTTCTTATTGTTATAATGACGTTTCAACAAATATCTCCTTCGTCAATCAATGAAACAATTTATTGACTGACTCACTGTAAATGTAGATGCTTTAGTAGATAAAATATTCGTTATGAAATTTAAAAAGGTTAATGTTTCACAAATATACAAATTCTAAAAGAAATAATAAGAATAATGATTTGTAATATTTATTGCACGATACCTTATTCATTTTATACGGATGTGGGTTATTTTAAAAAGCGTTAAATTATAGGAAATAAAGTTTTAAAATAACACATTTTTAACTTTTGAAATATACAGTAAAATTTCGTAAATGCATAATTCAGCTTATTACTGACCAAAATAATTATCCATTTAAAATTTGCTATCTCTACCTGAAGACTTACATCTACTAATTACGCAGAAGTGCGTATGCAGTATTTTTTATTGACTAGGTCAATGTTACATTGCGCCACGTTACCTTTACCTTGTTCTCATTCATTTGACTAACATCTTTTCTTGCATATTGTGCCTTTATAGTGCGGCGTTCTAGTTTTGAAAGAATGAAAGACTATACAATTTTTATTAAAATTGCTATCGAACTATGTCATGCATCAGATGTATAACGAACGTACACATCCATATGTAAACAAAAAGAACATTCAAATGCATCGTTTGTAAACTGTAATTAATCACAATATAAGAAATGCACTAATAAACATTAAAGAAAAACTGCTTTAATTTTCTAGGTATAATTTATTGCATATTTAATTAGGTAAGCAGTTTTGTGTGCTTTTTTATGTGCATCGCTTTTTATACATAGAAATTTCTGATTCACTTGTGCACGATGCTCTTTGAACCATCCCAAATAGATCTCTGAATTCCACTGTTAGTCTTGAGTCCTCGATAAAAGCCATTATCCGGCTCAGGGGGAAATTTTAGAACCCTCATGGGGTCCAATAGATCTTTTCCGAAATGTTTTTTCCTAAGTTCCTTCAATTCCACACAACTACATATTACATGAAGGCTAGTTTCCTCTTGTTTTTCAAATCTACACCGGGGTTCGCTACCCAAACTCATGTTGTACAGATGCTTTCTTAAAGCACAATGCCCGGTTATCAAGCCGGTGATAGTTTTAAATTCTTTCTTATTACTTCTAATTAGGTTGTTTGAAAATCTAGCATCCAATTCTTCTAGTAGCGTCATAGTGTGAAGTTGAGCTTCCGTTGAGTTCCTCCATTTCTTTTCATGCTCTCTTTCCAGCCACAACCAAATCTCCCTTCTAGCGGAAGTTTTAGCGATTCCAGATATATGTTCTGCTGCAACGAAGTATTCGGACCCGTTGATTACGAATTTCGCAACCGGAGATCGCTATCTGTTTCAGTTTTCGAGATATTTAGGAAAAAGTATCGAGAGGTCGAAATCGTAAAAAAACAAAACGCTAATTTTCAGCGGAAAACCGTTCAGACAGTCTTCTTTAGCGCCTTAAAAAAATCCAGAGTAGATTTTGAGTCTAGATTCCAGATTGAAAATTTTTCAAACAACGCAAAAATTTCGCCGGGAAACGACATTCGATTTCGACGCATCTCGGTATCTTCGAAAATAGCTGCCTCTAGGTGAACCAATATACACTGCCAGACTTGTGTTGGCACGCTGAATTGACTGGTATAAACCGGGAGGCTGCCGATGCCCGCTTCTCGAGTTATGCCAGCAAAACCGTAAATTTCGAAATCGAAAATATTTTTTCGATTTTGTAAAAATTCGCGTCGCCGTGGCGGCCAAGCAGTTGGCCCTAGTGTGGCACTATAAATGCTATGCACGTTTTAATCCACTTGAAGTCAGCTTTAATTTGCTGCAAACCTCACGGCGATCGGATGAGAAATGAGGGAGTTATGGCGTTTTGAAAATTTCGCGAACTTTTTGCATTTAATCTCCTCCTGTCCTGGCACCCATATTAGTGGTACAGTATTGTCTTTATCAATCTGTTGAGAACTTGCAATGCTTCACCAGTTTCCCACTGGTAATTGAGTCGATTCATAATTAGGACAAAATAAGCCTTCAGCCTCAGGATCGCAATTATCGCCTCCGCTTTCTCAAGTCGTTCTAGCGGAGGAAGACCACAATGGTTTCAATGGAGGTGATTCCCATGCTGTTCATAGTTCCTGTGATCCCCAACAGAGCAACAGCTCTTTTATATCGCCGTCACTTTGATTAGGTGCTCTAATTGAGTTCCGCATCAAGTGTTATTCCTAGATACTTCACTTCATTGGTTAGTACTAATTTTTGTCTGAACAGTCTTTTGCTGCCCAAACAATTTAGTTTTCTCATGTTGGTTAAAGCTACTAACTTTGTTTTTTGTGGATTAACAGTCAGTTCCTCATTAAAGCACCATTTTCCACAATTAGCATAGCATTTCGCATGGTGTTCGCCACTGTCCCTGGAAACCTCTGCGTCCTATTTTCTGGTCATTTAATGTCCTGATGAGATTATACACTTCCAGACTCCATAGTATCGGTAACAGTACTCCTTGAAGACTCCTTAAATTTCTCTACTAATCTTAATTTTTGAAAAGCTTATTTAGTTGTCCCAAAAGGTTAACTATTTAATTCAAAACCAGAGTCTCTGATGAGCCTGGTTCGACGAGATATTTCTTCTACATTTACGAGTTCGTTTAATTCATGTGAAATATCAATATTTCACTTGCAAATAGTGTTTGACGACCATAAAAATGGTAAATTAAATAAAATTAATCTATCGTACAAAGTTCTTTTGTTTTTATAATTTAATTAAATTAAAATACAAATTCTTTCTTTGGAGACTGTGGTTAAGTAAAAACTTAAAAAAGGTATATAACCCCTTACCACAATTATTAATCGTATCCTAAATACGTATTTCGACAACTAAGTGGTCATCATCATGACTTTTAATTAGTGGTTTTTACCTACTGATGATGACAACATAGTTGTCGAAATACGTATTTAGGATACGATTAATAATTGTGGTAAGGGGTTAAATACCTTTTTTAAATTAAAATACAGAGAAAAACATTACACAGTGTACTTATATTTTAAGTAATTTTAAGTAAAATTAAATATACAAATTTTAAGAGAAAGTATTAAATAAAATTAAAAAAATTGAAGGAATTCCCAATTGTTCTACGGCAAATATGTGGTATTTAAATAATAAACTCGCCAAGCTTCGATGCTTACTTTCACATAAATGAATCAAATAAATATAATACGCTAGTAATTCTCAATAGCCACCAATAATATATGATTCGGAAATTATCAGAAATGTTGAAATAAGGGAATAAAACCAGTAGAAAACATCTAGAACAGCCAAGAACTTATTAAGGAACAGGTAAACTTATTGCTAAGAGAATTGAGAAAGACAATTAAGATTGCAATTCATAAATCAACCACTGTTAAAAACCTGATAAAAAAAGGAGGAAAAATTACAGTAAAATAGGAAGTGGTTGAACAGTACACGAAGAACAGAAAAAGTTGACTTGAAGAAATCCACCAGAGAGAATTCCGTATCTCCTGCACTTTACGCCCGAAAAGGAAGACATTTAGTACAAAATACTTTTTTTAATTTCCCATAATTTCATCTTAATAAAACTTATACAGTGTGTATAAGCGAAATGGAATAAATTCATTATTTCGGTTACTGTACATATTTATAAAAAATCCCGAAACATGTCATATTTAATTTATAAATTAACATTCTTCAACGTGAAAATGCGATCCCTACCTTCAACCCCCCTTCGAATGACAGGTACAACCCCCATTTTTTTAAATGGGAAGTATAGGCTTGTGATATATCGTTGTAAAGGTCTCTTTATTCTCTATTCAAAAATGATATAATTTTCATGTTTGTTGCAACAATTAAGATAGAATAAAATAAAATCATGTTGTTATCGAAATTCGCTACAATATACCTACTCAAAAAATAAAATTTAATGCAAAATGTAAAGAAAAATTTAAAACGCCAGAAAAAAATATGAATGTCAATGAAGTAGATGCTCATTTGCGTTTATAAAGATTTAATACATACATCAAAGGCATCATTGCATTACTTACTTCCCGTTTAGGTCTTCATAATAAGAAAGTGAGTAAAAACCATACCAATGTGCTTTTTAGATGGTATCCATTAAAAATACTTTAAAAAGTTTCCGTGGCAACATTAGTTTGTTTAAAACGCCTTAGTAAATTGTTTTGTATTTAAAAGTTGTCATTTAAATTGACAGTTTGATCATTTTAGTTTGAATTTCGTAAAATACAATTCTAGGAAATGGTTAGATTAACGGAAATGCATAAAATAACAGTCATACAAATGATTGGTTACGGAGATAGAACCCGAACACAACAAGAAGTAACCCGCCTATTTCATGAGAAATTTCCTGATTTACCGCCTATAGCTCAAGGAACAATAAGTAAGATAGAGAAGCAGTTTCGAGAGTTTGGTCATGTAAGGCAGATAAAAAAACCAGCTGCCAATGCACTGAGTGATGAAATCAAAGTAGATGTGATGCTTGAGTTTATGGAAAACCCACATACATCGAGTAGACATGCATCCACTACATTAAATGTTAGCCATACATCGATAGTAAACATATTAAAAGAAAATAAAATGCATCCCTATAAAATGATATCTACTCAGGAGCTTATGGAAGACGATTTTGATAGAAGAACTTATTTTTGTGAGCGAATGATGGACACGCTGGATAACAATATTATCAATTTAGAAGACGTTATGTTTTCTGATGAGTGCACTTTTTCTCTTAGCGGTCATGCTAATCGGCAAAATTGCCGCTACTGGTCTACGGAAAATCCTCACTGGATGAGGGAAGAACACACACAATACCCAGTAAAAGTTAATGTTTGGGCAGGTATCATTGGTCCCTTTTTCATTGAGGGCAATTTGAATGGCGATCGTTATTTGGCACTACTTCAAAATTATGTCATTCCAACTTTGGCAAATTTATATCCTGATCCAGGAAACCCTCAAGTTCCAATGAATACGATATGGTTTCAGCAGGATGGAGCACCACCACATTACCAACGCAATGTCCGGCAGTACCTCGATGCAATATTTCCCAATCGGTGGATAGGAAGGCGAGGATCGATAGAATGGCCAGCGCGATTACCTGATCTGACCTTACTTGATTTTTTTTTATGGGGATATTTGAAGAGCATTGTGTACAAAACTAAACCTTTGGATTTAAATGACTTAAGAGAACGAATAACGCTTGCGATTAAGTCGATCACGCCTGATATATTAAATAATGTTAGAAGACAGTTTTATTTAAGATTAGGATGTTGCCAAGACGTTCATGGTGAACATTTTGAACATCTACTTCATTGACATTCATATTTTTTTCTGGCGTTTTAAATTTTTCTTTACATTTTGCATTAAATTTTATTTTTTGAGTAGGTATATTGTAGCGAATTTCGATAACAACATGATTTTATTTTATTCTATCTTAATTGTTGCAACAAACATGAAAATTATAACATTTTTGAATAGAGAATAAAGAGACCTTTACAACGATATATCACAAGCCTATACTTCCCATTTAAAAAAATGGAGGTTGTACCTGTCATTCGAAGGGGGTTGAAGGTAGGGATCGCATTTTCACGTTGAAGAATGTTAATTTATAAATTAAATATGACATGTTTCGGGATTTTTTATAAATATGTACAGTAATCGAAATAATGAATTTATTCCATTTGGCTTATACACACTGTATATAAAAAATATTTGTAAAACTAAGATAAACTATTTAATTATGATTCTAATAGATTCATACACAAACAAATATAAATAACCAAACGACGTTCTAATCACAACTTTCGTTGCTTTCATTAATTAATGATTATACGAACACAATTCCGCGAATATATAATGGCGAGATCCGCACCTAGTTCTGTACATTCGTCGTACAGGTGTAAACGGGGAAAGGTAAGCAAGAGATCTTTTCACCGTTTCACAAACCTACATCTCTTGAGAAACTGTACATATTGTACATACATAAGTGTACGTATTTAATATACGAGTCGTAAACCTCCTACTATTCAAGCAAATGTCAGAAAAATAATCCCCACCCTGAAAACAATACGTTTTCCAAAGACTTGACCCACTTTTCCGCAACGCTTTGATTTTTTTCTCTTTCTGCATTTCATAATACGCATTAAAATAAAAGTGAAAACTGATTTATCACGCATTTCTTTTTCACATGACGGTTTAAAGTGTATTAAATTCTAGTAGTATAGAAAACTCTTTCACCGAGATCGATTATATAAAATATGCCCCAAAAACATACCGACAAACTTGAAGGAGTGGAGCAGGGGACATCAAAACAAAAAATTTTTTGTTTAATAAACATATGTCTGGAAATGAGTCGTTTGTACTGTAGAGTAATAAATTGTTTTCAATCATATCCAAATAACTAAAGTAATTCTTGATTGATTTAGTTAGACGCCATTGCCTTTCGTTGCAACTATGGTTTTTGTTGCGTAGCAGAAACATTTCTTTATCACAATAAACACCCCACAGATGCAGATTTTGATATCGTAGTAGTTATTTGTGACATTTAGTTGTCATTCATAATATTCACTTTGTTGACTGCTGATTTAAAATTTAACTGAAAATGAATGATAATTTTTCATTAGAGGAACTGGGAAGAAAGTGGGAACCTAAGGCGTCCTGGTGGTGAGAGTCGTCCAAGAACAGCTCGTACGGTTCTATTTGAAGAAGAAGTTCTACACCGTGTGGAAGAAAACCAATCTACAAGTGCGTGCACAATTGGACACCACATGGGATCCTCCAAGTCGACGGTACACCGGCACGGACACGGAGTGTATTCATGGCACAAACAATTTTTAGAAGGGCGAGAATTAGTCGAAAATGAAGGTGGCCAACGTCGATCAAGAACCAGCGTGACAGAGGAGAACATTTGTACTGTTCACCGACTTCTAGAAGACGACCGACGAATAACAGTAGCTGAAATTGCTTCTGAAATTTGAATCAGCTTTGGCAGTGCTCTACCGATCATTACTGACGACCTCGGGTTTCGGGAAGTGTCCGCAAGGTGGGTACCTCGTCTTCTCACCAAAAATCAAAAACGGAATCGTATGGAAGTGTGCCAACAGCCTTTGAACTGCTATAGTCCGGACTTATCGCCCTGCGACTACCACCTGTTTGGACCGATGAAAAATGCTCTTAGGAGACAACAAGATTTCATGCGCAATTCGCTTATGGCGCAACTATCTTCGTTTTACGAAAACGGGATAATCAAATTACTCATTCCTTGGGAAAATTGTGTTACGATATCAGGGAATTGCGTAGAAAAATAATTTTAAGCCATTGTATTTTTTAAAGTTTTGAAAAAGAATTCCGGTTTATATTTGATTCGGCCTCGTAATTAAAACAATATAAGCGTTTATAATTTGAATTTATGCTTGGCAACTGTCCGAATTTTAAGTTTTCTAAAGCTTCGCATATGCACCAATCTTTAATTACTTAAAAAAACAGCCTACGATAATGAGAAAAGTTTTTGAAGGCACGTTACATGATCTGATTTTGAGACAAACGTTGCGGCCATCTTTTTCGACACACTTCGCGAACGGACAACTTTTATCGGATTCCCTTCATCTTGAAACATCCAAACAACGGACTGACGTTTATTTTCGGGTTCGTGGGAATATATCCACGATTCATCGCCACTCACGATACTATATACGTTTTTTGAGTTTCCGTTATTGAACCGGGTCAAAGTTTTTCGGCACCAATTTAATTATACAAAAATTATTATTTTGTTTCTTTTACAAATTGGTTTGTTATATACTATAATATTCGTTATTGTGCAAACTACGTTTAATATTTTTCATTTTTTAAGGTTATTCTACTGAAGATGGCAACTTAGTTGCCGAAATACGTATATAGTATTTATTGATATATATTGTGGTTAGGGTGTTTTTCTTATTTCTGTTTCAGATTATTTTTAGTTTTCATATAAGACAACTCATTCAAAATTAAATCAAGGCATTTTCCTTTTTAATATGTTAGCGTAAATAGAGTATATGATTAGCAAACGTCAACTTGTAATAAAAAAGTACTACCAAATCAAGTATGTACATATTTGAGAAATTTTTACGCTACTTATGTCGAAGCGTACCGTATATTTCACCGATGCGGAGATTTTTATTGCGCGTTTAAAAAAAAATTCATTTTACTATAAAAACACTCTCGTATTCGAATGCAACGTTGTGTCAAAATTTCAACAAGTCAATCGATCGATTACTTCTCGAGTTTTGCGAACGCAAACACACGCAGGCTGAATTTCTATACATATAGAGATGAACATAATATTTGATTAAAATATAATTGAAGTATCGTTGCTTTTACTACTTTATATCTATCCTATCTCACTGCGGTCCTGTTAAAATACGCAATTTCTGGGCTCTAATTATGACAGAAGAAACAATTGTTTCGTTTAAAAAAAAGAAAATCTAAAATCTGTCAAGCAAATAACACACATCACTCGTTTCCTCTAGCAAGTATAAATAAATATAGACCTATTTAAATATTTAGTAAAAACATCTAAAATTAGAAAAGTTCACGGCTATTTGCATTAAGAGTCGTTAACCTAAACTCATTTTTTCGTGTGGAAAAAATTATTTTAAGTAACTATTTTTAAGGTTTCTCTTAACGAGAGCCGATTTACTAAAATGCGAGCAATTCTGACAAATGTAATTGTTCTTTATTTGAATTTTTTATCATTTTTCTAGTCTGTTCGATTTTGATGTTCGTAATATACACTACGCAAAAAATAAAAGTAGCCACTTTTTTGAACTTCGATGTTTTTTTATATTTTAACAGATTTGGATGAAACTTGAAATATGGAATGATCCATTATTTATTGAACCAATTTTAACAAATTAAAAATAGTAAAACACTGTAACAACCTATTACTAACTTTTATGTTGTTACGCTACGCATATAAAAATATTTTAATGTATTTTTAAATATATTCTTCTTTAAATATCTAATATTTTAAACTTAGACATTTTTCTGTGTATTCGTGTCCAAAGAGAAAGCATCTCTTTTGTTATATCTTAACCGAGACCCTTAGTTTTCTACCTGACCCAGCAACCCTAACATTACTGTGGAATTTCTTTCTATTTACATTTCATTAAATTGTTTTAATTGAATTACATACATCTTCTTTTATATGTTGTGTTTCATATCATTAGAAAGCCTATGTCACAAGGGTTATTTTAATGCCATCGATAGAACACCTCTTCAGGTCCCGCTTCTTAATTAATTATTATTCAGGTCTTCGACTCAGGTCATAAAACAGACCGTTTTCAAAAACCAGTGTTCTTTTCGACACAAACACTATCAGTCCGATCTTCTCGTTAGAACTCTCGTAAGATCCACATTTTACGCGCGGTACTGTTCAAGTGCAAGCCACGATGCACGTGCCCCTGCATCTCACCGCAATTAAAAGGTAATCTTGTATTGTTCAAAATATATATTATTCTCTTAAGCGAATCCATATTAATTAAACTAATTAATTTCTTGTTCCTCGCCACTTATTACGAACGGCGGCTTGTGCTGTTGATATTTGGGTTGTAGTTGCCGTGCTAATAATAATGAAATTATTATTAGATAATAAAATAATTAATGGTGCTGGTGAAGTTCCTTCAAAGGTCCAGGACGTGCGTGGTATTGGTTAATTAAAATATATATATATAAATCTACAACTTACTTACTAAATAATAAAACACATAAGCGTTGTCCTTAAAGTTTGTATTATTTACATAAGAAAGAAATTGGTATATTTAAAAGTAATTAAACAATCTAATATGTACACGAGGAGCGGTAATTAAGTTACTGAAAATTAACACAAAAATACCCTGAAAACGAACGTTAAATTGCGTAGTAAATTAAATGTTAATTAATTAGGATTAATATAATATAATCTCTGTATCGGACAATACAGAGTTACCTGTGAGTGGCGATGGGCGGCCACGTGGTGCGTCGTATACCTGGACAGATATGCAGAGCGATGTTTGGCCAGAGGAACAAGAAATTAATTAGTTTAATTAATATGGATTCGCTTAAAAGAATAATATATATAGCACAATACAGGATTACCTTGTAATTGCGGTGAGATGCAGGGGCACGCGCATCGTGGCTAGCACTTGAACAGTGCCGCGCGTAAGATGTGGATCTTCTCGTTTGAACTCTCGTAAGATCCACATCTTACGCGCGGTACCAACTACAACCCAAATATCAACAGGACAAGCCGCCGTTCGTAATAATGTACTAACTGAGCTAATATAAAGTGGTTTGAAATTAAAAAAAGTCTGACAACTTGGCTAATTTGTACAAATTGTGAAGTTAATATCTAGTGTGTCTCCTCTTGCCTTTACAAGTGCTGCGTAGCGTTGTAACATATTACAAATAATTCTTTGGTGGAAAAATTGCTCCATTCTTCAATTAAGGCCTATGCCAATTGTTTAGTTGTAATTGGAGGATTTGGACGTCGTCGAACGCATTTTACTAATTGATCCCAAACATGTTACATGCGGGTCAATCCATTTTACGGATATTGTAATCATCAAGGTAAAGAGTGACGATTTGAGCAACGTGCGATCTGGCATTATCTTGCATAAAAATTTTGGCCAACAACATTTGCTCCAGGGATCACTTGAGGCTCTACAATCTCGTCAATGTACCTTTGAGGTGTTAGTCCACCATTGCGAATTACAACAAGGTCCGTGCGAGTGTTTATTGTTATTCCACCGCACACCATTATGGATCCACTATCAAAAGGGAAGGTTTTATTCCCTGTATTTGGCATGAAACATTCTCCAGGCCTCATCCAGACTCTTACAGGCCCATTATTAGCTGACAGAGCAAACTTGGACTCATCGCTAAACATAACAGGAGTCCAATGACGAAGTTGTCAGTTTAAGTGTTCTATTTTAAATTCAAATCTTCTTCAACGTTCTCTGGCCAATTTAAGCACTTTGGCAAGATGTTTTGCTCTCAAATCAGTTTCGCCTATTGTGGATGGTTTGGTCGCTAATTTCTGTTCCTCTTGCCCTCACTAGATCTTCTTGGCGGTCACGCGCAGTTTGTGTCCGATTTCGAAGGGCTTGAAATCGCATGAAACGGTCATCACCTGCCGTAGTTTTCCTCTGACGACCTGTACCTGCTCGTCTTGTTACGGTACCCTGTTTCTCGATAGCGTTTCCAAATCTTCCACACAGTTCGTTGCACAAGTTCTAACTTCTATCGACGTTAATTGCTGAGCCATAGCTTCTTTTAAATGTTAGTGAACTGTCAAACTAATTTAATATTGTTTAACATTAAAATGGCTCAAAGCTTGCTTAAACATTCATTCTTAAGTTATTTTTTTTCATTTAAGTTTTTGCATTGTCTGAACATTTGAGGTTATAAGTTAACTATAACAAAAAGTATTCGAGTACAATTTTGTAATTATGTGAATAAATGACGGTTCAATGTATATTTCAGGTTTAATCCAAATCTCTTAAAATATTAAAAAAATATCGAAATCCAAAACAGGGATTTCTTTTATTTTTTGAGTAGAGTATATAGCATTGCTAGCAGTAATCTTGCGCAAACAATTTTAAAATAGCGTATTTTTTATACTAAAAAGAATTACTGAAGAATGTTTTGTTGCTCGTTATCGACTTAAGAAGAAAAACACTGTTTTTTGTTTGTAGTGACTGCTATGTTAAATGTGTACATTTAAATCTGTAATATTAAAATAACGAGTGGTCAAAAAGTTTCGGGCGGCTATGGACTAGAGAATGCATGTTTGTAATAGATCCATACTATAGTTCCTTAAATGTCATAGTTATAATTTATGCAACATAAGGCAATTTTTTGTGTGACTTTGTATGACGTTTTATTTGATGGCATATTGAATAAGATTTAAGTACATAAATGTACATATTTTGCAGTCCATGGCTGCTACTTCTCATTTGTTTATAAATTATATTTTATTGTTGTCAATTTATGGGTCAATTCCGTGCATATCTGTAAGATCAGTAAACCCAATCTGTAACTAGATACAGATTTACAAATAAAATTGCAATTCTATGCAAATATTTTATTTATAGAATGTCTGTCAATGTTATAGATTTCCATAAATTTTACGTGTAGGTAAATCTTGTCCGTAAGGCAGTTACAGACGTTTCTGTGTTAAAAAAAAATTAATAACATAGACGATTATTTATTGGAATTTTATTAGAGGAAGACGAAGAAAGGTAAGTAAAAAACAATTCATTATTTATTAATGATGTTCTAGAAACACTTTAAAAACATAACCTACAAATATACATACATACTTCAGGAATTACATCCGAATATTTCGACGCAACATAAGAACAATATAAATGTGTTTGAAGTTCCTGAGGCTTACTTTAAACAATTATTCAGATGGGATAAAGCCAGTGTATACAATACTTAATAACTTCGCGGGAACAATTTATTAATAAAATAGTTTTCTTTGTTTTTCCCATCTTTTATGTGTATTAACCGGGGCCATCTTTATTCCTCCAAATCTCATGCATTTAATCCGCATAGACATGCGCATTATAACTTTTCCTTAATGACAGCTGTTTTGTTTACGTTTTCGAACGTAAGTAATTCCCATTACTATTTCCAAATATTCCTAAACATAATTCGCATTTGTATAGACATTTATTGTTTTTCAGGTTACAGTGTTTCTGCTGTTAATACCAGATGTTTTCATGTGGATTTACGCATATTTTAAAAGAATTTGACATTACAAAATTCCCATTACAAACAATAAATATTTTTCATAAAATACCAACAAGTTTAAGACAAATAACAAGACTAATATACAGTGTGTCCGCCTACTAAGTTCTATACATTCGAAAAACTTTTTTATTATTAATTTTACGAAAAAAAGTTATTCTTTAAAAAAACTTAAGAAATACATTTTTTTTTATCTTCGGGATTTGGATTGAGAAATGTTATTTTAATGTTATTTTATTTGACTAGAGTAAATTTTTAATGTAACTCAACATATTCATTTTCCTTTTCCATGCAGGTGGCTGTTCTTGCAGAAAATTCATGCAATACATTTCTAACTATGGCAGGATTTGTTCCCTGTATACTTTCTCTAATTGTTCTCTCTATATGGTCAATATTTTGAAATGGTTTTTGTAAATAGACTTTCTGCTTCAAGTATCCACATAAAAAAAAGTCCAGAGGGTTATGGTCCGGAGATCTTGCGGGCCAAAAAATGTCAGAGTACCGACCAATTATTTTTCTATTGAAAAGAACATTTAAATATTGTCTGACATCTCTCGCGTTATGATAAGAGGTGCACCATCCTGTTGGTACCATACCTGATGCCTTTCGTTTGGGGGTAGTTCTTGCATAAAATTGTGCAAACAGTTATTCAAAAATTTTAAGGAGCGTTGGCTATTTAATGTTTGTCGAAAAAATACCGGTCCAATTCCTCGATCTTTAAATATTCCGCTCCAAACATTGGTTTTTAACTTAAAAAAGGTATATAACCCCTTACCACAATTATTAATCGTATCCTAAATACGTATTTCGACAACTAAGTTGTCATCATCAGTAGGTAAAACCACTAACCAAGGTGTCGTACATGGGGCACAGTAAAGCTAGCGCAACAGCTTACGCAACAACTTTACACGGCGTCCACGTATACACTAAATGAAACACGCAAAAATATCGACCGAAAGGATCGACAAAAAATTACCTCTCTTAAGGAAAAAGGCACCCACATCTGTTTATACTCCAGTTTCAAACGTCCACGACCTTTTTATTTACGTTTCTAAGAATGAAAAGAGACAGGTGAAGGGAATCGGTCCTTTATCACTGTTCATGGAATTTTGTTTGTTTTTAGTGATATGAATACTTTCGTAGGCGTCAAGATCGCGGGGGTTATTAATGGCCTTGGCAAGTTTCAATCCTTTAATCGACACATTGTGCAGTGTACTTAGAGCATGGTTATCAACGTTAGATTTATCCGGTCTATTGTATTTAATATGTGATATGTGTTCTTTAAACCGGGATATTATTGGTCGTTTTGTTTGGCCTATATATTTCAAATTACAATCATCGCAATTAATTTCGTATAAATTAACTTTATCTTTGGTATTCCCTAAGAGATTTTTGATAGTATTTTCGGACCGAAAGGCTACTTGGAGACCTCGTTCTTTCACAACGTTATTAATGTTTTTCGTGATGGAGTGGTATGGTAAACACATGTACTTTCTCTCCAGGTTACTTTGAGATATCAAACCTGTGGATTCGCGAATTGTATTTTTTAGTTTTGTTTTTCTAATTAATTTATTGATTATTTCTATGTCAAAGCCATTATATTTCGCGATATTTTTAATGAAATCCAGTTCTATTTCATATCTCTCTTTTGTTAACGGAAAATTTAGTAACCGATTGACTAAGAAATTAAAAGAAGCTGTCTTATGTTGAAAACTATGATTTGAATCAGCGATTATGAATCTATTAACATTGGTTTCTTTCCGGAAAATATCGATTTCTATTTTATGTTTATTCCTAATCAGTAACGTATCTAAAAATGGTATCTTGCCATTGTGTTCCTTTTCCACAGTAAATTTAATCGTCGGAAATTTCAAATTTAACTGATTAACGAACACGTCTAAGTCGCATTTCCGTGTATCAAAAATCGCGAGAATGTCATCTACGTACCTGATCCAGACTCTCGGGAAATATTTAGCGTTATTTTTAAGTTCTACTTCAAATTGACTTATGAATAAATTGGCTATGAAAGGAGATAGGCAGTTTCCCATTGTTGTGCCTTGTTTGACTTTTAGACTCTAAATAAGTTCTACAATTCATTCTTGAAATATCGCATATCACATTTTGGGACAGGCTGTATAAACCCCCCTTTAAGACACTGATTGTCAGTATAGCTTTGATAATGGTATGAAAATACTGAAACATACGTTAGCAATAAAAACCAGTCAAACATATTTCAAGTGTTTTAATTTACTTATCTATAGTTATCGAATAATTGCCTATAGCTACACATATTGCTTTGTCACGAATCATACTTTATAAAATAAAACATTAATATGATTAAACTAAATTGGTTATTTACATATGCATACATATCTATATTCTGAGACAATATAAAATGAATCGGACGAAAACCTTAAATAATTTCTGAAATTATCTATTTTTATTTGACTAAATTATCTTATCGAACACTTTCAAGAAAGCTGATGTAATTATTTTCCTAATTAATCATAAATGTAAGGTTTACGTTTGATATACAACAGTCTTATTAATTACTCATATAAAAACGTGAATAAATTAATATAAGGCTAACACAATATACATACATGTCACATCCTATCACAATAGGCGCGGGTTTCCAGTTCATAAAAGAAAACAAAATAACGCTAACAAACAAGTGAAAGGTATAATACTAATTTGCGTGAATTTTGAATAAACAGGATAAAGTATTATTCAATTGCGGTTAACGAAAGTATAGCTAGCACATACTAAATATATTCTTTTTATTTTGATAACTAAGTAATAGAATAATATCAAATAAAAAGACGATTGCTTTTTGAAAGTTATCATAAGGTCGACAAACATTTAATATTTTAGTCATAAGTCATGTCATAAGTAAGCAAAACCTAACATATTATTGTATGTAGAGTCAAAAACAAATGACAACGAAACAAAAATATGAACTAAGAATACAATTTCCAAGAGAACAAGCTGAATTCTAGGAAAAGAACTATGAGTCACCTATGAAAATTATAAATGACGAATTGGATTGTGTATCATTTTCAACGTATTTTTCATTGTATAAATGCCCCATTCTGCCGGACAATTATACAATACCTAGGTTGTTTGTGGCTGTATTAAACGATAGCCCAGAATTTAATATTAAAAATGAAATACCAATAATAATTTATTATTTTAAAAAGTTATACGAGGACTGCTCGCAGGCGCGGCTCGTGATGACGTATTTTGGTTTGCAGTACAATGATACGAGTGCCTCGTGTGTTTTCGATGTTTACTAAGCAAACGTTACAGTTAGTACACGAGAATACACGAAGCACTCGGATCATTGTACTGCAAACCAAAATACGTCATCACGAGCCGCGCCTGACTGCTCGGATTATTTCTAGAAACGATTAAAATTTAGTACCGACTTTGAACATTAAAATATTTTTGTATATACTTTAACAAGTTGCAAAGCATTTTTTCACTCTGATGCTGATATTTCGGAATCTTTCAACTGCTGCTTCCAGCGACGAAAATTGCGCCACATGCATTTTATTTTTGATGTTTGGGAACAAATAAAAAACACAAGGTATTAAGTTGAGTGTATACGGGCAAAAGCCATTAAATTCAACATTATTACTGGCTAAAAAGTCAACTGTTTGACGTGCTAAGTGAATTGTCATGAAAAAAAAATTACACAAAAACCTACAATGGTTTTCCCCTTCAAGATCTGAGTAGCGTTCCCGATAATTCTTAATGCACTGCACTGATTACGAGAAAAATAGTCGAAAAAATCCATTACGTCAGAATATTTTTTTATTTAGCATTTAGATTTTGCTTAAAATTGCTGGTAAAGTTCAATTCAATAATAATGAAGTAATAATGAATAAAACTTTTTCAAACGAGTTCTAATTAATTGTTAATGCATTTAGCCCGAATATATATATATTAAAAATAATAGATTTTTATTGGTTTTAGCGACCTTTTATTGAATTTAGATGTTTGTTTGCGACGTTTCGACTTTTTTCAATTCAGTCTTTTTCAAGCATCTGGAAACAAGAATCAATACAATGAACATGAGAACTGTGTTTGTTTTGTGTGATATAACAATTGAATTAACAATTTTAAATTTAACATTATATTAAGAAATGAATTACGAATTAGGTTAGTGTTTTACGTTGAAAATTAAATAACATTAAATTAAAATAGCTTAGAATGGTAGGGGGACATTTATGTGATTAATATCTGTATGAATTAATTGGAGACTTAACAAATATTAACAATTTTTAAGTTTAAAATTAGATTAAAGATGATTACAAATTGAGTTAACATTTAACGTTGAAACTTACATAAAATAAAAATAAGAATGGCTAAAATGAACAGGTAGGGAGACATTTAGGTGATTAACAACTGTATGACTGATTGGAAAGATTAATTACAATACAATACAATACGTAAAGAGAACAAAGAAAAGTCAAATAAAACTCACTTTTGTGGTTTGTTCTACACGGGAACGCATTCATGTGCCACATGTGTTTGGACATCCGGGACCAAATTTCTTAGAACGAACATGCTTGTGCGGATTTTGTAAGTGAACTAATGCTTTAGTTTGCGGGGGTTTAATTTCTGTTTTTTGGAATGAGCATGGTAGTCAGGACCGTATTTAGGGGTATAAGTTAACATTGTTATTTCTAATGGGAGCTATTTTTTTCCCGTTTTTGTCTTGTGCGTGCAGGGGGTTTTTTTTTGGTTTTTCTATTGTTTTATGAGAGGGTAATAAAGTTTTGAAAGCCCATCGATTTCGTTCCTGTCGTTGATTGTTTTGCTATTTTTGAAAATGAGTATCATTTCTAAGACCTCTCTAGCTTTTGTGTTCTTTTTTTGTGTTATTACTTTGGTGTTTTCAAAATCAAAATTATGTTTTAGTGTCAATTGGTGTTTTTTTAAAGCAGTTTGATTTTTTGCGGATTTGTGCCCTTTCAATCTTTCTTGTAGTAACTGTTTTGTTTGGCCTATGTATATTTTGTCACAGTCTTTGCAGGGTATGTTGTATATTGTGTGTGATTGTTTTAGTGTAGGTGTTGAGTCTTTAAGTTTGGTGTGTAGGAGTTTTAGGTTTTTACCGCTTTGGTGTGCTATTTTAAAATTAAATGGTTTGAATATGTTGTCTAATTTTCGGATAATCCAGTTATATAGGGTGTGGGGATATATGTGAATTGATTGGTTTTTTTGTTATTGTTTTGGTTGTTTGTTTTGTTATAAATTTTATTGAGTCTAAGTTTTATAATTTTTTGTATGAATTGTGGTGGACAGTTGTTTTCTGACAAAATTGTTTTAACTTTATTTAGTACTGTTGGTCTGAAAATTGGGTTTGTGAGATTTAAGGCTCTGTCTACTAACGCTGTTACTACATTTTTTTTGTGGGCTAGGGGTTGGTTAGAAAAAAAGTTTACATATCTGCCGGAAGCGGTTGGTTTAGTGTACCATTTTGTTTGTATGTTGTTTTTTGTTCTTGTCAGTAGGTCTAGGTAGTTTATGGAGTTGTTTTTTTCTATTTCAATGGTAAACTTTAAATTTGGGTGGAAATTGTTGAAACTATTTTGTATATTGTTTATTTCATTTTCTGGTAGTAACATTATGCAATCATCGACATATCTTTTGAAAAAGGTTGGTTTTGTTTTCAGGGATTTTATAACATTTTCTTCGATGTGCTCTAGTACTAATTGGGCTACTACGCTGGATATAGGTGCTCCCATTGCTAGTCCTTCAATTTGTTTGAAAAATTTGTTGTCGAATTGAAAATATGTGGAAGTTAAAGTTAGTTCTATTGCTTCTAGGAAATCTATTAGTGGTAAGTCTGTGAAATTTTTGATGGAGTCCCATTTTTCTGTGATTACTTTTTTGGCCAGTGTTAAAGGTATATTGGTGTAGCTACATTGATTCTACGTCTAGGGAAACTAGTTTTTCGTTTTTATTGTATCGATATGTTTTTTGAAATCGAAAGTATTTTTAATATAATATTGGTTTTTACCTATGACATTTGTTAGTGTTTTTGTTAAGTATTTTGATAATTCATAAAACGGGCTTTGTATACATGATACGATTGGTCTTAATGGGATGTTTTTTTTATGTAATTTTGGTAAGCCGTATATTTTGGGTGGTTGTGCATTATGTATTTTTAATTTGTTTGCTGTTTTTGGTGAGATGATCTGTTTGTTTTCCCATTTTTTAATTAGTGTGTTGTTTATTTTTTGAAATTTGGTTGTGGGGTCGTTTTTTAATTTTGTATAAGTTTTGTCGTCATTTAGGAGTTTTTCCATGTTTTCCATGTATTGTCTTTTTTCCATTATTATTGTTTTGTTTGATTTGTCTGATTGTAGTACTGTTAAATGACTGTTGTTTTTTAGGAAGGTTTTGGTTTCTTTTATGTGTTTATTTAATGCTTTTTCTGTTTCGTTATTATCGGCTGTTTTGTTTGATTGTTTGTAATTTAGGAGGCTATTACAGATTTTAGATCTTATATGATTTTTGTCATTTTCCTTGATGTTATCTATTGAAGATTCTATGTTTGCAATAATTACGTCTGTGGGTATTATCCTTTGGTTTTTATTGTCAGTTTTGTATGGTTGTGAATTTTGGTCCTAGACTTAAAATTTTCATAACGTTGTTTGGTATATTTTCATTGGTTAGGTTTGTTATCCAATTTTTGTTATATGTGTCATTTTTTAGGAAGTTTGGTGGTCCAATTTTTGTTATATGTGTCATTTTTTAGGAAGTTTGGTGTGTTGTTGTTTTGGTTTGTAAAACCAATAAAAATCTATTATTTTTAATATTAAAACACGGCCAATAAAATAAAAAAGAAAAACAAAATTCTTTAAACACTAAATATATATATATATATATAATATATATATATTTTTAAAGAGTTTTTAATTTTATTTATATAATTGGAAAGCAAACGCATGGTGATCTACAAAATACGAAATACATTTTCATTTGTTCATTTAGCAGTTCAAGTTGAGTAAAGGAGTATTAATATTAAGTAGCAATACTTTCTCAAGGTTCTCTTCTGTAAAATTTGTTTTCTTTGAATGAAATACATCTTTATAGATACAAAACGCCCTTTCTACTACGCAATTGGCTATAGGTGCATACTGGAAATATTCTTTCATTTCAGTGTATTTAGCAGTTAGATTTTGAGGCATCATCCCCATACACAATTGCAGCTATGTTATTAAAGTTGTATTTCTATTAAAAACTGCGTCTAACTCTTGCCGAAGGCCACATCCGAAGTCATTCTCGACGTTGTTCCATAGCATATCATAAAAAGTAACTTAAACTATGTTCTAGATCTAAATAAATAAAAATTAAAAACTAATTGCGTCACAGTTCAACAACAAAAACCATATGTGCGGTTAACCGAATGAATAGTGCTATTCAATAACTACGTGTTGTACTTAGCGATGCTAGAGACTATTTATATTGTCCATTGTAATTTTGGCCCGATGCGTCCGATCTCTAATCATAGCACAGGGAAGTAAAAGTCTGTGTCTTTTTAGTAAAAGATTCAAATCCATCCAGGTCAAGGAGCAAGGTGTAATCTAAACGTTATTTACAATTAAATTCATCGAACTTAAAGGAATTTTCGTTGAATTCATTGAATTTCATTATGTATGTATGAATGCGAAGCTTCTGAAGGTCCAAATGTTCATGAAGTAACGTGTATATTCCTTTCATGCCAATGTCCAAGGTTGTTTGGATCTCTTGGTATGTCGTATACCAATCTCGTCCAATTATTTCGCACAGCATCAACATTAGTAGCAGCAATAGACGTCGACGGACGACCATCACGAAACACACCAACTATAAATACTACTTTTGGATAGGGTTTCATCCCTAAAAGCTAAACCAAGTCCATAAATGCGTTGTGTCGACGTTAAACTGCATTTTGAATTTTCACGTAAAAATTCCATTATTACACATTATTTTAAATGCGTTGTAAACGAAATTAATTCACTTAAATACTTACTTTCAGCTGAATTATTAGTTAGAAATATCAAATTATACGAACAGGAATACCAGCTGAAAAATGCAGATACCACTTAAACCTTTAGATTCCAGAAATTTTCTCGGCAGCCCTCGTATCTAGGTACTGTGGCTTATTTTCCGGTTATGAAATTAATTAATCCTTCCTGTGTTCTAAACATAGAAAATTTATTAACCTTTTCCGGAATATTTGCTTTAATAATAAAATGTTTATAATCGTATCGGCGGGGAACCAAAAACAGTCAATGTGGAACATACTAAGAAAACAGTGTATCTATTAAAAACCGGTAGGATCCCACGTTCAAAAGATATCTGTCTCTTCGTAAAATGTACAGGAAGTTCTTTGACATTCTAACAGAAATTAAATATATTATACCGAGTGTCCTAGTAAATGTGCTACCATATGGATGTCTTAAATGAACGGAGTAATTTATTCTTTGTAAATTTTCAGCATAATTGCTTCATTGAAACACATTTGTAAAATGCACGATAAAAAGTTCAGTATAATACTTATGTCTCTAAAGAAATCCAACAAGTTTTACATCAGTGAGATGAACATGTTCCGCTTTTTTTTTTTTTTGCCGCAGCCAAACGTGACTTATTTAAACAATTTAAAATTTCAATAATAATAACCTTCGTTATCCAAGAGGAATTCATTTACACGATAATTATTAACATAATTATACATAAGGTTGTTTTCTACATAATCAAATATACATATAAAAAAAATTCATATTTAATACAAATTTTTTAAAAAAATTAAAAGTTATATTTGCGAAAACTGATTTAAGAAAGAAAAAGTGAAATAGTAAAAGAAAATAACTGAAACACAGATCCAAACTCAGGCTGTTCCAATGCTGTATCACGTGTACCAGAGGTGCTTTCTGTAATACGTTAGATTTGCCCTTTGGTAACAGACACATGACAGACGAAAGAATACAGTAAGCTAGCACAAGAAAATTATGGTTCGCGCACCTCTTCCGCGAGGGTTGAGCTATCCGCCAGGCGCGTTCTTATGTGGCAGATAAGGGGACGGTCAGGTCCCTCTTGAGGGACTTGATTAGTGACAGTCATAAGCGAGATGGGTAGGTCTAAACATCTTTTAATCCCTAGCGAACGCTGTCGCAGCGGATCAATTCTCCCAAGCTTCGATAGGTATAAGGCAACGTGCTCAAACCTGAATAGCCATTGGGGTATACGTAGTATTAAACGTTCCCCTGGAGGCACCAAGCGACACTTCCCTGTATTTATGTCTTATGGTCGTAATGGAAGCTATGCGGGAATTGATTTCATACTTTTTCCGTACTCATGGGAATAGAATGAACCGAGATATAAAACAAAACAAACTCAAAAAGATGGAGCCTGAAGACTTCATCTTTTTGGGACTTTCTTGGTAATAGAGACTGATGCAACTCCAGAAACAAAAACAAAACTATTACTGGATTGATAACCGGGTACTGTCCTTTAAGGAAGCAACTGTACAGTATGGACTTGATTAGCAAGTCCTGGTATAGAAGATGTGAAAAATAGGAGGAAACTAGTCTCCAGGTAATATGCACTTGTGACTAACTGAAGAGACAGAAACATTTCGGAAGAGATCCCTTCGAGGACACAAGACTGACACAGTGGAACTGAGAGATCTAGTGAGGGTGGTACAAAGAGCACTGTGCTAAAGTGAAGAATTAGATAGATAGCACAATAAAATCAACTTGTGATAGTAGATTTGAGGCGTTTATGGACCTGTTGACAAGCTTCAAAAGAAAGTACCACCACTCTTTCGCTTCTTCACTCCTACTAGTGAGAGAGCGAAAACCATGTCTGTCAAGGACTACAGTATGGAATACACTATACGGAAAGTGATTTGGATTCACAATCTTTAAATATGGCACAATGGCACATTTATCGATATTTAGAGAGACAATGTTCCATCGATTTTGACAATAAAGTGCATAATTTCAACTAAGTTAGTGGTGGTAGGATGCCCATTAACAAATCCGTGATGGTAAGGAGATATTATTTGTTGATATATTAAAGATTCAAACACTTTAGGAAAATTACTTAATATGTAACTGGTTTGTAATTGCAGATATTACAACCAGAACCGAAACAGATAATTAAATTAAAGATGACTGCTAAAGGTTTACATAACAGCTCCACCATCTCTAACAAAAAAAGCTTGTAAGACCGTCGTGAGTAGTCGTGACCAGATATTCGATTAGATTTGAGTTGTTTAAATTTGGAATTCTTATTCAAAAAAAGTAACTTCATAATGCTAAAATGTCATTTCATCTTTTCACTGAAATCGGCTAAAATAATAGATATTTATGTATTAAGGGAATAAACGACAGTTTTAATCCCGAGACAGTAAGTAATGCCTGAGCGACCGAAGGGAGCGAGGGCATTTTCTGTTGAGGGATTATAGACGTTTATTCCCGAATTACATACAAAACTTTTCTCCCGACCTTAAATGTAATAATTTATTTCATTATTAGTTTGACAGTTGATTGATCTGATGTCATTCAATTAAGTTGGTTTGTCATGAAAATGTGCATAGTTTCTGGTTACTAAGGTAAAACGAGTTTGTTTGTGTCTTATTTTTTTCCAAAAAAACGCAGTCCATTTAAGTTATTGTGCAAAAAGAAAAATTTTACAAGTAAATGAGAACGAACCTTGCACAAGCACTACTGTAAACAACCGCCAAGTTAAGATATCAGATGATTGTCCATATATAAATATTGTAAACTCATTTAATGTTACTATTTCGATTACAAAATAAAATTGATTGATATATTTAAATGCTTCGTCAATCTGACAGTTAAATTAATTTTGACTTAAATAAATGAACCAAAAGTCATTCACTACAGTATTCACTTTATTCCCTAGGGAAAATCGAATATTTTATTCCCTAGAGAATAAAGTAGTCTAATATATGTCAATTGTCAGATGTATAAGATGACACTTTATTCTCGGTCGGGAGAAAAAAAAATTAAAATGTCAATTTGACCTTGATGTCAAGTATATTTTGTCTTACTTAAAAGAAATTAATGGTGACCACGTTAATTTGGACATCTGGTATAGACAAAAATATGAGTCCTGCAAAATATTATAACATTACAAGATGTGTCCGAAAATTTTTACGAAAAATTACCGTATTACAAGTGTTTATTTCTAATATAAATTACGAATAATATGATACGCTTTGTAACTTTGCATTATATAATCAAGAAAGCTTTAACTATTTCACTGTGCGATTTAACTTTCTCTTGTTAACCAATGCCATTTCCACAATTATCTCTGTGTATGTGTTGTTATGTTGTTACATATTATCTGCCACGGAAAAAAGAAACTTTTGTTTGATTGAAATTATGAGCTTGACAGAAGACCTGACCTGAAGTAAAGTTGCGACATCGTTGGAAAATATCGATATTAGTGATATTTAGCATCGATAAAAATGAATGTCGATGTTCGGAAAATAACGAAAAAGAAACATCGATGTATCGATGTTATAGAGTCCTATTATACCAACACTTACTGCTATTATTACAATCAATAATTATTATTGATCAATGAATAAGAAATTAAGTTAGGTTATGTTATAGTAGAATTAGTACTGTTTTCTTTTTCATATTTTTAATTTCAATTTTATATAAGTTTAACAAAAGGCAGTCGTTTTAGTTTATTCCATTTATTATTCAAGGTTAGGTTCCACCCTGAATACCACCATGGGGTTGTGGAGATCGAACTTCCAATTTGTTATTTATACAACTTACAATCTATTGTTTATTTTTGTAGAAATAAGAATTTTATTTCTATTGCACATTAAAGAATCTGGCCACGCGCATTCCCAGATACTTGGCCTCATTGGTTAGGGGATGTTGGCTCGATTTACTTTTACTATAGAGCGTTTCACGCCCACGATGAAGTATGGGCTCTTATGGAGCATTCCCCTCTTTTATTTTCTTGAAGAAATTGCATCGCGCTATCCTTTTCCACCGCTCGCTATGTCGAAAATTTATATTAATTTTTATTGGGGATTTTTAATTCGTACAGATAACCAGACTGCTACAGTACAGTAGTTTGTTCACTTTGTTATCTTGTCAAGTGTCAAATTGTTCCTTTCCGTATTTTTATTAAATATTATTTGTTGTTCTTCGTTCTTGTTATATTGTTATAGTGTTATTATATTATATACCTTATATTCTTATTATTATATATTATATTCTCTCTCTCTTTATTATATTCTCCCGTTGTTGTTTACAAAAGTTTGTGGTAAGTTGGAATGTGAAGGAAATGTGCTCGTAAATAAAAACATTACCGTTACAGATTCTAAACTTCAGTAATGGAGCCTGGAGAGAAAAAATCACGAAGGGGTGAATGTTTTAGTCGAAGAGAAAAGCAGATGATACTAAATGTTTTTAATCATTTTTTTAAAAAACCTATGACTTACTGCTGCTGCTGCTGAAGCACTACATTGTTCAGTACACAGCATATACAACGTGAGAAAGGAACAAGAAAAAGGGCCGTTGTTGAGTCCAAAAAAAAACAAGCAGAAGAGAAAAGGGGTACAAGTAAATGCTCGTCTACACCGTTATGATGAAAATATACACGCACTTGTACGACAAGTTCATAGATTTTTCATGCAAAGCATACCACCCACTGTGAATACAGTTTAGTGTATCACAAGTAAAATATCAATATGACAAATATAAGCTTGATATGTTGGCGAAAGATGCTGGCCGGGAAGTTCTACGTTTACCACCTTACCATTGTGAGCTGAATCCAATAGAGATGGTTTGGGCCCAAGTGAAAAATCACATAAAGATGCACAACACTACGTTCAAAGTAAAAGATATGGCACCATTAATTACGAGTGCCTATAGTAATGTGACAGCTGACAATTGGAAGAATTATATTCAGCATGTAAAAAAAATTGAAGAAGAAATGTGGATTGTCGATGGATTGCAAGATGATGTTGAGGAGTTTATCATCCATGTGGGAGACTCAGGTTCAACTGATATGGAAGACGATTTATTAACTGACCCTGTCGGCTATTCGAATGCTGCTTCAACACTGGATTGTAGGTCTGTTCCAAGAACGAATCTCTGACAGTTTGCATCTCTTTTAGCCAATTGGTAGGCAGTATTATAGTACACGATGATGGCTGTAAAACAGATTTAAATTCCGATTCACTAAAAATAATAGGGATTCTTCTCGGAACAAACCTATAACTAATGTTACTACAGCAGTCAAGTTTTAATTTAATTTAAAAAATAAAGTTTTCAAGATGTTGATATTTTTATGTTATTGGTTAAATATATCTATATTGCAGTATTTTTAGTATGTTTATGGTCTACACAAAAAAAACCTTTTATGATTATTGCTCGTATTCTAATAGACAAATCAAACTATTTTTTATAATAAAGGAAACCAATATATATATAATAATTGTTTTAATTCAAAACAAACCTTGAGTATGCAAATGGTGTATTGGTTAAACCAAATTATAACTTAAACATACAATTTTAAGTAGTTTGTTAATATAATGATTTACTTTTCATATACATTAACTAGAATGATATTCCACTCTTATTTACTTTTTCTTGGCATCGAATATATTATAAACAGATGCAAACTAAGAAATTTTGTTCATTATAAATTTAATTAAGGTTATGTCAATACAATACTATTGACAGCAGGCCTGATTAACAGCAATATAGGTATGTTGGTAGGAATGAGTTCGCGACTTGGCAACTGTGTACGCTATCTCCATATGGCCTGTACTTCATCATGGGCGTGAAACGCTCTATAGTGAACAGTTCTGCTTTTTCGTTGTAAATGCCACATGAACTGCTTTAGTTTTATTCGCTTTAATTTTCCAAGTGTCCTTCCAATTTTCACATTTACTTATCTGTATCTGAAGATTTTTAGTAGCAGATGTTGAATCGGAATGGGATGCCAAAAGAGTAGTGTCATCAGTAGAAACCGGACACGAGGCCCATCACTCATCTCCCACGAGCGTACTATTGAAAATTTGTATTTTTAAAAAGTTTTTAATTTTATTTATACAAGCTGTCCCGTATCGTTATGTTCAAATTTTAGGAGTGTAAAGTAGACTTCATTTCAAGTAACAAAAACGCAAAACTTGTACATATATCCATTTTTATCTGCTTCAAAGTTACAGCTCTATGAATATGATTGTCAGATCATGAAAAAATGTAATCCTAAAGTCAATACAAACTGATTTTATTTAAAAAAAAAGTTGTACGATTCAATAACAGACCTGTGATTGTTAAGGTCGCATAATAAAATGTTATCCTAAAATAAATAAACACGTGTCGTAGTGGATATAGTAATTTCTAGCAGATCTACAAAGAGTACTGAAAATTGATTTATGTTTATGATAAAGAAGGTTCTTACTTATTTCGTAAGTGCTGAACCATGAATATCATACAATAAACAAATGTTCAGATGACTACAATATGAAACAAACATGTAAATAATTTACATATCTGTAACTATGCACATGGACAATACACCTCGTATTTTCAGCAATTACTTCTGCTTAATACATATGTTTCTGCCAATATAGGCGTCCTCAGCTAAGCTAGTGAAGCAATTTATACAAATTAATACAAACCTGTTATAAACAACTGGTTTGTATCTGTATTTAAATTTACTGAAATAGCCCGCAAAGATCAAGCAAGTTCCGTCCTATAAGAAGACAACTATTTAATAATTGACATCTTACGGGCGAAAGATACATTGTCCGGAGGGCTACCTATCGTTCGAACAGCTATGCTGCTACGGGAAACGATAAAATACGTATGTAGATGTAGTCCATTAACAACCTGCCAGATGGCGGTATATACGAAAAGGTTTTGTTTAAGTATAACAATACGTTAAGCACGTATAAAGCGTTTGTACAATATGAAACAAACATGTAAATAATTTACATATCTGTAACTATGCACATGGACAATACACCTCGTATTTTCAGCAATTACTTCTGCTTAATACATATGTTTCTGCCAATATAGGCGTCCTCAGCTAAGCTAGTGAAGCAATTTATACAAATTAATACAAACCTGTTATAAACAACTGGTTTGTATCTGTATTTAAATTTACTGAAATAGCCCGCAAAGATCAAGCAAGTTCCGTCCTATAAGAAGACAACTATTTAATAATTGACATCTTACGGGCGAAAGATACATTGTCCGGAGGGCTACCTATCGTTCGAACAGCTATGCTGCTACGGGAAACGATAAAATACGTATGTAGATGTAGTCCATTAACAACCTGCCAGATGGCGGTATATACGAAAAGGTTTTGTTTAAGTATAACAATACGTTAAGCACGTATAAAGCGTTTGTACAATATGAAACAAACATGTAAATAATTTACATATCTGTAACTATGCACATGGACAATACACCTCGTATTTTCAGCAATTACTTCTGCTTAATACATATGTTTCTGCCAATATAGGCGTCCTCAGCTAAGCTAGTGAAGCAATTTATACAAATTAATACAAACCTGTTATAAACAACTGGTTTGTATCTGTATTTAAATTTACTGAAATAGCCCGCAAAGATCAAGCAAGTTCCGTCCTATAAGAAGACAACTATTTAATAATTGACATCTTACGGGCGAAAGATACATAGGTAGCCCTCCGGACAATGTATCTTTCGCCCGTAAGATGTCAATTATTAAATAGTTGTCTTCTTATAGGACGGAACTTGCTTGATCTTCGCGGGCTATTTCAGTAAATTTAAATACAGATACAAACCAGTTGTTTATAACAGGTTTGTATTAATTTGTATAAATTGCTTCACTAGCTTAGCTGAGGACGCCTATATTGGCAGAAACATATGTATTAAGCAGAAGTAATTGCTGAAAATACGAGGTGTATTGTCCATGTGCATAGTTACAGATATGTAAATTATTTACATGTTTGTTTCATATTGTACAAACGCTTTATACGTGCTTAACGTATTGTTATACTTAAACAAAACCTTTTCGTGTTCAGATGACTGTTAACGTTGCATTTTTTAATAAAGGATTACATTATGTTTCAGTTTATACAACAGCTTATTAGTGAATAGACACGTTTTCTTTATTCAAAATGCCTGACCGATTTTCTTCTCAAGAGTATGCGGACATGCATTTTGTGTATAGCTACTGTAACGGCAGTGCACGTCAAGCAGTTATTGAATACCGACATCGGTTTCCCGATAGGCGCATTCCTCATTACAGAACGTATCTGGAAGTTCACAGACAATTTCGTGAATGCGGACTGCGTGATTATCTTTTCGACCGAGGAGTAAATTTGCTAGCTGACTTAGAGCATGAAGCAGTAGCTATTGCTACAAGGAATCCAACTCTCAGTGTATGTCGAATCGCTAGACAACTAGGAGTGCCACGAACGACAGTTTGGCGAATTTTAAAACGTGAGGGCTTATATCCATATCACTATCGCAGGGGACACGGTTTGCTTGAGGCAGACCACTAAGCTCGTCTAGTTTACTCTACCTGGATATTAAGACAGTCACGACTTCATTTTAATTTCTGCAGAACAGTCCTCTGGACAGATGAATCTACGTTCACGAGAAGTGGTGTTACAAATATGAGAAACCTGCACAGGTGGTCATCAGAAAATCACAAAGCTATACGCCCATCTAAATTTCAACATAAATTTTCTATTAACGTTTGGGCGGCCCAATCGATGACTTGTTGATCGGTCCTGTCGTTCTTCCTGGGAGGTTAAATGCGGACAATTACCTTCAATTTCTTATTGACGAACTGCCAAGTCTTTTAAAGGATGTCCCACAGAATGTTCGACGAGACATGTGGTTTCACATGGATGGGGCACCACCACATTCCGGAATTGCTGTCCGAAATTAGGTTAACGTCAATTATCCAAGATGGATTGGTAGGTGGTCCTGTTGCATGGCCACCCAGATCACCCGATCTTAGTCCCCTTCACTTTTATTTATGAGGGTACATGAAAAATTTAGTCTACGCGTAAGTTTCGAACACAAGAGAAGAGTTGTTGGATCGTATTCACCTGGCTGCCGAGCAAATCCGACAAAACAAATATGAAATTCGGATAAGTACTTCTTCTGTTGGCTTACGGGCACAAGCCTGCATTCAACAAGGAGGTGGACATTTCGAAAATATTAATTGAACTTTTTTTTAAATAAAATCAGTTTGTATTGACATTGGGATTACATTTTTTTTCATGATCTGACAGTCACATTAATAGATCTGTAACTTTGAAACAAACAAAAATGGATATATGTACAAGTTTTGCGTTTTTGTTACTTGAAATGAAGTCTACTTTACACTCCTTTGAACATAACGATACGGGACACTTATATAATTAGAAAACAAACGGGTGGTTATCTATAAAATACGAAATTCGTTCATATTGTAGTTCAAGTTGAGTAAAAGAGTATTAATATTAACTAGCAATACTTTCTCAAGGTCCTCTTCTGTAAAATTTGTTCTCTGAATGAAATACATCCTCGCGGCTAGAAAACGTCCTTTCTACAACGCAATTGGTTATAGGTGCAAATTGGAAATTTCTTTTATATTAGTGTATTTAGCAGTTACATTTTGAGGCATTGTCCCCATAGACAATTGCCGCAATGTTATTAAATCTGAATTTCTAGTAAAACTTGCGTCTAACTTTTGCTGAAGTCACTTGGAATATTTTCCAAATTATTAATAGCCACATGTAATGTGGTTAATCCATCATTTAATTTGAGATTTTGATTTTCAAAATAAGTGATTAGTTTAGGCAAATTTCCAAAGTGTTCCTGAAGAAAGTACAACTGATTTTTTAAATTTGGAATTTGTAATAGTTCCTTGCACTTAGAAATACTTCGAGCATCGTCATTTAAACATGTAACTATCGAAATTCTCTGCTTAAAAACTATTAGCTTCCAACCATGTTCCTCATTTAGTTATTGCTGGAGAGGGAGACAGTGACAAAGATGGAAGTTTTTCCCTGTAAAGAGCTACTCTCAATGGTGCTTTTCTGAAAACTTTTTCCAAAGCAGATACAAGCCTATCAACTTCCGGAAAGGTGTCTCTGATATATTCACAGATTCTGTGGAGGGCATGTGCTTCACGCTACATAAGTAATGTGTAGATATTAGGATATGTTTCCTTTAATAGTTTGCCTGTTTTTAACATATATGCAGCACTGCCACTGACAAAAGTATTTTTTCTTTGTACCTGTCGTTTGAATGAAGCATTTGGTGCATATTCTCGTAAATGGTTTTAACTACTGTTTCAACATCAACTGTATTTATAACTTTTGTTGCTACTTAATATGCGTTATATGGAATAGTTGAATGTAGTGCACCAGCTACAACATTTACCACACAGCATTCTAATATATCGACAGTTTCGTCGACGCTCCATAGGTATTGATTTCAAAGATGATTTCTAATGCGTTCTACTGCTTTCGTGCAGCACTTAGAAATATATAATTTGGGTAAGGTGGATTCATCAAGAACATTTCGACCAGTATATTTTTGGAGAAAGGTGGGATTTAATGGAATATTTGCCGCTATTGAAGTTTCACAGAGTTCTTCGTTAAAATTGTATGATTCCAACGGGTCTAATACGTTTTACGTGCGATTTCTTGGAATTTTTTAACGATATTTTACAGGCAGCAATAAAATTCGCAATCACTGACAATGAACATACAATCAGTATGATCCTTAATCGCCATTGTTTCACGATGCCATTTTCGACGTTGTTCCATATCATATCCATGTCCTTATGAAAAAGTAAGTTAAACAAAGTTCTAGATCTAAATAAATGCAAATTAAAAATGTATACGTGTTATTGAAACTTAAGGAAATTCACTGATACTTACGTCAAAATAATTGGGAGAAGTAGATTCGATGAAACGATATTAAACAGGATCTATTACAAAAATTACGAAGTATGTAATTAACAGTTAAAACAATGAAAAAAAGAATCTAACTCACTTTTAAAATAATTTTTAAAAACTCCTCACGCTTCTATCTACGCCCATGAAGAAAAGAATTCAACTGATATATTGAAGTAATTGCGTCACAATTCAACGACAAAAAATAGATGTGCGGTTAACCGAATGAATAGTGCTATTCAATAACTGCGTGTTGTACTTAGCGATGTTATAGACTATTTATATGGTCCATCGTAATTTCGGCCTGATGCGTCCGGTCTCTAGTCATCAGCGACAGTTGCAATTGTAACTTTTCTCATAGTTGCAAAAATAGCGGTGAAAAGTAAATGTAATGAACAATTATTGTATTCTATTAGGTATTAGTCACTTGTAACAATTATTATTTACACATACTACATCACACAGACGGCACCTACTAAACATAAACCTTTCCTATTCGATTATTTGCTTATTTTTCTTCTACGATCCCGACGAATATATTTACTGTACACGATTGTCACGACTTTTGAATTTATTGTGTAAACTTAATTTCCGTTTGTAGCGATAATTCTTAGAATACAGAAGTACCTACACTTTTTATCATTGTTTACGATAAAAGGTTATACACTTTGGATTTAGTCTTAATACTTCTTAGACACTTCTCAAGTCGATACGTTCTAAGCCTGGAAAAACCAGTCATAAGTAAATTTAACTCAAAACCAAATTCGACTTAATATTTAAATATCTAAGATCGTTGTTATAATACTATTTTAAGACTTGCATATAAAACTATTATAATGAATAAGTCAAATATAGAAGTAAAAGAAAGCAAATATATTGTTATTTCCCATCAACGGTGGAACACTACATAAATAAATAATAGGACTTAGTACACTTCCTTGAGGTATTCCAGATTCGATGTGTTTTTAGGTCAAAATAATCATTTTGTTGTTTAATCATGAGTTGCTGAGATAGGATTTAAATCCTATCTCAGCAACCACACATTACCACATCCTTAAGGATGTGATAATGATGTTATGTCAAATTTTTTTAACTTTTAGAATGCCAGGACCTTGTCTAGGGCCTGTCCAATATCTAGAAAGGCAGTCGCAGAATATCTTTTACATTTTGGGTCGGTGTTAAATTGCTTTATAATTATGTGTATCTGTTCTATTGTTGCTACTTAAAAAGGGAGAAGTTTAAGTGAAATTAGTCAAATAGTAAATAAACGTTGTTCAACTTGGCAGTATTTTATAAAAAGCTTCAACACTAATAACATGATAAACGAATGATAAACGAAAATAGAAGTGCGAACAGGAAAATTTTAAGCGAGCGTGATTGAGGCGTAATTACAAAGGAGATAAAGATATGCCAATTCAGAAATATCCGCCTCTAAACAACTTGCAACACAAGTAGAACTGAAATCGCGTAAGATGGTTCCGTAAAGTATTATGAAACTGTGACCATGCTGACCGTATATATAGCAAATAACCTTAAATATTTATTTAAAATTCGTGCTTTTCTGTCACTGAATATGGTAAACGTGCTCCTATCTAAAAATTACTATCTGCCGTTCTTAATATGCAAAGGACAAAACTACAAACGCTAATTCTAATCGCTTCATTTACATGTATATATAGTGAAGCGTAGAACGATCTGAAGCATTTAGATTCGTTTGCATAGCCCCGTCGAAGAATTTTGTTTAGAATACGATAGCAGCAGTTATATTAAACACGCGTTTTAATAAATAACTACATTAATAATGGCACCGCTATGAAGCTAATCATAATTAAAAGTCCGTTTCCGGTGAATTCTTACAAATATAATATATAGTCCGATTGATTTTGCGTGGGCATGCATATCATCTTTTATTACAGGTATATAAAGAATAGAAAGAATGTTTAACGAGCAAAGATATGCTTAATAATGCTGTATAGTTTATTTCAAATTATAAGAATATAACTTTGAACGGCTCTAATGCTTTTATTTCACCACCTGCGGCAATAACTACCTGGCTGCTCAATACGATTATCTTTTACGCAAACAAACTGCTGAGGTCCGTAATGACAAAATTTAAGTAAATTGTAATTACTGCAATTTAGATTGATTAAATAAAATTTAATAATAATATAAATACCAACAGTTGTTAATTTGAATATATAGTTATTATATATAGTTAAATAGTCATTAAATTACAATTTAAATGAAATAAGTGCTTATATTTATTAAACAAAATTTAAGTAACTATAGTTAGGAGAGTATATTACATCTAATATTGAGTCTATTTATCATTTATTGTTAATCTTTACTATTGTATACATATTTGATTTTTCTCTCTTTACTTAACGAACATGTGGCGACATTTTGCTGAAAGTGTTAGTGATTATGATGTGGATAGTGATAATACTGTTGGAGCACGACAGGGAAAGCATATACCAGAAGATGCAAAACAGATAATTTTCAATGTCTATCATACCCTGGTGGAAGAAAATGACAATCTACAAACCCAGAACATTCAACAAACGTCGCAATTAACCAAAGCGCCTTTTGGAACAATTTATAAAATAATTAAGAATAACGCAGGGCCTCGAAAGCAAAGAAGTGACAAAGCAGCACCGAGAAAAATTGAAGAGTATGAATTGATACTATTAGGCAGCAAGTATACTCCTTCTACAGAGGAAATGTTGTATCTACACTTGACTGCTTACATAAAAGAATCAGTGATGAGCCTATAAATATTCAGTGTTCTATAGCAACCTTGCGGCGGACGCTAAAGAAAGCTGGTTTTAAGTTTGGCACTATAGACAAACGTCGCACGATTATGGAAAGCTCGAGGTTACAGAAACTTCGATATGAATACTTAACGGCAATTAGCAGGTATAGAAAGGAAGGGCGATTCATATGTTATTTAGACGAGACGTGGCATGACACCCATGACACAATTTGCGAAGGTTGGGTAGATAGTCCAAGTATGTGTCAGTTGGACGCGCCGGTTTCGAGAGGGAAGAGAATAATTATTCTTCATGCTGGGTCAGAAAAAGGATGGATCGGACAGCCGCTATTATCTGCTAAAAATGTTAAATCCTCAAGTTTAGATAACCATGAAGATATAACCTCATCTTTATTTGAAGAATGGTTCTGTGACACTTTGCTGACAAATTTACCAAAAGATAGTGTGATAGTGATGGACAACGCTCCATATCATTCTCGACAGCAAACCAAAGTTCCTACAAAATGTAATAATAAGAAAGATATTAAAACATTTTTAGAAGCCAATGATTTATATTTTGAGGATAATTATACAAAAACCAATTAATAGAGGTGATGAAGACAAAAGAGTATTTAAAGGATTATTATGTGGATAACAGAGCCAAAGAAGCAGGACATACAATTTTGCGTTTACCACCATACCATTGCATTTTCAATCCCATTGAATTGATATGGACCCAACTGAAAAATACCATAAGACGAACAAATCAAACACCGAAATTTAGTGAAAGCAGTGTAACACACATAACAAATGCTATGGAACATATAACTGCTGTAAATTGTAAAAATGCTGTTAAACACGCAATAGCAAAAGAGGACGCGCATGTACAAAATAGTAGCGCCTTTAATTATAAATTTGCAATACGATTCAGACACAGACACCGATTTGCAAGACGACTCAATCACAGATGATTTATGAAATGCGGTGACACATAAAAATTTTATTGTGTATTACAAATAAATTAGCTTTATATATCTATATGTATCCACTACACATGTTGCCACACGATTTGTAATTTTTTCTTTGTATATAAATCCAATGCACAGATATTTTTTATTATATACTTGAAATTAAAAGCGTTTTATTATTATATTATAGGGCCCTAATTTATAGTCAATACGGCCCCTAGATTCATACGTTGCAAATAGGTAAACCGTACCCGTTAAATACGGAGACCAGGTCATCACAGAAGGTGGTGCAATAAAAGCATTAGGGCCGTTCAAAGTTATATTCTTATAATTTGAAATAAACTATACTTTCAAGGAAAGACATAAAAAGGGACCATTTTCTTTATTGAACTCTAAAAGTAAATTGCAAACTAACCTAGGACATTTAGTAATATTAACTAACACAAAGGTTTACTGACCCACTCATGAATTACTTAACAAACATATACCGGGTGCGCCATTAGCGTGAAAACTAACAAAGACAGGAAAGTGAGATTTTCTGTACGTATACAGGCTGTGCCACTTAAAATTCCCAGGTCAAATATCTCGGAAACGGATAAAGATGTTTGAATTTTGTAAAAAGCAGTTGCTAAAGAATGTGATTGACTCCAGTTTACTATCACAATTGTGTTTTATTACGGAAAAATAAAGATGGCGTTGCGAACAAAAGAATTTTTTGATAGCCAGAATCTTCATTTGTTTTTTATTTGACAGAGTATTAAAATGCAAATTTTATTTTTTGTGTTAGTTTCAAAAATTTAATGGTTTCCTAGATATTCGTGTTTAAAAAAAAAGTTGATAGCAAACTGGAGTCAATCACATTCTTTTGCAACTGCTTTTTACAAAATTCAAATATCTTTAACCGTTTCCGAGATATTTGACCGGGGAGTTTTAAGTGGCACACTCTGTATAGCATATTACAGTGAATTACAGTGTAAATTATTTACGAATATACAGGGGGTTATAAATTTCCGCATCCAACTTCAGATTTTTCAGTTTAAATAAATTGCTATATTTTTTTAGAAATTATTTCGAAAGCCACCTAAATTACCTTTGCAGTGATACATGGTTATGTAGATTACCGACAACTAGTTTTGATTATATTGGAATTTCTGTTAAAAATTTTACAATTGCAACGTCTGACGTTTTAAGACGTAGGCTGAAGATAGGTATCGTGGATCAAATTATTCTTTGGATATCAATTTGGGGTCTAACACTTTATATGTTTTAATATGTTGTGTGTTAAATAAGTTGTGACGCATTTATTGAAATTCAAACGCTTTTCTCTCGATTTTTTGAAATGGAACCTATATTTTTCGATATTGTCAGCAAATTCCTTATAGACACCCTTAAGAACTTATATATTAAGAACTATTCAGGGTGAAGATCATAAAGTTAAAACTTTCCTATTATTTATGAAGGGCGGAATAAAAAATATGAGAATTTATTCGCTTATTTGTTTTTCAGTTAAAATTTATAGACCAATCTTATTATAGCGGATATTATAAATAATACATAAACAAACAAACAAACGAGAAGCACAAAAATAACATTTTAGTCTACGAGAAATAAATAAATATCTTTATTTATTTGTTTTGCAATAAATAAACAAAAATTTTATCATTTCCAGTGGTAGGTTTATTGTTTGATTTTTGAATAGTTTGCATATCAGCTTGAGTTGTATTTATAATCTCAATAAGTAGAAATATTTGTGCAGCTTTTAACAAACACAAAGCCAGAGTAATTTCAGCGTATGTAAATGAAAAAACATGAATACAAAGGTATTTTTAATAATATAAAATATTATTAAAAAGCTGGTGTGAAGAAGACAAATGCAGGTTCACTATTAATATTTTCTGTGAACGTGTCCGAATATATCCTATCCCCAGAGACGTAGATACGTATTTCGCTTTTCTACAAGCTCATCGGTACGCCCCTGCTGGAGAAAGGATATTTCCAGACACATTCACAGAAAAGAACCACCTCGCCCTATCACCGTAATTATCCAGACCGAGCGCAGAAGTAAATTCGGCGCTACCTGTTGTCAGACAGCCGAAGTACCTCGGATACCGTCCACATAATTAATGTGAAGTAACGACGCCCTTCCAAAGGTTAGCACAGCCAAACTCTCTAGAAAACTGCATTTTGTTTGTGCCTTCACTCATACTACGGCTTCACCGCATGTGTAATGTATCAGAATAATTGAAACATACATGAGTAGGTAAACCCCACCAGTTTTGTATAATACAAAGGTATTTTTAATAATATAAAATATTATTAAAAATCTGGTGTGAAGAACACAAATGCAGGTTCACTATTAATATTTTCTGTGAACGTGTCCGAATATATCCTATCCCCAGAGACGTAGATACGTCTGGGGATAGGATATATTCGGACACGTTCACAGAAAATATTAATAGTGAACCTGCATTTGTGTTCTTCAAACCAGATTTTTAATAATATTTTATGTTATTAAAAATACCTTTGTATTATACAAAACTGGTGGGGTTTACCTACTCATGTATGTTTCAATTATCCAAAAACATTAATACTGGCATGTTGTTTAGAAAATTCTTGACCGATTTGAAAGTTACAGCAAACGTTTCAGGAAAGAGTAAACAAATTGTTTTATCGTTTTTATTAATATTCTCGCATTTAAAGTTCAAACTGACCGTCGCAACGAAAATAGAATTTAGATGTACTTCGAGAACTTTTTCAAGTACATATTTTAAAACTATAATTCCGCATTTTATTGTCCTGGGGAAACACGATTAAACAGTAATTAAGCGTAAAAGCAAGTTCACAAGAATACTGAGACATTAAATCAACGTTTTGGGGCTTCAAATAATCCAATTGCTTGAAAGATTGTGTCGTCAGAGCTTGCCTTGTTATGATGCAGAATAATCCGTTTTAGATCGTTACTAATTTAAGATATGAATGATTGAATACCATTAAACGTTAATCATTCTTTGGTCCTCTCTAAAGCAACAGTGGTAACACAATTGCTTTTTAAGAGACATTTCAAGACAAAATTTTGGTTTTAGTCGAAAAATTCCACAATTTTCCACAATCCAGCAAATGCTAATCCATTATTTCATACGCAATATGTTTCCTTTAACACAAGTAAATAGTTCACCAATAATTTCTTCATTGAGAAATTCATATTCAATCAACAATGCTATTTGTAGATTCTGGAGATTATGAAATTTTGCGTGAAGAAAAAGATCCGAATTGCGGTCCGATCAGTAGATCAATAATCATTACAATGCATCTAATTACACTTCATTTACTCCGTGAAACCTTTTGATCAAAAAAGCAAATTAATCATTCTAGCTATTTACCAGACTTAGCTGGCTGTGATTTCTGGCTTCTTCCAAAATTTAAGAATATGTTGAAGAGACAAAAATCTTTAATATAAGTGATGTGCAACAGAGTGTGAAACCACTGCTTAACTATATTCTGGAAAACGAGTTTCTAAAACATCACCTCCAATTTACACAACTGGCCAGATATAAATAATATTTATTATATGAACAATCTTAATATACACAGGGTGAGTCAATTTTCACTCCCCAGTTCTTAAGCGAAACCGTTTTCTGTAAAAATTGAAATAAAAAATTAACGAATGATTCGATGACAGTGGTGACACACAAGCGGAATTCGTATTTATAGTAATTAGATTTGTCCACAGGGCCAATAAGTACGATAATTCAAATTTCAATATCAAGGAAAGTTCCAGATGACGTTACACCTAGCCAAACATCGCCAGGTAGTTTTCTAAATTGGAATTAAAATCCCGATAATCTCCTCTACACCAAGGCCTATGTAGAATCTTGGGAAGGCCCAATAGGATAAAGTGAGCCTTACCAATTTATCCCAGTGCGCAGTTAGACAAAGTCGTCAGATGGATCCCTCCAAAAAGCAGCAATTCCAATAGATTCATCAAAGCCATATTAGCAACAGCAAAAAGGTACGTACTTCGGGGCCTCCGTACAAAATATATCCCGGGATGGAGCATTGAGATGGAACAACTTTATTAGGAATTTAAGAACAGCGGAGACTCTGAGGTAGCTGATGAACTCCTTAATCGTCTGTACATAGAACGTCACGAAAAAATAGGAAGAAACGACAGGTAGTATGAACTTCAAAAGATCTAGTAGGAAAGTTTGGAGCCTCCTGAAGAAACTAAGCAGCTCTATCCCACCTGCACGTGGTCCACTAGAAGTATCAGCAGATCAAATCGTTGTACGAATTGTAATACTGCCTAGGGTCCCAAGTACAATACCAAATATAGACCGCAGATATTAAGAAACAACTGACACCATTCTGAATACCCCAGGCTATGCAGCTAAACAAAAAGAACTATACCAACTTTCCAGCCTTGAAAAGAAGGACAAGTTCTCACTCAAATTATGACAACTACGAGATACAACTAAGAAACATTCAGGGTGAATTTGAAAAACGCTTCTTTGATTCTAAGCAACCAATGGATATTGTAACTTTCATGGCTTATCCATTTTCTGGTAAAGACGTTGAAAAAATTGTTACTGACATATCAAACACTTTCAATATAGAGATCTTTTCAGTAAAAAATGAGGTATTGTAGATAATTTCAGATATACGTCTCAAAGCCAGAGCAACTGATTCCAAATTTTGGTCTTTTATATCCGAAAACAAATATCCTTGTTGAAAATAAATAGCTCTTCAGTTGGCAGGATTCTTCGGATCAACTTGTGCGAGTCTGCATTTTCAGAAATTAAAATTGTTAAAACGAAATATTGCAATCGACTGACGAACATCTCTCAGCATGCCTGCACGTAGCACTCAGTAATTACGTCGTCTTTCGATAAGTTTTTGGATGAAATGCAGTGCCATGCATTAACATCTAAATTCTAAATGAAAGCAGTGACTAAAGAAAATTTCTGACGTTGCAATTTGATTAGATGTTTAACTTGTACAAGTATAATATATGTACTTTGTATTTATATATTATAAGTAACTGCAATAAATCATTTTCATAAATCTGCTTTTTTTAATGGTAACCAGGCTACTCCTAGTAGTCGTACGTATCGATCGCTTGTCACCTAAATGTTTTGTGGTAGATCGCGATCCCTAAAAGTCTGAGCACCCCTGTTGTAGTGTATGTTAATGTACAATAAGTTATTTTGAAACAACTTTTGCTTATGCATAAAAGTGTCTAAATTTCTAGGCAGCAGCGGAAATCAGCGTATAGATTCATAAGAATATACATATTTTTATATACAGTGTGGTCATAAAGTTTGGAACCAAGCTTATAACCGCATTATTTTACATTTTTAGGAAAAACGCTCTGACAGGTAAATTTTCTTTTTTAAAACGCCATCTTTTGACATATAATTTTTTTTTATGACGTCATTGGTTTTCGAGTGATGACGTTATCAACACTTTCCTTAAATGGCAACCATATTATTTTTTTCTCGTTTTTGGTAGATCTTTATATCCACCAAATAGTGATATAAAACAATTGGTATGTTGCAACACAATTTTTTTGAAAAAATGATTTAGAATTTAGAAAAAAATACGAACATTTTATTTTTGTACAAAATTAAAATTAAATTAAAAAAAATACGTCTGAACTTAAATTTATTGTAACAGTTAACGTAAATTTTCAAAATGGACCCCACCAACCAACTGACACTGTCCCAGCCGAGTGTAAACACTTCGTATACTCGCCTCAATTATGTCTGGGGATATTTGTGTAAGTTCTACGCGAATTCGTTCTTTTAAATCTTCTAAATTGTTCGGTTTGTTAAAATACACTTTCGATTTCAAATAACCCCACAAAAAAAAGTCTATCGGAGTCAGGTCAGGAGAACGAGGTGGCCATTCTATGGCGCCTCTCCGTCCAATCCATTTATTGGGAAATATTTCGTCAAGATAGTGGCGAACCTCTACACCATAATGGGGAGGCGCCCCATCTTGTTGAAACCAAATATTTGGATGGGGTACATCACCATCCTCGTGATTTGGGAAAATAACAGCGAGCGCTGGAACCAGTTCAAATCTTAAAAATTCTAAATATTGCACAGCAGTCAAATTTCCTTCAAAAAAATATGGTCCTAAAATGCGTCGTCCAATCATTCCAACCCATACGTTAACTTTTCCTCTGCGCTGAGTATGACACGCTTGAGTCCAATGCGGATTGTTCTGCGACCAATATCTGCAATTATGGCGGTGAACAGATCCATTTAGGCAGAACGTAGCTTCATCTGAGAAGACGATGTTTTCCAAGAAATTTAGATTTTGGTCACAACGTAACATTACGTCTTCACATGTAATTCCTGTACAAGTTGAACTTTGCCGAATAAGGACGATAGTGTTCTTTTTTAAATAAGTTGACGACAAATGAGTGAGCCACCTGATTGGCTAACGCAAGTTGTCTGGTGGAAACATGATGCCTTTTTCTGCTTCTAGAAGCACATTTAATTTCACATCTTCTCCTACTTGAGGTCTACCTTGCCGTGGTCGATCTTTTACGGATTCAGTTTCGGTATACTTTCCAACTAGTTTTGTCACCGTAGACCTGGTAATTGCAGGTCTATCAGGGTGTTCATGGTTAAACAATTCGCATGCTTCTGCATGCGTTCTTTGTCTGTCCCCATACCCAACCATAATTAAAATTTCGATTGTTTCTCGCTCAGATAAATGTGCCATTTTTTATATTAGCGAAAATGAACAATTTTTACGCAATATCTCAAAAATTTAACGTCAAAAATAGAAGTAAATAATTCAACAATGTTGTCGCCATAGAAACAATTTCAAACTAAAATTTTTGTACATAAATTGTATAAAAAGAAGCAAGAATGTCATAAAGAAATATCTTGCAAAAAAGTGCGTGTTTTTGTACATTTTTTGCATAGTAACATGAGTACATGTGCTTTTGACGATCCGGTTTGTTCAAGAAGAATATTTAAGTCCTCACACAAGACAGAAGTGTGAAAAAAACTTACTTACATATTTCAGTAAATTTTGTAAGCTTAATTAGTTTTTGAAATCTTCAATTTTTGGGCGATAATTTTAATTAAGAAATGGTCTGCCACATCATGTCAATTTTTTAAATAAATTAAACTTCTTTGGCCCTTTTTTGTGAAACTATTTAATGTTAAATAAGATTTTTTAATAAGTAATTGGCCGATTGGGAAGACGAATTTCTTTTGACCTGGAGCGAATAACGCAGATTACTATTGATCGCAAAGCATTTACACTCGGCTGGAACAGTGTCAGTTGGTTGGTGGGGTCCATTTTGAAAATTTACGTTAACTGTAACAATAAATTTAAGTTCGGATGTATTTTTTTTAATTTAATTTTAATTTTGTACAAAAATAAAATTTTCGTATATTTTTCTAAATTTATATCATTTTTTTCAAATAAATTGTGATGCAACATACCAATTGTTTTATATCACTAATTGGTGGATATAAAGATCTACCAAAAACGAGAAAAAAATAATATGGTTGCCATTTAAAGAAAGTGTTGATAACGTCATCACTCGAAAAGCAATGACGTCATAGAAAAAAATTGTATGTCAAAAGATGGCGTTTTAAAAAAGAAAATTTACCTGTCCGAGCGTTTTTCCTAAAAATGTAAAATAATGCGGTTATAAGCTTGGTTCCAAACTTTATGACCACACTGTATAAATTGTACACTATGTACATAATTTAACCACTATTATATTATAACTCATTATTAGAGCAGACCAATTTCCGTGCGCGCCATGTGCGCCGATGTGAGGATGATTGTATTGCATCAGAACTAATAAAAAGCATTCAGTATGTGTTTGGTACTTGCTTAGACTGCATGTAAATGTAAGCATACGTAATAATATGTCGTCGACACATAACTCGAGAAAACGACCGTTGTCAGACGAAGTGAATAAGTTTACTATGGATTTCCCGGGCTTAATATACGATGGCTCAAAAATTAAATGTTTAGTGTGCAATACATATCTAACGTGTTGGTCAAAAACACATTGAAAAGAACACGTAAGCAGTTCGAAGCACAATAAGAACAAAATTAATCGACAACAGTTTATACATGAACTATGTGTAACTATGATTGTGTGTACACTGCCGTTTACCTTGTTAAGTAATGATTCATTTATTTCATTTTGGAATAAATACGCGAATAAAACATTACCGAGCACGACAACGTTACGAAGGAATTTACCATCGGTGCGTAAACAAGTTGAAAATAAAATCAATGCCGAACTGAAAAATAAAAAACTGTGGTTATGTGTGGACGAAACAACTGACACCAAAAAACAATCTGTAGTTAATGTGATGGCGCGTAATATGGAACCACATCAACCACCAACGTCTTCAATTTTATTAGCATCCAGACGACTAGAACAATGTAATGCCGAAAAAATTTCAGAGGTGCTATTAGATACTTTGGAAAAATTTAAACTTTCGAAAGACCAAGTATTAATGTTTATGACCGATAGTGCCGCAACCATTTGTTCTGTAGGCCGGTCTCTTAGAAAATATTGTCCTAACTTGTTACATATTACTTGTAAACTCCATGCTCTACACCTTGTGGCAGAACAGGTTCGTAGATATTATCCAGAGGTCCAGAGCATCGAGTACCAAGGCAGTATTCCTGAAATCTCCAAAACCTATTCAGAAATTTCACGAATTCACCACAACCGATTCTGACACGTTGGGGTACATGGTTACGGGCGGGGTTTTACTATCATGAACATTTTGAAAAAATTAAGGACGTGGTTTTATCATTCGATCCGAAAGAAAGTGCAGCTATCAATATAAGCCAAAAAAATTTCAAGATGCCCAGATTAAAATGGATTTACAAAGTATTCGTGAGAATTACTTGGGACTAGAAGAAGCAATAACAAAATTAGAAAATTCGTCGCTGTCGTTAGAGGAATCCCTGCAAATCGTTGAAGATGTTCACGCACAACTGTGTGCTATAGAAGACGCATAAAGTGAAAGTGTTCTAATGAAATTTGAAAGTGTTTTAGACAGAAATGCAGATTTTGACACCTTAACACGTATTTGTGAGGGCACGTCTACAGATGCGTTAAGTTGCTTAACAAAGTATTTTGATTATGCGAATATAACATCACTAGATGTAGAACGCTCGTTTTCCGAATATAAACATATTCTTTCCTCACGGCGGACATGTTTTTCAGAAATAACCTTATAAACGCACCTGATGTTGAAAATATACAATCGAGTTTCTCCAGTTTGTCAATCCTTGGAAGACGCTTAAAACGGTAAGTGTTTTTTTAAATCCTCTGTCGTGCATGCAATCACTGATTTCATACATTTTCCATTTTATTTATAGGTACATACAACGCTGCTACAATATGTACTATTCTTATTTTTCGTGTGTTTATGCATATTACTTTAATAGCAGAAAACCAAATGTATATTTAATTATTTCTGATAGAATAAATGTCTCTACTTCTATACTTATATCGGTAACAAGCTCATGTTGCGTCCCTATTCTATCACATATTCTAATATATTACGAATTACACTCCCATACCGGCGCTCATGGCGTGCACAGAAATTGGTCTGCTCTACTTATTATTATTGTTTGTAAGTATAAGTGGTATTGTAAGAAATGGTACAATGATACAAAAAATAAACTTAATTTATTTCAATCAATTAATAATAAAACTTATTAATTAAAATTAAATAATTTTTTTTTAAATATTTAAGCAATTATTGCACTTTCGCAAGAATTTTAATGTTACATGAACACCTGCATACACTCTTCAAATAAAACGCAGACGAAGTTATAGATTTAAAATTGAAAAAATAAACAGCATGTGTTAAAGCGCTAAAATTATCCTTGGTTCAGTTAGGTATTCTCAAAATCGGTGTGGGGACAATTAATTTTCTCTCGATTCGCGCAGATAACGGACGAGGTCAAACATATTTATTATTAAACACAACAAAGACGATCATAGACATGTATATGAATGTGAAATTATCACGCTTCTAACGAGCATTCTATGTACCACCGAAAACATTTCCTAATTTATACATACACGTGTGTCCACTAAAATAGACGTACGCGTGACGTCAAAAATTCTCTTCCGTCCTTTTCCATTTAATGTATCGTAGACAGTACGCACTTTTCGCAATCGTAAAAATGCGTAAAGCGTTGAGTAAGCCAAGGTGTGAGAAACGTATCGTCCGTCTACCAGAAGACGGGCTATTTTCGAACTGAATCTGTCAAAACATGCGAATGTAAGATGTTTCGAGCGGCTTGTAATGTAATATTTCCAACTATTATCAGGATAAAATAAAACAAATTTTAATGAATTTCACTTTTTAATTAGCACTGTAACGGTCGTTTCGCTCCAACCTGAGCTTCATCAGACATATAACTAACTTATCTACAAATTTTTTAACACAAGTATACAAACACATGTTTTATTTTAAATAGTTTAAGGAATGGGTACTTTTTATTACTAAAATGTCTATGCACAAAACTTTCACTACGGTTTATACAATACTGTTCTTAAGTAATAAAACTTGGGGTTTACATTATATTACAGGGAGGTAAAGAAATTCTATGGAAAAATACAATATGTGACTGTCTGAATATCAAATAAATAAATTAAGTAACGGTGAATTATTTGTTTCTAATTGATCATTTAGGATCTTGTCGGTTTTCTTTAATTTATTAATTTCAAGTGACTCTAATAAATTAAGTTTTTTGCCCTTATTTTGCTACGTGTAATATTTTAAATTCTTTGTTAAAATTGTGGTTCGTTGAACTAATATGTAAAGCATATGAAGAGTCACTTTTATTATTTCTAAATGAAGAAAAATGTTCTTTAATGTGTATTTCAAACGATCTGCCTGTCTGTCCGATATACGTCATACGGCAACTACCGCAGGTTAACTAATAGACTCCTGACTTTTTATTGTAGTTTGTTAAATCTTTGTTTTTTATAAATTTGGATAAATTGTTGTTAGTTCTATACGCTGTATTAATGTCAAACTTTCTTAAATATTTACAAATTTTTGTGCTTGAAGAGCCTATAAACGTGATCATTTTAAATTTGTGGGTGTTATTATTTAATATTGTAAACTTGTAATATGGCTTTTGTAAGGGGTTTTTTATTTAAAATGTTATCTATTATATTCCTTTTATATCCATTGTTGATAGCTATTTGTGTAATTAAATTTAACTCTTTCTCGAAATTTGTTTGGTTCAACGGAGTATTGATTAATCTATGTATAAGACTGTGATAAGCCGCTAATTTGTGTTGTATCGGATGACAAGGAGTGTTATGAATAGTTATATCTGTAGTTGACGGTTTGTGGCAAATTGCAAAGTTACATTTGTTGGTAATTCTAATAATCGTTAAATCGAGAAAGTTAATACTATTATTTGTTTCCTGTTCCATTGTTAACTTAATATTGTGATGCAATGTATTAATATAGTCAAATAATAAATTTAATTGTCTCTTTGTTCCTATGAAACCTAGTAATATATCTTCTACGTATCTGTACCAAAATAATACATTTTGAAAAAGAGGATTTTTTGAAATAGAATTTTCAAGATGATCCATAAAAATCTCAGCTAATAACGGACTTAGGGGATTACCCATGATTAAACCTTCTTTGCAAGTGTATATATTTTCATTAAATTGAAAGTAATTTTGTTCTATGCATATGTTTAGTAAATCAAGAATTTCATTAATAATTATTGGATTTACATTATTTTTATGGAGAAGATCTTTGACTAAAATAATCGTTTTTTCTGGAGGGATACTAGGGAATAAATTTTGAACGTCAAAGGAAAACAGTTTTGTGTTAGACGGTAAAGTAAAGTCTTTGATTTTGTTTATTAGTACATATGAGTTTTTTACGCTTAATTTAGGTTTAAATCCTGTATATTTAATAATGATATCTATAAGCCTTTTCGAGAGTTTGTAGGACGGACCTGTCACATATGAAACAACCGGACGAATCGGGTAATTTTCTTTATGTAATTTAATAAGGGAATATAATTTTGGGGGTTGAGGGATCATAATGATTAAACTATTTTGTTCCTGTTCACTAAAAAGATTAGCAGAATTTCTTATAACTGTTTTTAGAGTTTGTTGAAATTTTTCTGTAGGATCTCTCTTAATTATTTCAAATTTATTCATTACTAAAAACTCATTCGTTTTATTCAAATAATCTACTCTGTTCATTGCTACAACCGTTTTCCCTTTATTCGCTCGAGTAAAAACTAGCGAATTATGTGTAGATTTATTCTTTATAGATTTGATAATCTTAAGTTCTCTATTATGATTTATGTTTTTGGTTTCCCGTTTAAGGATGTTCGATGCAGCAAATTTATTGGACAAATTATTAGGGGTATCTGTTAATGCGATTTCCGTCTCGACAGCTAAATAATCTAACGTATTACATGTTATTTCAGGTCTTACATTATAATTAAAACCTTTTTCTAATAATGATTTTTCTTCTATTGTGAAATTAGTGTCACTTAGATTTTCAAATCTACTAAAGAATTTGTGCTCACTGACTTTATTTTTTATAATATTATTACTAGGTTTTTCTAAAACGAGTGAATTTAATTTTCTTTTTTGTTTCACATACTTATTGTAAATTATTGTATTAATTTGTGTTCTAATTCTTGAATCTAACAAATCAAATTCTATAACTATTAAGATAAAATTTGTTTTATTTTATCTTAATAGTTATAATGGAATTTCATCAAGTAAAGGCCGAAACAATCATATATTCAAATTCTATATTTGAAGTGAAATTCATTAAAATTTGTTTTATTTTATCCTGATAATAGTTATAATGGAATTTCATCAAGTAAAGGCTCAAACAATTATATAATATTTCCAATTAAAACTTTGAAAAGTTAATGTTCCTCGTGTATTTACTCTCGAGTCATATAAAATATGAAGACCCCATAGTACTGACTGCTTTACTACAATATGTAAATACGTTCGCTGACATAGAAACTGCAACACCTAAGTACCGGAGAACATTTTGTGTTAAATTTTGGCAGAAATGTTGCATCAATGAGATCACACCATAACACAATGCTACAATGGTTTTTCCCTAAATATCTGAGTAGATTCCCGATAATTTTTAATGCGCTGATTACGACTAAAATTGTCAAAAAAATCCATCGAGTTAGATTTTTTTTTATTTTGCATTTACATTTTGCTTGAAATTGCCCGAAGCATTCAATTCCAAAGTAGATAAACCTTTTTAAACGAGTTCTATCTAATTGTTAATACATAAATACATTTTGTGACTTATCAGGAAAATAGATTAAATTTCGATTCACAATTTGTTATAACGTGCCTTCAAAAACTTTCCTCATTAGAGACGGCCAAGCTTTTTTTGAATTAGTTGTTGACGTAATCTGTCATAAACGTATAATTTTGATAGTTTGGTTAGGTCATGTAAATGTGTGTAATACTTAGTAACTTAGTTTTTGAAAAAAATATTTATTACAATAGTCAAAGTTAAAAGAAAATAATTCTAAAGTAGATGTTGGAAATATTGACCATTATTTTCAAGACAAACTTGAACTCAGTATTGTCTAGATCCATCGCTTGAGTTATGTCAGCACAAGAATAGCATTACGAAGCTCTTCGATTGTATGATGGCTGATCTTGAAAATGGTATTCTTTAAATATGGAAAAATAAAATAGTCTTAAAATTGTCAAATCTGAAAATTAATAATTCTTGTATAGAAAAATTCTTGCAAAAAGCTATTGTTTCTCGAGATTTGTGCGCTGGAGCATTATCTTGCTGAAAATACCCTTCCGTAAGTTCATCGTCATAAAGTTCATTAATAAACGGTTCAAATAATTCATTTCGATTTCAGCAGTTATGGTTTGACTAAAAAATATAGGCCCAATAATTCGCCATCTTGAAACAGCTACCCAGACGCCTATTTTTTGTGGATGTAGTTTTCACAAATTCATGAGACTTTTCTGCTGACCAAATTCTCATATTTCGCTTGTTTGAATATCGTGAAAGATGGAACCAAGCCTTATCCGAAAAGAAGCATTTGTCGAGAATGTCATTATTATTGATGTTATTCAAAAAATATAGACAATACTCTGTTCTCGTAACAAAATCTACCTGTTTGAGTTCCGAAACTCCTTGAATTTTATATGGAAATATTTTTTTATAAATAGTATGACATGTTCCCACTGACAAATGAACTTGTGATAGTTTTGCGATTAACTTTTTGGGTGAGTTGTCCTTTCGACGTCGAATATCCTTTATGCAATTTGCTGTTCGTTTTCTAGGTGGTCCACCGCCAGGTTTACGAGTTATTGCCCCTGTTTCACCAAATTTAATAACAAAAGCTTGAATATGTTTTTGCAGTTGTGTGTAAGTAACTAATTATTAGAATTCCGTTGCCGAATAAACCCAATCTCCATTTTCTAATTGTTGGCCAGTTCTATAATAACTTTGAATAATACATTTTTTATGTTGTAACTCTAACATTATAATAAAATAATTTCGAAATACAAGCGTTTACAATTTGAATTTATGTATGATGACAGTCAGCATTTGAAGTTTTCTGAAGACCAATTTTTGATTACTTAATTACTTAAAAAACAGCCTACTATAATGAGGAGTTTTTGAACGTACGTTATATTACATAATTAGTATAAGTAATACATCTGTATTACGCTAATAATGGGTGATTTTAGCCTCATTAAGTGAGCCTATTAATAATGGGTTTTTCAAATTGAGCACCTTATTTTAAAAATAAATCAAATATAGATGGCGCACTGAATTCGTCTGGGTTACAGTGACTATATTTAATAGTGACGACAACTAGGTGTATCAATTTTGATTGGTTGTTATGATCACATGGTATCAGACGCCATTACGAGACAAGAGGCAAATTATTCTATGAATTATTCGAGTGTTATATATTTGTGAAGTAATATGTTTTCTTGGTTTTATGTGCTTATTTTTGGAATTTTCAAATTATAAGATTATTAAGAGTGATATAATTTACATTTGTGATTATAGCATATTTTCGGTGTTTATTAAATTTATTAGTGTGTGCCTTAAGTAAGTACGTCGGCAATATTTATTTATAATATTGAGGTTTTAGTTGTAAAATAAAACATTTTTGGAAATAAATTTCAACATAACAAGAAGATAATAAGAAAAGAATGGCATATTAAAATGAGGCGAGACAATTGTACACCAACCGATACATCATGTTTATGTGAGGTATGTAAATATTCACTACGTAACTTACACTTACAGGTCTATAAATAAAGAATCAGATTTAACAATAACATATTTTTCTTGTCCGGTAGATTCACTTTGCTCCAGAGATGTAGGAAAAGACGCGTATGGATGGAACCCGGAAACTAAGATCTAATGCTGTACCAACACTCTTCTCCTTTACTAAGGAAGAGAAGAAACGAAAATCTCATATGCAAGGAACACATTTGCTACCATGCAAGATGCTAGCTCAAGTAAGTTCAATTTAGAAAATAATCTAATATGTAATTACATTTTGTAGAATCCAGTAGCAAAGATATTATATAGTATTTATGTATACTGGATATGTTTACTTTCAGTAATTATAAAGTAAAATTGGAAATAATCTCTTTCAAATATTGAATTAATCGTTCAACCACGACAATCAGCTTTTATCCCGGAAGTTGATATTCAACCATCACAATCAGTAAGTTCTTTGACTGTTGCAATTAGTGAACATCAAAGCATCAACAACAGAAAGGGAAGTGGCTATATCAGGATCATCAACAGATGAAAGTTATGATGATTTATACATGTAATTTAATACAATAAATTTCATTTTCTATATATTCGTTTTTATTTCCCATCCACATACCATGCCTCCTATATGTTTAAATTTTAACAATCGCAAAAAAAAAAGAGAAGATATTGTCTCTGCTTTACTGCTTCCTCAATAGACATGAGCAAAACGAAATATTCGTTGATGAGACTACTCTCAAAAATATTTTGAAAAAGAAACTGATTACAAGCAATACAGACTTTCGAACAAGACCAAGACTTTTAATTTATAAAAACATTTTATTCATAGCAAAAAAAAAAAAAATTACATGTTGATGCGACAATTCACATCAATTGAATTCAATCATTTTGTATTTTATTCATAATAAATAAGAACATAATCAAATATTGAACAGATTTTAAATTTATTTTATTTAATTTTTTTTGTGTATTTGTAGGTAAGTATATTTTGTGAAGATTACAGTTTTGGAACTATTTAAAAATAAATTATTAATGTACGTACTACGTAGAAACAATCTTAAAATTAATTATATTCTATTTTGACATATATTTCACAAATTAAATGCGAAATTGAATAATATAACTAGAAAATGTTCCATAGTTGCTATACTCGCAGATTTGAATTTGCCTCAAGATGGCGGTTGGGCGGGACTTAACATGCAATTGTCGTCACTGTATTAAATAGAGTCACTGTAGTCTGGGCATTTTTTACATTTACGAAGTGTGATGTATAACATTTATAAAAATGCCTTCTTACACGATACAAGAACAAGACACATTTGGAAATTGATGGTTTTGTTAACAAACAAAATTGTCGAATTCGGGGTGAGGAAAATCCACGAGTAATTCATGAAAGACCTTTACATTCTCAACGTCTCACTGTTTGGTGTGCATTATGGTCAGATGGTGTAATTGGACCATATTTCTTTCAAAATGCTGCTGATGATGCTGTAGCAGTGAATGGTGTTCGATATCGTGAGATGTTAACTGAATTTTTGTGGCCTGAACTGAATGACATTGCTCTGGAGGATAGATGGTTTCAACAGGACGGTGCAACACCCCATTTTGCGAATGAAACAATTGCTTTATTAAGACAAAAATTTCCTGGAAGAATTATTTCAAGAAATGGTGGTGTTAATTGCCCACCAAGATCATGTGATCTAACACCGTTGGACTATTTTCTTTGCGGTTGTAAAAAGCTAACAAACCCCAATCGATTCTGAACCAAAGGATGAAATTATTCATGTCATTCCTCAATTATGTCGAAATGTAATAGAAAATTTTAACAAAAGGGTGAAAAGCTGTGAAGCAGTAAAAGGTGGTCACTTGTCAGATATTATTTTTCGTGCATAAATGTCGCAACTGATACTACAATTACCAATAAAAGTTTTTGAAAATCAATGCAAATTATAGGTTTTATTTTATTTTTAAAAAAGGTGTTCAATATTGAAAGACTCTTTATATCAGTTGTTAAGTTTTATTTTAATGAAATGTGAATACATCGAAAGTTCTCAATGTATAAAATAGCTGGATAAGAAATTATGGGAATTTAATTATTTTTTTTGTGGAAGTATGTAATATGCACTTGTAATAACAAATTAAGCCGGGTATGTTGAAACAGTTTGTGAAGGCTTTGAATAAGGAAGGAGGATTGAAATATCCGCATATAATTTTCCAATCAGTCACATGCTAAACTGAAAGAAGGAATTTTTGTAGGCCCCGATATAAGAAAATTAATGAAGGATGAAAAATTTGATAAAGCCAAATTGAATTAGAAGTACGGAAATCTTTAAGGAGATGGTGAAAAATTTCTTAGGGAACAATAAAAACCCTGAATATAAAGATTTAGTGGCGAATATGATTGAAAATTTTGGCTTCATGGCTGGGCTGTTCTATGAGAATTAAACTTCATTTTCTGAATTCGCTCGTTGGCTACTTTCCGGAAATTTTAGGAGCAAGGTGAAATATTTCACCAAAAGTTTGAAAGAAATGGAAAAGAGATATCAGGGAATGTGGAATATGAAATAGAAACATGTTGGAAGACTGTTGGCTGGTTAGGCGAGATGAGCCAAACCGAAAATTTAAGAGAAAAACTCAAAATAGAAGCTTCGAAGAAAAAAGGACCAGGTTTCACAAAGGTAAGTGACATGTTTACGCAATAAACTAGTAATCTTTATTAAATTTCAATAGTTTTTAAGTTCTAGAATTAAATACTTCCTAAATATATATATTTTTTTCTAAGTATAGGTGCCTTTTTTTGCACTTTTCTTCCTATGTCTATTCTGAAAAATCTGGACAATATTCGTAATCAACGCTTCCAAATACTCCAAAATCAATCATCGAATTCAAAAGGAGAGGACATGGCTCCAAATTTGCAGGCTTGTGTAATTAATTGCAGACTAGCGACACCAACTATCGTCCTATTGCCATCTTATCGAACCTCTCTCTAAAATTTTTGAAATTGCACTATACCGAAAATTATACTGTTTTATCAGCATCGCTTCATGAAAAAGCTATCTACTGTCTCTAACCCTACGGTATTCTCTCAATACGTTGCTGACGGGCTTAGATGGCGGGACACAGGTTTATGTCATATATACCGAATTTGCCAAGGCATTTGAACGAGTGGATCAGGCCTATCCTGCCACCTAAATTGGCGAGTTTTGGATTTAGTGAAAAATATCAGAACCACGTATTGTTTTCGACAACTGGTTTACATCTCTAATTTTGCTGACAAGCCTTCATAAAGATGGAATAGGAAGTTTAGGAACTGTGAGGAAAGATCGACTTCTTGGATTACAGTTCCAAAGTACTAGGGAAATGAAAAAAGAAGGTAGAGGGACATACGAAGAATATTATACCGATATCGATGTCAAAATTCGAGCATTGAAGTGGTATGACGATAAGAGCGTATGTCTTATCAGCATGTTTTGTGATCACATCCAATGGATAAAGTGGAGCGGTTTGATCGTAAATCCAAGACCAGAGTACAGATTAATCGTCCATATACGATAAAGCAGTATTAGCGATTTATTGGACGGACTGATATCTTATTACAGAATATCTCCAAAAAGTAAAAAATGGTATCTAAAGATATTTTTCTATTTCGCAGATCTAGTAATGGTCAATGCATGGTTGAGATACAAACAAGACATGGTCAAAGCAGGACTAGATCCAAAGGATATCTTGGATTCACTGGGTTTTAGAGCAGAGGTAGCTGAAGGACTTTGTTTAATGGAAAAGGAAATTACATAGAAGAGAGACCGACCTGGAAGAACAAATGTTGAAGCAGAATATCAAGAGAAGAAAAAGAAAAACGCTCCAAAACCAATTCCTCAGGTTGATGTACGTAAAGATAAAATAGGCCACTTTCCAATGGAAAAAAAATCGTCAGAGATGTAGAAAACCCAATTGTGGACTAAGACCTTTACTTTCTGCGTAAAATGTCAAGTCCATTTATGTATGAACAAAAGACGAAATTAAACGTAGGTGTTAAACCTAGGCATTCTTCAAGCTACTGCGAAACGACGAACATCTACGTACTGCCCTGAAGATGTGCCTTGCAACAGTGGACGAAACGTTGGGAATTACGCCTAACTCGACGCGGTTCCAACCCGGAAACCGAGATCTACAACAAAAGACGGAATTGTTATGCCGAATTTCATTTGTAGGCTGTAACGGACCATTGCTCCATTTCTAGAACAATGAATTCTTTTTCTTAATTTAATAAAAAATTTCGTTTTGACATACTTATTAAACACGTTTGAATTTAAATAATCACAGAAAAAAATAATATTGATCCTACAAGTAAATTCGGGCGTCAAGAGGTTGATAAATCCAACATTTCCTGATCCTGAGAATGTCTATTATTTATATGTATTTTTTGCATTTACTGAAGTTTTGCACAGTAGTATGTATGTATATCAAGCCGATCTCCCTAAAATAAGATAAGTAACATAATTATGTGGAAATTTACACATCTACAATTGGCAAAACGGAAATTCGTTTTCGATGTAGTTTCATTAGATAGATAAAAAGGTTTTTGGTGAGGCTTTTGATTTTTTGCAATGTTTTGTAACAATAAATTTTTCGAATATTGCGCCACAAAAGAGCATAATTTCATAACTTATCACACAAACATTCATACAAATACAAGTTGCAGTGGAACATCTTTCAGAATCTATAAAAGGGACAAAAGGTACATATATTGAAAAAATAACAAGTCAATGTATTCAATTGCACAATTTTATTTGACCATCTATTTCATCTAACACAATATTCATTAGAAAATGAAAAACCTAGAATAACTAAACATAATAAATATATTCTAAATATACATATTATTGAATTATCTAAAAATAGAAAGTGTACTAAAATATTAAATAAATCAACTTTGCAAGGCGACAAATTAAGAAAAAGATATGTAGAAATCTTGACAATGATTACAAATGAATAAGTACAAATCTTAATGAAACATTTCTATTATTATTTTCAATAGAAGTAAAAATATATTGTATAACAGTGATAAGAAATTGTTAGTTTTTTTTTATCGCCCAGCTGTTCCCTGGATAACTGCGATATGCAAATATAGACCTTATGGCTGAAAATATATGAGCAATAAAATATATTTAATAAGTTTATTTAATGCAATAAGTAGATTAAATTAATCGAATAAGCAATTTAGAACTAACATTTATATGAATTAATTAATATATTATCTACAAACACGATATTCTTAAACAAGATTATAAAAAATATAATTAAATACACGTATTCGTTAACAACATTCTGCCCACGAAGATAGCAATTGCGAACGGTATTATCTTTAAAAAAAGTAATAAACTCGACTGTACATCCATATGTCACGGTAAAGATATACTTGTGAAACACGTCCAAGTAATGTAACGTCTTCTTTTGTATGTTTCTTTAGAGTGCATTAAACTGTGACTAATTTTATTTATAAGATAACAGACAAAATGGCCCCCATCTGTAGAGACAGCTTCTACACGGTATAGCAAACAAAAAAAAAACAAATAGAAAATCATATTAAGGAGATCATTACCTCTGGGTACTGTCCAAAACTCTTCACCGACTATTTCGTTGCTATATAATCACACTGAATATAAAAGTCCTGATACTTTTACTGCACATTGTGATGAAAAAGAAAAGATTTTGCTACAGACAATACAATGTTGGAATCTGCCAAAGAATACCGTGCTGACAGACCGCTGGTTCTCTTGAAACTAGTCAGCTGTTTTGAAGAGGTTAGCCTTGATTGTTTTGAAGGTGGGGATAAAAAAACTTACTGGCGCAGTTTAAATATTAAGAACAGAAAATAACTAGTAATATTACGTAATTGATAATAACCTAGAAAAATACTTAAACATTTAATAAGTCGTGAACCCTATATTAGATGTATATATTGTAATAAAAGTTTGAGAGATGAAAATGCTACAGAAGTTATTCGTATTTGCCATGACATTTACTTTCGTATTTGGAGATTTTTAATACTTACTGTTTTGGAACTATTCTAGGTATATTAAGTTGCATATATCCTAGGCAAGAATTATATATTTATTTATCTTAAATAAATGTACTTTGTTTAACTATTATCAATTATAAAAATAAGTATTTAATTATAACCTAGAGTACTTGTTTTCTTCCCTATAAATAAGTATTTTAATAAAAAAATTAATTAAATACCCAATTACAATATTAAACATTATACTACTATTAATAAATTTTATTTAAATTTAAGAAGTTTGGTTCGAGATTAATACATACATTTACAGATATTTGACAAAAAAAAAGTACAAAACATTTGTTATCATTTCTTTCCTGATTTTTTAATACCACCACTCACGAGAGGTCCTTTCTGTGAAGCCTTCGATTTGGCATCTTGAAGTGCTTTTGCTTGCTCCTTTTGTTTTTGTTTAAACGCAACATCTTCTTCATCGAGGGATTTTTGATCTTTTTTTGGTGCTTTTAAAGGTTTCTTTTTTCCACCGTCTCTACCCGACATTCTAGAATACAAAAATTCAGAATATATCTAAGTGAAAATATTATATTTACCTTAATTATTAATTCTTCGAAATTAAATAGGTACAATGTAACAAGATAACTAACTAAATTTTGGTGAGATCACCGAGAAATATTAAAATGTGACCAATTATACGCAATTATCGATGCCCCAAAATATTAATACGTCAGAAATCATACACTGAGGCTGTCAAAACTTTATGTCAAAATACATACAGATCAAAATACATAATTCGGAGTTTTATTTTGATTGTTATGTATAATAATACACTACTATATTTCAAATTTAATTTCTTATCGTATTGGTAAATATTTAGCAAGGGAAATTGATTAGATTAGATTCTAGATCTGGCTTTATAAATCTTAATAAGCCTGATTGAGTATCTAAATATTAACTATGTATATTTCTGCATTTTAGAAGGGAAAATTTTAATTTATATTAAATCCTTTTGTATATTAGTTTCTTACATTATGTTTATAGTTTTATATAGTTCAATAATGTTTATAGATAAGACACGATTGTTTACAAATAACTGCCAAAAGCAGGTGTGAAACAAAATAGATTAATACATTACAGTACAGTGAAAATTTGCGGATGCAGCTATCCCAAATGATAATTTCAGTATATCTATTTTGTGAAGTTATTTAGGGAAACTTAGAAATCAAATAACACTGTTGAGCGACGAAGCAGGTAAATAATTGAGGAACACCTATAAATTTCCGTGCGACACTTACAGAATTAGATAATAGAACTGTCAGCAATTTATTGATTATTATAGTGATAATGAAGCTATGTAAGTTATATATGTTTAGTTGGATTTCTCTTGAAAACTTTTTATTGCAATATGCAAACATTCAAATAAAAAAAAAAATTCTGCCTTAATATTCATCGCAACCAAATCCTTGCTTTTGGGAAAATTATTAAATTTAGTTACGATCAAGCAGTTTTTGAATAAGTAATTACACAATTACTGACAGACGTTTTTTAAAATGTTAAAAAATTGATATTTTTTCCTTAAAAAAATTTATTGATAGATTTGGATTCGTAATGACATAGCATTTGACAAAATTAAGTGTGGTGTCCGTTTTCATTAATGCATTTCTGGAGGTGTTCTACGAAGTTAGCAAACACTCTTTCCAACATCGCTCTGTCAATTTGAGCCACTTCAACGCGAATAGATTCTTTCAGTTCTTCCAATGTGCGGGATTTGTGTTCGTATGTACGTGTCTTGAAGAAATTCCACAAGAAAAAATCACATATGAACAAATCAGAGGCCGGTGGATGTCACCCAACCTAGAAGTTGGAACCTAGCGATCGGAAAAGCGGGTGAATAACGTCCATCAATGCTTTGACTGTGTGAGCTGTCGCCCTATCCTGCTGAAAGCACACTCGTCGAATAGGACACGGTTTTTTCCTAATTCAGACAAAAAGAAGTTGTACATCATCTCGATAGAGTGCTCAGAGTTCATGGTAACAGCAATTCCTTTATGGCCGTCGAAAAAATGCGGGTTGATTACGACAGATTTACTCACAGCGCACCAAACCGTTACTTTGGGTTTGTGCAGAAGTCTTTCATGCAGTTTTCTCGGATTTTTACAAGTCCAACAAAGACAGTTCTGTCGATTCACCATGGCATCGATATGAAAATGAGCTTCGTCACTCATGACAAAGTGAGGTTGTCATTTTAATCAAGAATGCCTTCCATCTGACATGCAAAGTTCAACCGCTGTGCGTAATCCCCTGGTTTCAACTTTTACACAATGGCCAATTCGTATAGGTGTAAATGCAGGTTTAAATGTAAAAGACGCCTTATAGAACGATTATTGAGGCCAAGTTGAGAAGAATGCTTCTTTGTAGTTCGATGAGGATTGTGCAACAAGCTTTGCCCGATTACTTCCACATTTTCTAGGGTACGTACCCTTCGCGGAGCGTCCACGACGCCAAGGCCTCAACCCTCAACTGACAATTGTTTACACAAAATGCTAAGATCTCACGAATCGAGCGTCATCTGTCGCATACGTAGTGCTGAGTACTAACCTTTTCAAATGCGTCCGTCCTTTCTGCCTAACCTTGTATAAAGAGTAAAATGAAAGGTTAATTATAATAAATAATGACATAACTAGAAAAAATTTTAAATAAACGGTCATTAAAAAAGTGCAAAGCACTATCTAATAGCATAGAATGGGACATATTTGGAACGCAGGTGACCTCACGTGGTCACGTGACACGAAATACATTACGAGCATTGAGTAATCCTGTGACAGTGGCGGCTCTTGATGACGTACGATGTGAGCTGCTGCACGGATGAGACTGCTTCGTTTAAGCTTTCATATATACAGAGAAGCAAGTAACCGTACCGAAATCTTCCGAAATAGTTCGAAGTAGTCTCATCCGTGCAGCAGCGCACATCGTACGTCATCAAGAGCCGCCACTGTCTGTGATATTTCTACTATTCTTGTCTGGATTATGGCTCATTTTTCTCATGGTTAAAATTTTGTGGCTAACACATTAAAAAAAAAACGAGCGTAAGGTATACACTTTAACTACAAATTAACTATATTTAAAATGTAACTTACTCTCTTAACTTTTTCAAACTCCTTCAAAATATAAAGCTTGCATAATATTGAAAAATTAATTCAACTATATGTCCACAGAAAATTGTATATACCTTAGACTAAGTAACAATTTAATTATTTTAAAATACGTCGAGATAAACTTGCAGTTACATCTTGACGAGGACATAGAAAAACCATTTAACTATTATTTTAAAATCGAATATACCATTTCGAAAATAATCCCTTATACTTACAATATAAGGAGACATTAAATTCGCACTCGTAGCAGACCGTGTGTACATATAAAAACATATCGTAACTTAAGTCAGTAAGATGTTAATTCAAACGTCTATCAATGTCAATTATACAATGTGTTTTCAGAAAGAATTACATCTAGTTGTCCATGAATTTCTCCTATAAATTATATTGTTCTGCATTCTTGAAATGCGGATATAGATAAAACGGTATGAAGGTTATCTATATCTACCTGTCACTGGCAAAATTTATCATCGAGAGATATGGTGATGGAATTAATAACAAGTACAATTAGATTATTAATTTATTTAATAAGAAAACTTTAAAGTTGAGATATTAATCAAATAACCAAGGTAAATAACTAATATGTAGAAATTTTAATTATTAAAATTTATAACAACTGTTCAAAATGGTCACCATTCTGTTGAATGCTACATTATGCATTCTGTAACACCAGCACAATGTTCTGTAATTTTGATTATTTACAAAACCGCTTAGTGAAACCATGCTTCATCAGTAAAAAAACTTAGATCAAGATTTTCGTAATTATTTAAATTTTCTTGAAAGAAGTTGCAATAATTAGACCTACTAGTGTGATCTATAGGTGAAATCTGTTGAACAATCGATCAGGCGCGGCTCGTGATGACGTATTTTGGTTTGCAGTACAATGATCCGAGTGCTTCGTGTATTCTCGTGTACTAACTGTAACGTTGCTTAGTAAACACCGAAAGCACACGAGGCACTCGTATCATTGTACTGCAAACCAAAATACGTCATCACGAGCCGCGCCTGCAATCGATACTTTGTATGAATACATATGTAAATGACGCTTGAAAATTTTATGAACGGTACTAGAAGATACGCTCGTTTGAACAGATAAACGACGAACTGATGGGTTTTCGCCAACAAGGTTTTCTAGTTCAAGTTGAGTAAAGGAGTATTAATATTAACTAGCAATACTATCTCAAGGTTCTTTTCTGTAAAATTTGTTCGCTTTGAATGAAATACATCTTCGTAGATAGAAAACGCCCTTTCTACATCGCAACTGGTTATAGGTGCATACTGGAAATATTCTTTTATTTCAGCGTATTTAGCAGTTAGATTTTGAGACATTGTCCCCATACACAATTGCCGAAATGTTATTAAATATGGATTTCTATTAAGAACTGCGTTTAACTCTTGGTGAAGGCCACATCCGAAATCAATATTTTTCAAATTATTAATAGTCACATCTAATGTGGTTAATCCATCATTTAATTTGAGATTTTGATTTTCAAAATAAGTGATTGGTTTTGGCAAATTTCCAAAGTGTTCCTCAAGAAACACCTGATTTTTTAAATTTGGAATTTGTATTAGTTCCTTGCACTCAGAAATACTTCGAGCTTCGTCACTTAAACAAGTATCAAAATTCTCTGCATAAAAACTAGTAGATTCGATGAAACGCTACTAAACAGGATCTATTATAAAAACAACGAAGTATGTAATTAACAGTTAAAGCAATGAAAAAAAGAAACTAACTCACCGTTCTTTATTTATCTTACGAAATATAAACATAAAATAAATTATAAAAACTCACGCTTCTATCTACCTCCATGAAGAAAGGAATTTAACTGAAAAATTGAAGTAATTACGTCACAATTCAACGGCAAAAAATAGATATGCGATTAACCGAATGAATAATGCTATTAAATAACTGCGTGTTGTACTTAGTGATGTTATAGACTAATTATATGCAGGTGCGGCTCGTAATGACGTATTGTAGGGGCACGTACAATGATGCGAGTGTTTCGTGTATTCTCTTGTACTAACTGTAGCATTTTCTTAGTAAACACCAAAACCACATGAGGCACTCACATTATTGTACGTGCCGCTACAATACGTCATCACGAGCCGTGCCTGTTTATATGGTCCATCATAATTTCGGCCTGATGCGTCCGGTCTCTAATTATGAGTAATCAAGATAATGTTGAGATCTTTTAATATTTTTGTGTCAATAATTATTAATAAATGTTTAACATTAAATGAGCTTAATCGATGATATACAAAAAGGTTTTAAATATTTCTATATGTTAATGCACGTATAATGCTTTTGTTTCATTATGAAACAGACATGTAAATAATTTACACATCTGTAACTGTATCATGGACAATACACCTCGTATTTTCGGCATTAACTTCTGCTTAAGACATATGTTTCTGCCATTATAGGCGTGTGATATTTGTGGGGCCTTAAGCCCTAAGGCAGAATCGCCATGTGATATTAGTGCCGTTTGTGCACGTTCGTGGCAGGACGCCACGTGATGTTAGCCTGGTCCTGAGGGCTACATCGTTGAGCCTTCACGCAGATATCGTTGTCCCGATAAATGATACACAAAGTTCGGGTAACATATAATTTAATACATAACACTTATAAATAGGATAACAATTATATACATTCTTACTAACTAGTAAGTAGACTGAATGTGTGAACGTGAATGTGGTGAATCTGTGTATGTCTGTCCCTTGCATTACTCTCGTTATATATACATCAGATGATCCTCGTACTACTTAGGGAATATTATACAAACCCTGACATGTAGTTTGTGTTTGCAAACAACTCGCGTTAGCGAGGACGTATTTGTAACACACGTTACACTTGCGTTACGGGAACGAGGCTGTGACCTCATTGAGAATGTTTGCATACACACAACTGCATTGCGTTATTACAGGCGTCGTCAGTTGTATATTTACCGCCATCTGGCTTGTTGGTAATGGACTACCCGTATTGTTTCGCTTGTCGTACCAGCATAGCTGGTCACAAACGAAAGGTCCCTTTTCCGACAAAGTCTCTTTCGTCCGTCAGATGTCACTTATTAATAAGTGCCACCTTACAGGATGAAATTTGCTTTATCTAATAGGGATTTCGGCTTAATGTTATATACAGATACAGATCTATTTATAAAGATTTGTATCATTTGTATACATTGCTTCACTAGCTTAACTGACGACGCCTATAGATGGCAGAAACATATGTCTTAAGCAGAAGTTAATGCCGAAAACACGAGGTATATTGTCCATGATACAGTTACAGATGTGTAAATTATTTACATGTCTGTTTCATAATTAATCGATGATGATACAATAAAAATATACCGGGTGCGGCAATAGTGTGTCGGCGGAGCTTAGCATGAAAACTAATAAAGTTGTAGCAATGAAATTTTGCGTACACTTGTAGTATGCTACAGTGCATTTTCTATTTTTATTTATATATTTACAGGATGTTTCAAGTTTCCGCAACCACTTTCAATTTTTTTTTTTTAAATAGATTGCTATACTTTCTTGTTATTATGATGATAGCCACCCAAATTATCTTTGCAATGATATATGACAATGTGCACTTACAACTGTTAGTTTTGGTTTTATTGCAAATTTTGTTAAAATCTTGACAGTTGCAGCGTCTAACATTTTATGTCTTAGCCTGAAAAATGGGTGCAGTGCCTCACGTAGCTCTTTTGTTACCAATTTATGGACTAACACGTTATATGTTTTGAGGGTGATCAACGTGACAACATATACAGGGTGTTAAATATGTCGTGCTAAAATTACGAAGTTTAAAGGCTATTTTTTAAATTGAAACTATAATTTTTTTATTAGCCAGCAAATTTCTTGTAAAATTGCCGTTAAAATGGTACCAATAACATAGTACTTATTTCTAGTATTTTCAAAGTTGTAACCCTTTAATGGGATATACCTATATTTATAATATTCAATATGCCGTGCATCTAATAGTTGGTTGGCCACGAAATGATCTTAAACAAAGTAACTTTCACAAACACCTGTTTTTTAATTCTTTATTATTAGTTTTAGAATTACATTTTGTAATTTTTCCATAATAAAACAAAATTAATGTAAAATCGCTTCTGCATCGACAGACTTACATTTTGAGCCATGTTGTTTTCACTTAATTGAAGAAAAGCGTTTCTGATTCGTTGCTGCATGTTCTCTGCCGTTGTAGGAGGTGTTTCGGAAACAATATTTTTTACAGTAGGGCACAGAAAGAAATCATAAGGGGTTAGATCTGGTGATCGCGGTGGCCAGCTTATAAACCTTCCTCTCCCAATCCACCTATTGGTGAATACCCTATCTAAATGTGCTCTTGTAGCAGCACCGTAATGTGCAGGTGCACCATCATGTTGGTACCACAGTCTCCTTATGACGTTATCTGGTAGGCCTTCTAACAGCAATGCTAAATTATTTTGTAAGAAATTTGTGTAGATTTCACAATTTAAAGTAGTATTAAAAAAGAATGGACCTATAATAGTGTTTGCTATGATACCTCCCCAGGTGTTAACACTCCATTTTTGTTAGAATAAAATGGGAATTTTTTCTGTTTGTTATTCCACAATTAGCAAATGTTGCTTCATCTGTGAAAAGCACATGATCTAGAAAAGTTAGATCTTGTTGTAATTGGAAAAGTAGCCATTCACAGTAAACAGGTCTCCTTTCAAAATACGTTTGTAATAAGCCTTGATGATTTTGAATTTTGTAAGGGTGAAATTTATGTTTTTTTAAAATCCTTCTTACAGCAGCTATTCCGTGTTCTTTCGAAATTATCCTTGTAGATACGCGCGGATTTTCCACAACGGACTAGAAGACTGTCACTTCATTATCTTCTGTAAACATAGTGTTAGTTCTTTCATGTTTGACGTAATTCACTGAACCCGTCCGAAGAAACTTTGTCAACAAATTTTCAAACGTCTTAATATCTGGTGCTCTTCGGTGAGGATACTCCATAGCATATGTTCTTGATGCTAAAAGTGGATTTCTATTGCTAGCGCCAAGAACAAATACCATGTCTATTAGCTCCTCTTTTGAAAAATTCATTCTAAAGAAACAAAATTATAAACTATTACGGGATGTAAATAAAAAATAATGACAACAAAACGATATAACTGACAACAAGATAATAACTTATAACAAACAAACGGAATTTGATAATTAATTAGCCGAACTTAAATTATAACAATTAAACGCGATTACAGCAAAGAGGAACAATAGAAAAACACTTTATACGGAAATTTTAAGTAGATATTTGACATTTGGTTACACAGCAATTTTTGCTTAATATAATTTCATGGCCAACCAACCAAGTATTAGATGCAACACCGCATATTGAATATTATAAACATAGGTATATCCCATTAAAGGGTTACAACTTTGAAAATACTAGAAATAAGTACTATGTTATTGGTACCATTTTAACGGCAATTTTACAAGGAATTTGCTGACTAATAAAAAAATTATAGGTTCAATTTAAAAAAAAAAGGAAAATAGCCTTTAAACTTCGATAACTTTGGCACGACATATTTAACACCCTGTATATGTTGTCCCGTTGTTCACCCTCAAAACATATAACGTGTTTGTCCATAAATTGGTAAAAGAAGAGTTACGTGAGGCACTGCACCCATTTTCAGGCTAAGACTTAAAATGTTAGACGCTGCAACTGTCAAGATTTTAACAAAATTTGCAATAAAACCAAAACTAACAGTTGTAAGTGCACATTGTCATATATTATTGCAAAAGATAATTTGGGTGGCTATCATCATAATAATAAAAAAGTATGTATAGCAATCTATTTAAAAAAAATAATTGAAAGTGGTTGCAGAAATTTGGGACACCTGTAAATATATAAATAAAAATAGAAAATGCATTGGTGTACGTAAAATTTCATTGCTAGAACTTTATTAGTTTTCATGCTAAGTTCAGCCGACACACTATTGCCGCACCCGGTATAAAAGGGAAATATGTGCTGGTTTTATGCAACAATCTAGTAAGGAGTGTTAAATTTGTTTAATATACTTAACCTTAACAGAAAAATAGAAAATTGAGTTATGTAAAATAAATTGCAACTTACGACATTTAAGAAAATATAGTATAGGTCTATTACGAACATATATTACTTAGTCCATAGCCGCCGATGGCGTAAAGACTTTATAAACAGTCGTTACATATAATATAACACAAATACTTTGTGATTTCGTTATACCTAATTATGTCACTTGCCGGCTGTTCCAGAAATTGAATGTCGTATCTCGTACGTGTGTTTGTACATGCAAGTCTATCAATAATGGTACGCTTCTGTGATGGACTAGCAAAGAAAATTTGGAAGTAATAAGAAGACTTGGATTAGCAAAGATTAATCGCCATTTTTGGAAAAATAAACTCAAACTATGTCTCAAACATTATCTTATGAAATTTTGCTTCCGTCACATATTTTGTTTACCTTCTTCCTTCATTGCAGTTGAAGTTTTCTTCCTTTCCTTTACTAATACAATGAAGCTGTTAAAAATGATTAGTTCTCCTAGAATTTGGCCATAAAGTACATATAAATTACTATTATAATTATAAATAATGTGAACTATGCAAAAAAATGTTGGAAAGTTTTACGTATTAGATCTGATAGAGTTGATATTTTGACAAACACTCTGAGTAGTTTCATTTATAATTAAATTTAGCATGAAGTAAAAATATATAAATTACGATATTGTGATATTGAATTTATAAATTATTAGTAACTAAAAAATTGTTTATTTCAAAATAAATAGTTTCCAGAAAATTGAACTCAGTACATAGCAATTTAAAGAAAAAATTTAGAGATTACTTCTTAAATGTAATTCACAGATATTACATTAATTAAAGTATACATTGATTGAAAGATGAATTTTTAGTACATTGTCAAAGTGAGCACAACACTTAGTATATTTACAGTTAATCATTTTTCTTAGCAACATCGACATCTAAGGCCGGCTTTCGACAAACAAAATAGACACTGTCATACTCATATTGTAACATCGCCTCTGGATTTTGGCAATATCTAGTCTTGATTCCAGTCTGGCTTTTCTCAATTTTAAAACCAACTTTGTTTATTACTTCGCAGAGCACATCAAAACTTGGTTCGATACTTCGCTCATTTTTCATATTTGAATAATGATACAGCAATGGACCGAGATTAATCCAAACACCATCGGGTTTCAAAATGTGATATATGGTTTCTATAAATTGAACAACATTTGGAGCACAATCTATGAAAAAACAGGTTGCAACACAATTGAAAGTTTCTTCAATAGTGTAAACTTCCAAAAAGTCACCTGCGGTCATTGAAAATTGACTTTCAGGTTTTGAAGAAGGTTTCACATCAGGAAATCTAAAAAAGTCTTTACTACATATTACGGAAGAAAAAGTAAACATGTGTACCTACCTTACACTTAGCATTTGAGTTTCCGCTGATAAATTATTACAATATTGATGGATCCATGGAAATACCTCAAATTCATTAATAGTTTTACAATGATTCAACACATGAAAAGAAACAATTAACATGAATAAATTAAATTCATTTCCTTGGCAAGAGAAACCACGTGAAGCGATTTCAAACGCTAATCGACCTAACCCTGCTCCAGGTACAAGTATAAAAATATTATCTCTATCGACAGAATTAATTGGAAATTCCAGTTCTATTTCATCTATAATTGGGTCATAACACTGTTTGCGTTCTTTGGCACCTAAACTACTCCAGTCCCGCATTAATTGTTTAAAAACTGATTGCACTTTATCAAGACCTTCTGACAAAGTACCCACGTCCGTTTCGGAATGGGAAGTATTTTCGTTACTGTAAACATTTTCAAAAATATTATTTGCATGTTCCATGACTATAGGTATGTAACTGGCATTCTTATCGATACATTTTTTAAAATTGTCAAGGTCTTTTCTATACTTAATTAACCATTTTTGATGTTGACTAGGTAAAGTACTAAGACATTTCTCTTTATATTCAATCCTTAACATAGACTGTTTCCTAAAATATAACGAATACATTACTTATTAGTACCTTGAACGAGACATTGTTGTACCTGTAGCTTTGAAATGTTTGAAGTACTGAAAGAAAGTATTTTCGCTCCTCAGAAATTATATCTTTATCGGCTTGCATTTTAATTGTTTTATCAATTATAACTTACTAATCTATTATCACATTATTTGAATTAGTTAATTCGTTCAATAAATATTTATGGCCGGTTTAACCATTTAACACTGCTTAACCCTAAAAACAGAGTTGCGACTACAGTTACCTTTTCTATCAACATGTATTATTTTGTTTTTATTTTGAGGAGTTTTTTTAGGGAACAGATTACAGGGTTTATTGGAAACTAAAAAATTAATGCAATTTACAATGGAAATAAAGTTAATAAGTTTTAATTACTTTCATTTCCTTTATTGTTTCACGCAGTTACTCTTTATAGTTAAAATGTAAAGAGTATGTAAACAAAACACAAAACAAGAGATAAATTGCATTTTTTAATCTTTTTTACAAATTACTCTAAGATATAATTTTCCTTATAAAAGGAAAGAAGATTTCTAATATTTGACAATAATGCAACAGATATCTTTACGAAAGAATGCCTTATTTTGTGGTTTATATCTAAACTAATTTTATCTTCACATAAAATATTACCAAGCAAGGTCAGCTCGCATCAGTTTGATGTCGGTGTTTTTTGAGTGTAGGTATATGTTTATATACTTAGTGTAATAGTTGCGGACACTAATGATGAAATTAACGATAAAAAATTTACAAAGCATTTCAAAAATGCTTGACTTTTATTCTCAATTCAACCCATCACCACTTTCCATAAAAAAATTCATCGATTTCGGTAAGTGTTACTTTTGCTTCAGTAAGTTTAATAATTCCTATTTTGAATACTCCAACTTCTAATATTTGACCTATTTACAAATTTTGAATTAATTAAATCATATTATTCGAATTGGCAGTGACCTTTTACTTACGCCAAGGTGTAATATTTAAATGTGTTTAAAATACTTATTTAAAAGTGTTGCCGCCTAAATAAATGCGCCAAAACATAGCTCATTAATAGGAAATTATTGCTTATTGTCACTACCAATGAGTAAATAAACAAATAATTGTTAATCGTAAAAAAGTATTACAAATTAGGATTTTATTTTAGCTATGTTTGTAAACATACTGTACCTCGTATTTTAACCTTGAATATTTGAATTTTTATTGTATGAATGTTATGAACATTCAGGAAATAATTTATGATATAAATCACCTACAATTTTGGCTTCAGAGCTTCATATCGTTTGCTCAGATGTGACTCAGATGTACTATAATGCCTATACTGTACAAACATCAGTACTGGCGGGTCTGTAACAAAAACAAACAAATACCGTTTTTCGTCTTAGACTGGTTTTCGTATCAATTAACAATCCAGTTTTTTTTTAGTAAAGATTTTACAATGCAACTTTCTATCATATTGCAACATTTCTTTTAGGATTATAAAATGTAAAAAAAAAACTCTTCTGTTATTTTCAATATAAATAAATAAAGAAATTATATAAGTTATGTAAGTATTATTTATTATCAAACGTTAAAAGCATAAATGTTATGTAACACGTTCATACGTTGTATTAAAAACATAGAACAAATTGTTAAAATTCAGAATCATATTTATTGACCATATGTAGTGTAATATAACGAAAACCAACTATCAAAATAACATGGTAGTAATATGTACTTATCTTATATGCAAAGAGATCAAATTTATTTGAAAGGAAGCTTTATGAGCAACGGAAAATTCATTTATCGTTTTCAAGCCTACACCAATATTAAATTGAGTTTTGTCAAAGAATTTTACTTATTTTTTGCGAAATTCTTATCTATATATTAAGAGATAACAAAACTCCCTATAAGTGAATATTAGAAAATGAATAATAAATAGGTTTAATAGACAAACTTAATAAATTCTTTAGCATTTTAAGTTTTGATATTTTGTTAGGGTTTTATTCTGTTGGAATCTAATTTACAAAATTCAAGATGCTAATCCGTTAGTAAATTCAACTTAAACTTTGACGAATTAAATTTTAAAGGTGAATTTTTAAACACGTTTTTGCTTGTACATTTCGTGTTCTAATTCCGTGTCTATCCATGTAATTTCATATGCGTTGTAAATAAACAGTATTATTATTAAATATGTAATTTTGTAAACAATTATAAAGAAAATTATGTTTTGTTGTTATTAGTGTTATTACGAATCATAATTATGTGAATATATTTAAATTTCCCAGAATATAAGAATGACAACTTTGTTTTGATTCTATTTACTTGTAACGCATGGAATTCTGCTTGTAACGCATGGAATTTTGCTTAAGCATCTACGTTTATGAACACTCGAGCAATTTATGTAAATTTATATGTAAAGTAACTGATTACCTCTATTGTTTTTAACTCGTACATAATATATCCAAGTCCCTTGTTAGTTTTTGTTTCCTACTATTGTAGCAACACAAACAATGCTTATTATATAGAGTAGTGTCAATTTGGGAAGACACTGACGCAGAAACCAATTTGGAACTTATAAAGAAAAGTGTACCCCAAACGAGAGAGAAAGACATAGTTCTTGCATGTATAGACAGGCCGAATAACATTGACTGTAATATTCTCCAGTTGTCTTCTAGCGTCCGTAAGGTTTCGATCGTGTTCTTTGAGTTAATTTTATTACAAAATCAGTTGTTTGAGTTTATTTTATTACAAAATCAGTTGTTTGAGTTTATTTTATTACAAAATCAGTTGTTTTTACAACTATTTGGAATAGAAGGCCTTTATATCTGTAGGTATTACATTATTTTTCATGAATTTTTAATAGGATTTGTTGAAACATGTACTTTATTTGTTATAGATTATTATGTTTAGTTTACCGTCCACATCTGGATGTCGTGATCCAGCAGATGTTGAAATACCAGTGAAAAAAAGACAAATAGGTAATAGCAGAACAATCACGGGAAATCATTCATAATGTGTACAATTTTATCAAAAAGAGAAATATGAATGGTAAATTATGTTTTACTCTTTAAACTGTCATAATGTAATTTTTGTCGTATATTGCAAGCAATGTTGAAATATAACTTATTTATATGTGTAGTTATCTTTGTATTTATGTCATTAGTAACTAAGGGTATTTATGTATAATTATGTAGTAATAAAAGACGACGTGTAAACAACAAATTATTTTTACTCCGAAAGAATATTCATAAATTTACAAATATAATGAATAAAATCTTGGTAAAAGAAGAAAAACTGTGATATATGTAAATGTTTAAATTATAATGAAAATAAATAATTGAACCAGAAATTGTTGGTTGTATCTCTGTTAAAAATCCCACTTAAAAATAAATAAAATAATAACGCTTTATTATTCATTCAGACAATAGAATGTGTTTATGAAATTATGTTTCATGGCAAACGAACATAATAAATGAAATATATTATTTCCGCTGCACACGAAATAAAAATACAAAACGTTTTACGTAAAATTCGAATTTTAAATTGCGCGCTAATTTAGACCCAGCCCGACCTATGTTTTTGAGGGCGTTAATACCCAGGTTGCGCGATTCGCTCGCGCAGATTGGTGTCTTCCCAAAGCGATTTTACTCTAATATTCAGGCTGTCCTTAAAATAAAAAAGCAACGTATGAACAATGGAAGGATGTAATTATACAGTGTGTTTTTTCCGATGTTTAGCATGAGGATCTCGGAAACAAGCGGAGATAGAGAGACGGGAAGGAATTTTGGAAAAAAAGCATAGCTAACTAGATATATCCTAGAAACGATTTTTTTTGTTATTTTGTCCGTGTACACGTGCCAATACGTTTACCTCTGCCTCTTCATTAATACCTCTTGAAATCTTTATTGGTTTACAGAAAGAACCATACTCTCACCAATTATCATAGTCTCTTAAAGATAGGTAGAGAAGGCTGGCGACTATCAAAATACCTACTGTTCGAAATATTGTTGTGCAGCTTGTACGGCATTTTTATGTCTCAAAATGTAAGACTCAATTATATCACGCTTTTCCTGATTAGAAAAATTCATGTTGATATTTGACGAAACCTCAATTGACAATAATTTGAGACTAAATATCAAAAATTGTCATTTGCATTATTATTAAACGCGATGTGCATCTATTCATTGTTTTCATAGCATACTACCAGAGCAGTTCGAAAATTAAAAGTAAAAAAACGGCCATAATTTGCTTATTTATAAAAATAATTATGTTGAGTGGTACATCATTTGAATCGTCTTCGAAAGAAGGCCTTTTTTATAAAGTCAAGGCCGACTATAGTTTCCATTAGAAAAAACACAAGTTTGTGTCATAACTCAAAAATTATAGCTTAAATGAAAAATTCGGTTATACAGTATTCTTAAGCACATAATTACTTATAACTTTCTGCTTTACACATTTTTTCTAAAGTCAATAATAGCAGAGATATAGGCGGAGGAGAAAATAACAAAAAATCATTTTTGCAATATATCTAGTTGGCCATGCATTTTTTCCAAAAAAAAAAAAAAAGCTCATTAAATTGAGCTTATAAAATTGCAATTCTTTCCCCATATAATCGTTTCTCTATCTCCCCTAGTTTCCGAGATCCCCGTGCTAAACATCTCCAGGCAAAACTCACCCTGTATGGAATATAAATCTAAAATATTCAATTACGACGCGAAGCCCAAAATTAAAACCCCTCCCTGAAAATTCTAGTATCTGCCACCTATGAATTCAAAATATTCTGAATGTAAATATGTATGTACCTCTATTGAAGTTACACATACACCGTATATTTGCATACGTAACTTGTCGATGTTATAAAAGCTATAATACCCTGTATGCTAACGTCAATACCTCGTACAAAATCAGCTTTTTATACATTCACGTAATTAATTAGAAAATATGAGACACATAATTAGATGTTGGTTAGATTCATATTACAAACCCATTTTAAAAATCATACTAAAATTTCACGTGTATTACGAGAAGGTAATTTTTTGTTAGTACATACATAGTAAAAAATATAAAATGCGGATATCGGATTCAGAATGCCCCGTTGTATTCAAAGGCAGCAGTGTTTATATTTATAAATCCGATAAGTTTTGTTATGGTTCGATAAATTGACTCAGCTGTTAAAAATTTATACTTGTAAATTTTTAAAGCTGGTATAATATTAAAGAAACATGTAAGAGGTGTGCTTTACGTGTATTTAAGTTATAATCTATAATAGTTAATCGAAAAATCGTATCGAACGTACGTAACGATCGACAACAGAACGATACTTAAAGCGAGATGAACAATAAGATAACTATATTGTGGGTCAGCTTTAAAATCTCGTTTCCGATAGTATTTATGATATATTCAGTCGTATACTGGCGTAACAACATTTTTTTAAATATCTTCGTCATTTTTTTTCTCGCTGAGAAGGAATTTTGGGTATACATTCTATTTTCTTTCCATTTTTCATATTCATATTTTCTTTTTATTTCAAGGACACCCGATATGTTTTTTCTTTCTTTCTTTTTAAAAGTCCCATTCTATTTACTATGTCGAATTGAGAGAAATAAGTTCGTAAATTTCGCGGATATACAATTTATTACATATTACAACTTATTCGATAAAATCAGGTGGAAAGAATAATGTGTTTTACTTTGTGATTACAATTATCGCCATAGTTTTGCCCATCTTTTAAAATTATTGAAGAATGCATTCTGACGCAGTTTAGTCAAAATTTTATTTTATGTACAATTGTAACTGCTTGTAATTGATCTAAACTGGAAGTCTACTTTTAAATATTTATTAGTTTCAATATTTAATAAGAAAATTTTGACAATCAATCTTGATATATTCTTAGCCCGATATAGAAAAAAAACCCAGGTACTTCGGAAACAACAAAACTACGACCACAAGTATTAATTACTGATTTATATCGATCCCGCAAAGTATCACAAAAAAAATAGACAAGAACATATAAATCATGGAATCGCAAATTTTATTGCTTGGGACATGTTGCCAATTTCAATTATAAAAGGGCAAGGATTTAAAAGCCTTACGAAAATCTTAGAACCACAATACAAAATAACATCACGTTCAACCATGGTCTCTAGCTTAATTTAATGTATAGTCAAACACGTGCTAGACTTAAAGAGATGTTTCAGATTATAGATAAAATTGCTTTAACCACAGATCTATGGACATCCAGAGTAAATATGTCTTACATGTCTATTACCGCATATATTGTAAATGCAAACTGGGAAATGAGGTCAGTATGCCTTGAAACCTGCGAAAGGTCGGAAAAATATAAAGCATCAAACCTGCATCAAAGGATGCTTTGCAGTCCTTAATTGCAACCTGGAATTTGCAATATAAAGTTATCGCTATTGTGCGTAACAACGTATTAAAAAACGTTTCTTGTTTTGCACATATGTACTTACAATTACCAGTTAACGACGCTCTGAAACTAACAAGAATAGTTGATCTAATAGCAAAATGCAGCCAAATTGTAGCACATTTTAAACATTCTGCTAGAGCCATAGCGGCATTACATCTAAAACAGGTTCAGTTTAATGCAAAGAAGCATAACACTAGCCTGCGATGGTTCTGTTTTGTAACTTGATTGATTCCTATATATCTTGGTGCGCTGAACCTGAAAATGACCTTAGCTCTGTTCCATCACGCCAGAATTTTTTGCAAATCGCAATTTGCCAAATGTATATCTCGAAAAATATCACAAATACGAGACTTAATGACAGAGTGAAATAGGTTTGTTTCGTATAAAAGTTATGATTTTGCGGCTTATAATAGACAATAGTATAATAGAAAAATCGTTGTGTCGACGTTTTTTTGGACCACCCATGGCTCTGTTTCAGGCTTTTCCGTGCATGTGCTCTTTTGGGTTCATCTCGGTGCAACATCCAGCAATGGTGCGCCATTATTGTAGTATTCCATCTTCCTTGGTAACGCTTGTCGATTTCTTTAATGTCCTGATGGAATCTCTCACCCATCTCTTCACTAACAGCACCCAGATTCGCAGGGAAGTAGTCTAAATGTGAATGTAGGAAATTAATCTTCAAACTCATGGAACAGCCTAAATTTTGGTACTTCTGCAAATTCGGATCCTTGTTGTTGTCCAGAAGCTTGGTCATTACGCTTTTAAAAACGACCCAGGCTTCTTTTTCAGCAACCTCTATTTCTTTCTCAAATTTTCCATTTTTGCACAGTTTTTTAATGCCCGGACCCGTAAAGAGAGACGCCCTCTTTTAGTTTTGTGATTGATCAGGCTGGAAATTTGTTAAAAATATACAGGAAACATTTTTCAACGAAATCCACGCACTTTCAAGTTACATATTTACATTTTTTGTCCACTAACCTCAAATAAAAATTCCTGTATTTCTTTAAAAAAAAACTATTTCTTACGCTATTCCATTCGCAGAATCTGAAAATAACAATAGTTTTTATGTGAAAAGATTGTAAATATTTAAAAATAGCATTATTTATTAAACTACCTAGGTTAGTGGACAAAAAATGCATATATGTAATTCGAAAGTGTGTGGATTCCGTTAAAAAAATTCTGTCATATTCGTGATCTCCGACTTCAAAACACCGTGTCTAGTGAATTTTATCAAAATCGGAGCCAATACCATATTCTTTAATTTATACATTTTTTTGACGATAAAAGAAACAGATTACGCATTAATCCAATTAAAACTAACTTGTCAATTGATTTACGAGGAAGATTTTTTTGCAAACGAGGAACACATTATGGCGACACAAATTTCAAAATATTTGGATCCTCGTTATAAGTCCCTTAATACCGAAATAAATTACTATAAACATATACATAAAGTGAATGACATTTACAATACGATTCAGAATCCTGAAACAAATATGGGCAACAAACACCATCAAGAACCTTCATGGATATAATTTTCGCCGAGTTCTCAAATAGGAATATATCAGGATTTCAAATGTATAAATAAGAAACAGAAAAAAGCAGAATCCGTTTAAATGGTTGAATCTGAAATGCCAGCAAGTATCCTAGCTTGTCAAATATAGCCAGAGCATATCTCGTGATTCCAGCTACGTCAACGTTATCAGAAAGGATATGCTCCACGGCCGGAAATAGACGTTGCTTATTACCCGATTATGTGAACATGTTAATGTTTTTAAAAGAAAATAAAGAACATTATTTTGAATCGAAATAAAAATTTAAGTTTCCATATATATTATTTCGGGTAACATATTTAATAAAATATTTTAACTTAAATCTTCTTAATTTCCTCCAAACTATTAATTTCTTACTTCAGACCATTTTAAATTATCAATATTATTATAAAATTTCGAATTTTCATTTATTTGATTCAATATTTGGCATTTTTAATTTACAGTTCGAATTTCGAATTTAAAATTCGATATTTCAAATATCGAATTTAAAATTCGATTTTCGAGAATTCGCGTTTAGATTTTTTTTTAATTTCAAATTTAACAGGACTAATTTAAAACTTACGAGTCGGGTCGTTATAATGTCTAGCCCAAAAACAACTAACAAATTTTGTTGGGCATAAATTGATATTTTAATGAACAATTTTTCATCTTTATATTCATATTAATTTGATACATTTACATTTTAAAGTTGCATTTCAATAATTAATGTTTTTCCACATGATTTTATATTTACCTCTGCAAAATTTCTAATATTTAATCTTTGTAAACACATGTGCTGGCTTTTGTTTACATAAGACTTTCAGTGTATATATATTTGTCTATGTACCTCAAATATGTGTACTATTCCATTAATATTCACATTTAAAACAAAATATTTGAGAAACATTAAAAATGTGTCTATAAAATTTAGCGGAGGTGTTTTAAAGCTTGTGAAAAATAGCCCAGAAAATCCAAGAGCGCAAAGTCTATGCTAAAGCTGCCAAAGGTTAAAGAAAATCGCGTTTTAAATAGATTTCACGTACGAAAAGTTTTCGTAATGATTTACACAAAAATGAAGATCCAAAATTTAAAAATTTTCTTTTGACGCAACAATTCGAAATTTAAAAATAAATTAGAAAAAAAGCATTAGTAAATTACATTTTCTAATTTTTGCGTTCTAAGTTTAAAGAATATTGGCTAACGCTTTCGATTACGAAAGTTTGCCTATAAAAATATTCAGCGAGTTCTGCATGCAAAAATATTTCCTATGGGAATTTTTGTATTATTGAATCTAGATTAATTATGAAAACTACTGACTTTTTCTAAAACTAAGAGTGAGCGGTATTATATTCGCATAACATTTATGTTTGGAACCGAGAAGGTACAGTTATTTTATATAGGAATTTTGACGAAAACTTTATTAGAAAATGTATATTAACGTATGTCAACGTATGAAATATACATTGAACCGTGATTACTCGATGGACCAAATAAATACATAGTCTATAACATCGCTAAGTACAACACGCAGTTCTTGGATAGCACTATTTATTCGGTTAACCCCACATCTGTTTTTTGTCGTTGAACTGAGACGCAATTACTTCAATATTACAGTAAAATTACTTTCTTCAAAGGCGTAGATAGAAGCGTAAGAAGTTTTAATAATTTATTTTATTTATTAGTTTATATTTCGTAAGATAAATAAAGAACGGTGAGTTTTTTTCATTGTTTTAACTGTTAATTACATAATTACGTATTTCGTAATTTTTGTAATAGATCCTGTTTGATATCGTTTCATCGAATCAACTTCTCTCAGTGACGTAAGTCACCAGTGAATTTCATTTATGTTTGGAACCGAGAAGGTACAGTTATTTTATATAGGAATTTTGACGAAAACTTTATTAGAAAATGTATATTAACGTATGTCAACGTATGAAATATACATTGAACCGTGATTACTCGATGGACCAAATAAATACATAGTCTATAACATCGCTAAGTACAACACGCAGTTCTTGGATAGCACTATTTATTCGGTTAACCCCACATCTGTTTTTTGTCGTTGAACTGAGACGCAATTACTTCAATATTACAGTAAAATTACTTTCTTCAAAGGCGTAGATAGAAGCGTAAGAAGTTTTAATAATTTATTTTATTTATTAGTTTATATTTCGTAAGATAAATAAAGAACGGTGAGTTTTTTTCATTGTTTTAACTGTTAATTACATAATTACGTATTTCGTAATTTTTGTAATAGATCCTGTTTGATATCGTTTCATCGAATCAACTTCTCTCAGTGACGTAAGTCACCAGTGAATTTCGTTAAGTTTTAGTAACTTACGCATACATTTTTAATTTTCATTTATTTAGATCTAGAACATTGTTTAAGTTACTTTTTCAGATATGATATGGAACAGTGGCGAGTTGGATTAAGGGTCATACTGATTGTATGTCCATTGCCAGTGATCGCACGTAAAACGTCACTTAACATCGCAAATACATACACAGAAATTAGACCCGTTGGAATCTAACAATTTTAACGAAGAACTTTGTGAAACATTTCTCCAAAAATATACTGGTCGAAATGTTCCTGATGAATCCACCTTACGCAAATATTATGTTTCTAAGTGCTACACGAAAGCAGTAGAACGCATTAGAAGCCATCTTTCAAATCAGTACCTATGGCTAAGTGTCGACGAAACTGTCGATATATTACGACGCTCTGTGGTCAACGTTGTAGCTGGTGTACTACATACAACTATTCCATATAAAGCATATGTAATAGCAACAAAACTTATAAATACAGTTGATGTGGACACAGTAGCTAAGGCCATTTACGAAAGTATACACCAAATTCTTCATTCGGACGACAGGTACAAAGAAAAAATACATACTTTTATTTGTCAGTGACAGTGCTGCATATATGTTAAAAACAGGCAGACTATTAGACACCTTTCCAGAAGTTGATATATTGTATCCGCTTTTAAAAAAGTTTTCAGAAAAGCACCATTGAGAGTAGCTCTTTACAGGGAAAAACTTCCATCGTTGTCACTGCCTCCCTCTCCAGCAATAACTAGATGGGGAACATGATTGGAAGCTAATAGTTTTTAACCAGATAATTTCGATAGTTTCCAAAATTTCGTTACATGTTTAAATTAACGATGCTCGAAGTATTTCTGAGTGCAAGGAACTATTACAAATTCCAAATTTAAAAAATCAGTTGCACTTTCTTCAGGAACACTTTGGAAATTTGCCAAAACTAATTACTTATTTTGAAAATAAAAATCTCAAATTAAGTGATGGATTAACCACATTAGATGTGGCTATTAATAATTTGAAAAATATTGACTTCGGATGTGGCCTTCGCCAAGAGTTAGACGCAGGTTTTAATATAAATCCAGATTTAATAACATTGCGGCAATTGTGTATGGGAACAATGCCTCAAAATTTAACTGCTAAATATGCTGAAATACAAGAATATTTCCAGTATGTACCTATATCCAGTTGCGATGTAGAAAGGACGTTTTCTATCTACAAGGATGTACTGTAAAATTTATTCTTTTTGAATTCATTCAAAGAGAACAAATTTTACAGAAGAGAACCTTGAGAAGGTATTGCTAGTTAATATTAATACTCCTTTACTCAACTTGAACTGCCAAATTAACAAAGAAAAATGTATTTCGTATTTGTTAGATCGCCACCAGTTTGTTTTCCAATTATATAAATAAAATTGAATACTTTTTAAAAATACAAACTTTCAATAGTGCGCCCTAGTGATAATATATACATGTAAATGTATTTTATTTTCATTATTTGGGGGTTGTTCCAATAATTTTGAAACTCCTTGTATGTGTAAAATATGTTTCTAAACGACACGTCTTTATTTTTAGATCAATACATGTCCAGTTTTGTTCATTCAAGTTTGGAGAAAAAAAGATTCCCAAGCATGGACCGTCATATTTAATTTTGTTCAATGAAAATCCAACTTATATTTTCGGCATGCACACGAATTCCTGTAAACAGCGCGGATAAAAAAGCCGCGTACTTTCCCAGAAATAAGGAGCGACAACACATAATTTCGAAACGTTCAAACCAGTTATTTTGTATTGTTGTTGTTATTGCCTTCGCTCACATGACTACTCTCGCTTTGAATTCACATCTGGCCGCTAGAGGCACACGCCTCACAATTCGACCAATCACGGTCGCGATATTATGAGAGAACGACAGGCACTGTCGACAGCGGGATCCGAATATTTGGACTGTGGCCTCGTGACGTATTAATATGTATGTTGAGAATGTGTCACGATTATCTAGAAGCTACGAGTGGCGTGGACTTTGTACCGCCAATTACGCAAAATGTCTCCTCGCTAATAATTTTAAATGACCGACCGTGAGAAAGAGACGGGCAATATATTCTGTCTTTCCCGTTGTGTACTCTTGTCGAAAATTCTCAGAAATCTCTCGTTTGACAACATATGTAGGTAAATATTGTGAATATATGATTATGATTAGACAAATGTAGCCTTGTGTATGAGTGTTTTGTTTGCGTGGAACGGGCAAAGATTAAAAATGGAACGGATATATTGGTTTATCTTTGTATTTATTTCTTTCAATATCGACAACTGATAACCTTAATCGGACCACAGATGGATGACATGATCCGTTATCGTAATTGTTCACACATTTTTTCGATAGTCGGTGTAGAGTCCATTTTTTTCATTTTACCGTTACCAAATCTAATATGCATCACGCAATAAAGCTCGTGTTTTTATTTGTTTTTGCTTATCTTATAATAATGAAACGTGACAAAGACGAATAACTAATTTATTGTATTTTTATATTTGCTTTTTTTTTGTTTTTTACGAACATTTCAAAGTATATTATTATGTAAATGGATATCGCTAGTAAAAATGTTCCTTGTTGTTTAACAAAACGTCATTAAAAGGCAGGTTAGCCAGCCGCCTGTTCCGGAAATTACTATTCCATGTATACTTTCCACTACCAAAACGCTGTCCAACAGCGCATACTACATATACTACCGGCAGAAAGTTTGGCAATTTTTTAATTTCGCTGAAAATTTTAATCATTTATAATTCTAATTGATATATGTACTTGGATGTATTTTTTAACTTGAAACTTTTAAATATCTCGAAAAATGAGCAGTTCACGAAAAAATGTCCAGATTTAAAATTTAATAATCAATAGTGGAAATACATTAGTGCTAGAATTAGCCCCCCTCTCTCCATAAAGGTGGGGCAGGGGTAACTTTGAAATCTTAAATAGGAACACGTATATTTTATTACACATTCGAATTCTACTGGAAAAAGTACGTAGGATTTGTCTGATACATTTTATTCAATTCATGGTAGATAGATAGCGCTGTAATCGATGAAACTCAATTTTTTTCAATTTCTTGAACCTATCCATACGATTCTGCGATTCGTTTTCTATAAAAAGAATACCACGAAAAATGACTTATCATATCAAGAAGGTACTATTATCATAACCCAGGAAGGGGTGTTTTTTTTCACATACTTGGTCAACGCGATTTCCTTCGCTCATGACTTATCGGAATGCTTTCAAATAACAAAAAAAAAATGTATTTTTCTTTTAATACCATTTTGTATGTGGAAAATAATTTTTATAAAAATGTTTTTATATGTACAATGTATGTATTTAACGTTTGTGTTATTTTTTCCATTCGTATTTTTTTTATTCCAAAAACACAAAATAAACGCACAAAAGTGTGGTGTGGAATAATTGGGAACTAAGTCATCGGCCTCTACATTATTTTTTACTATTATTATTACATTTTGGGAAATGAACTGTCAGCACTACTTGAAGACGTTATCTTATAAGTGCGACAGAACATGTGGTTTCAACATTATGGTTGTCCATCACATTATATGGTGGTAGCACGTGGAGTACTTGATCGTAATTTAAATGGCCGCTGGATTGGTAAAGCTAGTACAGTAAATTGGCCTGCTAGATCACCAGATCTTACTTCGTCAGATTTCTTTTTATGGGATTATCTCAAATGCAAAGTATACACAATTAAGTACCAACAACACGCGAAAATATGATTGGGCGAATTAGAAATGCTGGTGCCGAAATTCAAGAAGATACACTCCTCAGTTGTCTACACTCATTTGAAATGCGTATCAATAAGTGCATTGAAGTCGGAGGCCATCATTTTGAAGGCTTACTTTAATTGAAAGTTGATGAGGCGAGGGAAAATCTAGCACTCTGTTAAGTGAGAGGCGAGGAGACTTACATAAATGATGTACCCTGATACGTGAGAGACGAGGAGACTCAGGTTAATGAAGCACCCCAAGGTAGTGGTACTACGTATACGTTGTTCTTGTTGGGTTACGCTAAAAGTAATTTATTCACCAGCAATTTACTTGACATTTTCCCAGTTATTTGAAATTTGTAAAACGAATAAAGTTTTTCCAGGACTAATTTTGATTATTTACAAAGAAAACGTAATTTTTTATTGCACACGAATTGCAGAATCGTGTGCATAGGTTTTCAGTGCAAGAAATTGAATTTTATCAATTGCAGCGTCATCTAACATGAATTGATAAACATGTTTAACACAAATTTTACGTATTTTTTCCAGTAGAATTCGAATCCGTAATAGAAGTACGTGTTCTTACTTAAGAAAATGTTGAATAAAGAAATATCTGGAATTGAAATCGATTTGTGTTCAAGAAAATCTAAAAATTTAAAAAAAGGTATATAACCCCTTACCACAATTATTAGTCGTATCCTAAATACGTATTTCGACAACTAAGTTGTCATCATCAGTAGGTAAAAACTACTAATTAAAAGTCGCACAAGGGGCACAGTTAAACAAGAGAAACGCTTCCGCACAACTATTATACACTGCAACCCTGTATAGACTAAATATAACAAGTCAATCTAAAACTACGAGATAAACGCGTACCTACTTTAGGAAAGGTCTAAACATATGTTAAATTGTCGGACAAAGGAACGGCAGACATCCTCTCTAAGGGGGGCGGCACTTCGATTTTTAAAAACTACGATGACCCACTATTAAACTTAGATAAACCACCTTTTATTTTCAACAAACCAATAGTATATTTAAACGTATTTACTCGAGTACATGTATAGTAAAAATATCTATTTTGGGTAGGGGTGTAAAAATATTTCCAATTACAAATGGTTAAAAAATGCTAAAATCGGAAAGTGTGGTCGTATATTGTAAAAACTGTACTCTATTGAAAATTCTAAGAAGGACAAAATTTTGAAGGAACCGTTACATATGAAAAATCTAACAAAATTACTACAATTAAGCTTTGTGCTCGTTAAATCGTTTTATTCAAATAACACCCAAATGAAAGTAACTATGTGTATTTAAGATAAAGATTGAAGTTGGCGCAACATCGTTCGTCTCTTGCTCCGTAAATTGGCCCTTTGGGATTATCTCCTTAAAAAGTAGGTGATGATATTGCGAAGGTACTTTTGATTGAAAAGGTTCAAAAACTACTATTTAGTTAAAAATACGAAACAGACAAGTTACAATTTTGGTAGTTTCTTGATCAACATTTCTTATAATTAAAACATTAAAGACATACGTCATAGAAAGAAACAGGAAAAAAAATCATAGCAACATTACAATTGATTTTCATGGCGGAAACGCAAGCTGGAACTTGCAAAGACATATTGGGAACAACAAAATCGATTGGATCTTCGATTGACGGTCAAAATCTTTATTATGTTATAGATGAAGAAAGTGACGGCTCAATAGAAATCTCAAAGGAATAAAATGTTTTTAAAGAAAAATAGATCTAGAGGATTGTGAATTTCATACTCAGTTCTACGAAACCTGTACCTGTATGTAAAATTGTTAAAAACTGAAATACTGAAGCTTATGGCAGTTTTTTTTTTGTTGCATGTAATGTAGCATTACCGGTCGACTATCCCCGAATTATATTATGTAGCTTATGTAGCATTATTGAACATATAAATCACTCAATCAAAGGTAAACGACCACATTTGGTAAAGAAAAAATTCTGATTTAATACGATACTGCACCAGCTCATTCATCACGTTATAAATTGTTACCTGTCGGACTTTTCGTCCCTTTGCTTATTTTAGAATTCGAAAAAATGACTTGAGTACAAATAGATTTGGTTCAAACGATGATTCTAAAACTGATATTTATTTTGAGGGCCCTGCACTAAAAGAAATTTGAATATTTTTGGGGTGTTGGAAGGAGGCTTCGAAAGAAAACAAATATTTAGGAAGTACTACTGTTTAGTAGTTGTTTCTTTGATCAGGTCGACAGTATTTCCCTCCACCCTCGCTCTAAATTTAAACACATTTTATAAATACTCGTAGGTGAACAAATAAAAAGAAATAAATGAAGTTATGAACTGAAGTTCTTACAACTTGAATAGGATAAGCGGAGTCTAATCTGCATAAATATAATATTTTAAATTTGAATTGAATATGTGATAAGATAACTATTTAAGAAATTCTAATAAGCAATTACAACTGTTGTTACATACAATGTAATGTGTGTTATTTCAATACATATTTTCAAATATTTTTTTATGCGTGTAATCAGAAATACAATCTGATATATGATTATCAGAACTTTTATCAGTTCGTAAACTCATGATCTTTGGATTCATTTTTTTTTCGAAATTTTATCTCTATAATTTTGTTCTCCGTATTTACTTAGTCCTGTATACATATATCAGTACATAATGTGTAAACAAACATTGCCTAATATTTACGTTATTTAAATGATAATGTTTTGACATTAAAAACATATTTGTGGTTATATATTTGTGACCTTTGAATATTTAATTAGTTAGCAAGTCTATATTTCTTATGTATATACACTTCATAAAGTATATCTTTTCAGTTGGTACTTTATCTCTTTCTAACACACATAAATACGCGCTGTATCTTTTTTGTAGAAGGGTTAAAGGCGTTGCAGATCGCTGTGTATTAAGGGCCGTCTTTCCACCTCCAAATAAGGTTCCTAATAAAAGTTATTTAGTAAATAAAGGCTAGACCTGTCTTTCCACCTACTAATACCGTTATTCGGTAAATAAAAGCGGCTTATTCTCCTAATAAACTCTTAGGTACTTGTATACCTCCCTATACAAAGTTATTTGCTAAATAGCTACGCCGATCACATACGAAAGATGTGTCGAGTAGGGCCGAATCTAATAATCTGTTGATGTTTTAGGTTAGGTGAGATTTTAAATCTTTGTAAACAAATTCTGTTATAAATATTTTAGTCTATTTTAATTTATTTTTGTGTTAATGGACATTTTTGAAGAAGTAGAAGATATTATTGACAATGAGTTTGTTAATTAAGTTGATTTAGGAAATCCTGAACGTATACTGTACGTTTTCGTGTTTAGATATATGTACAAATTATGAATTTCTGAAATGGTTTCGACATTTCAAAGAAGCAGTTCTAGATTTATTGGAAAAGATAAGAGAAATTCTGAATTAAATTATGTACTTTGTAGTAATTTAATTTTATAATTAGAAATTTTGTTTTTTGCATTGTATTTCTAAATAATAATTCTTTTCTCAAGATAAATTCTTACTGTTTCCTTTCAGCATCTGCCATCATTAACCTCCTTTTGTAGATATTAAGACATGATAAAGGAGATTATGCAGTTCGACAAACAATATTTTTTTTCCAAAATATTAATATTTAAGTGATTTTTGTAAATTATTATAAATTAAGAATTAAATTACTTTGTAGTATTTAATTTTATAATTACAGATTTTTTTCTTTTTACATTGTACATATTTCTAATAATAAGATTTCTTTTCTCAAGATACATCTGCCATTATGAACTTCCTTAGGAAATGAATGTTTTCTTTGATTGTTTCGCGTTGTTTCTTCGATTCTTAAAGCCTTAGCGAATATTATTCAGAACTTAAATATAACTTAGAACGTGCTTAACAACCACTAACAACACCATTTAAGGATAGTCATATAGACAACTTATGAAAATTTCCATATCCTAAACATAAACATCACTAAATTCAAGTGTATTCTCGTCTCTTTCTATCACGTCATCGTATGTACATCTCTATTTCTGTTGCAAATTACTTGCGACGTTTGCGACTTGTTTGTCGAATAACTGTTCGTCGAATTGTTGGGATTGGAAAGATGGTAATTTCTATTCGACGAATAAAAGTACCTAATATATTTATTTGTCGAATAGTTTTTAGAAGCCTTATTAGTAACTTGGAAAGATCGAGCCTAAGTGTATTAATTTAAGAGAATACTATGTTGAATAATAAAATCTCCCAACTTTAAATTGTTTCAATAGTAGACTAAGAATATATCAATACCACCTCGTACAGGTACTGGATCCAAATGATGCTGTTTCTATTTTACACGCTCAACAAGTATTTATGAACCCAATAATTCAGGTATATTTAGTCAATATTCATGGACATTATTCCAGAATACCTGTAACCATATAGAGGTTACTCCAACCAACCCACACTAACTTATAAGTTATAACATACCGCATGTGTCAAATATCATTAGGCATAGGGAATACGTATGAGTACATACGATGTATATGTATATGGAAAAGCCTATCCAATGCCGGCGAAGACCGCGACGGCCGGCAACGATTGTCTCCTATTGTTTCGCAAATACAAATTAGCAGTAATCATTTGACCATCGACATAGGTACTTGTAATGCGTTCTAAAATAACATTTACGAATTGCAAGGGATTTGCTTTTGTTATTTCTTTCAGTAGATGCAGGAAATTTTTAAGCTGCGGTGCGTCGCATAAACAAAAGCGTAATTCTAATAAAATTAAAGAATAATCCTAATAAAATAAATAAAAAAGGATTCTAAAAATTATAATAAATTATACAAGAGGTTCAAAAATTCCTCCTTGCACAGCAAGACATTGTCCTAGGCGGTCGTAGAAACTAGCTCTGACATTTGCTAACATGTCGGCAGTTAATGAATTCGCAGCCTCAGTTATTTTGTCTCTCAAGGCAACTAGATTTTCTGCTCTACCAGCTTCATGAGTATAAACAATATTTTTTAGATATCCCCACAAAAAGAAATCATTTGTAGATAGATCAGGAGATCGCGGGGGCCATTTAATGTTTCCTGTTCCAGTAATAGACGGTCAGGAAAAGTATTTGCTAGAAATTCCTTTACCCTCACTGCATTATGTGCTGGACAGCCATCATGTTGAAACCAAACGATTTCCTGATTTATTCCAATGTTTTGAATGGCGGGAATTATTTTATTTTTCAGTAATTCGAGATACTTGTCGGCATTTAATATACCATCAATAAAATAGGGGCCTATAGAATGGTCACCTAAAATACCTGCCCAAACGTTTAGTTTTTGAGGATACTGAGTGCGATTTTCAAAATGCCGGTGTTGATTTTCCGAAGCCCAATATCGAAGAACAGAGGGATTGTGCTTTCCGAGTAATGGAAAAGTTGATTCATCGGTGAAGAGAATATTTTTAACGAAATTTTCATCTCGATGTATCTTTTCCATAACGTCTTGACAAAACTCCATTCTCCGGAAATTGTCCTCGGGAAATATTTCTTGAGTTTTCGAATATTTGAAACATTTTAAACCATTGCGTTTCCAAATACGTGAAATAGTTGTGTTACTTGTACCCAATTCCTCGGCAGCACTTCTAGTAGATCTCGTGTTATCAATTTACACAATACTACAAATTAATACATCCCGCCGTTCTCTTTCCTCGATTTTTTGTGGTGATACCTCTCTTGGTTTGCATTTCGTACAGTTATTGAGACAGAAACAAGTTTCAAATTTATTTATAATATTAAAAATTGTTTGTCTGCAAGGTACAGAACGGTCTGCAAAAGTCAGCGCAAACGTATTCATGCACTCCATTGCAGACTTGCCAGCATAAAACCATTTTACTAACTGAAGCTTTTCAGTGGGTGTATAAAGAGCAATTATACATTAATTTTATTGTACGCTTTCAAACTGTAACGGCCGCAGCTAGACTGAATGCAAAATTTCCAGTCAATCGGTATCGGAGACAATCGTCAGTCGTCGCGGTCTTCGCTGGCATTGGACTGGCTTTCTCATGTACGTATACATTGTATGTACTCATACGTTGATTCTCTATGTCTAATGATATTTAACACATACGGTATACAGGTAATTAGGAAAGGAACTGACGAATATTCATGGTGTTAGTTATAATTAAGAAATGCTGAAAAAACAAGTCTATCAACGGGAGGAAACGCACAGACGACGTTTCGTTCTAGTTGGAACTTTTCAATGTACGGTATTCCCTCGATGACGGACATTGCTTTTTCACTTCTATACTTTCTGTATATATAGTTAACATTTGGAATTTACTGCAAGTGAGAATTAATGAATATTAAATCACATTCTTACATGTAAATGTCGACTTATTTAATGCGTTCGAAACTACAATCCGACAAGCTAAGCTTGTACTAGTATGCAGAACACACCCTTTCGCGACAACGAACTACCTGGTGATTAGGTTAATTAAGAATTAAGAAATGCTGAAAAAACAAGTCTATCAACGGGAGGAAACGCACAGACGACGTTTCGTTCTAGTTGGAACTTTTCAATGTACGGTATTCCCTCGATGACGGACATTGCTTTTTCACTTCTATACTTTCTGTATATATAGTTAACATTTTCTTAATTCTTAATTAACCTAATCACCAGGTAGTTCGTTGTCGCGAAAGGGTGTGTTCTGCATACTAGTACAAGCTTAGCTTGTCGGATTGTAGTTTCGAACGCATTAAATAAGTCGACATTTACATGTAAGAATGTGATTTAATATTCATTAATTCTCACTTGCAGTAAATTCCAAATGTTAGTTATAATTATTTAATGATATACCATTTAATGAATCTACCATGAATATTCGTCAGTTCCTTTCCTAATTACCTGGAGCTGCTGCTGGCGCTGGAGCTGATAATGTAAAGAGAAAATTTAAAGCAGTTCTAAATAACAATCCAGGATTTCGTACTATACGCCGAATTGTTGACTTGTTTGATGATAGATTTTCCGAACCGGGTATAAATATGCCGTCATTAAAAAACTTTATGCACTTTAAATATACTCCTATTTCATCGGTAGATGTTGAGTGGTCGTTTTTAATGTATAAATCTATTTTATTATGAATTTTATTATCAATGTTAATACAGGATCTTCGACAGATACCTTTTCGGACTCTGATTCACCTGATATATAATAGCATATTATCATCATATACTTATTTAACTTACAGTATGTTAATTTTTTTTTGGTATCCCTTTTGTGCTGGTTATTTACTATGTTGCTTTAGTATGCAACTATATTTGACATTCCACGAAAATGTCAAATTTTGTCTAAATTGTCTTGAAATAAACAGTGTGTAGGAAGTTGTAACAAAGTTTAATAAAACTCATTAGAAGTTGGAGTTGGAGTATATTTATTGATAATACGATACAAACATTATTAAACTCAAATATGACTATAATTTCTGTAGAAATACACCCTAAGTTTCAGTGGAGCTAGCTGTAAGGCCGCTAAGCCGCGCGCCCCTCCTAGAATTTTTAATATAACACACAATTTAAATGTTTATTTAAATATTTATTATTACTATTCATTTTATTATTATTATTCATATAAGTAGTTAAAATTTATAAATTCCATGCCATTAGCCAATAAATTTAAAATTAAAGAACTGGGGAAGCCGTTGCCAGATATAAAGTTGTCACAAACTTGTGAACGAAAAGCCGAAAACCGATCTTTTACGCGTCGGTTTTCAAAAGATATTGTTGTACTGTTTTCCGTGCTTGCTTTTTTATAAAGCCGACTCTAGAATGGACCCCAACTGGGCAAGAAGAGGAATCAATGATTTACACAATCTTCCTGAAAAAATGAGGAAACATGAATCGTCTCGTGACCACATCAATTCTTATACTGCCTTTGCTGCGCTCGGTAAGGTTAATATTATGTCTCACTTAAGCTCTGCATACAGAGAAAGTATTATTTCGCATAATAATAAGGTCGAGAAAAATCGCCATATTTTAAAATGGATAATCAGTTGTGTGAAATTTTGTAGTGCTTTTGATTTAGCACTTAGAGGTCATGATGAAAGTAAATCATCTGAGAACCAAGGAATAAATAAAGAACGAATTAATTTCACTGCAGAGCTGGACAATATACTAAAAGAACATTTACGTACGGCAACCGTTTTAAAGGGACCTCAAATACTATCCAGAATGAAATTCTAGACAGTATGTTACAAGTGTGTAGCGAAGAAATTTGTAAGCAAATTGAAAAAGCAGACCATTTATCAATTCAATGCATTGAAACCACTAATATCTCAAATTATTGTCAAATGGTTTTAATATTAAAATATTTTTGTGAAGGCTTCATCCGTGAATATTTTTGGGGTTTTATAAGGGTGAAAGATAAAACAGCTGATGGGTTAAAAACATGCATTGAAAATGAAATTGACCCCCTAGTTTTAAAAACTCCTCAAAAATTAATAGGTCAAACGTATGACGGCGCAAATGTAATGAGCGGTGTGAACAGAGGCGTTCAAGCTCACATTAAAACAAAATATCCCAATGCTCATTTTATTCATTGTTATGCCCATCAATTCAACCTCATTATGCAGAAATCGGCATCACAAAATGCAAAAGTACGCGTGTTTTTTAATAATCTGTCGGCCATACCTGTTTTTTTTCAATCTCATCTCATCGTTGCGATGTTTTGCAAGAGATAATAAATAAAAGATTACCAAGGGCGGTGACAACTAGATGGAATTATAATATTCGCACAGTTAATTTTGTTCACGAAAATCTTGAAAAGCTTGTAGAAGTGTTCGAAGAAATTGAAACCAGATGTGAGAAAAGTGTTACTTCAAATGAAGCATCCGGTCTAAGAAGAGCATTGGAATATCGCGAATTTATATTTTGGTTAAAATTCTTCCATAAAATTTTGCCACATGTTGACATACTGTATAATCAATTGCAATCAAAAAATAAGGACAGCGTACAGTTGCAAAAAGACTTACTAATTTTCGAGAAAAGTGTTCTGACATTAGAAATCAAATTGATTCTCTTAAAAACATTGTTGAATCAGAATATCCAACATCTAAAAGAAGGCGAATGGATGATAATTTTCGAAGTGTTATTGCCAAAGAAGTTTGTGATATAATTACAGTACAAATGAAGAAACGCTTTTCTTACCGGGGTCATTTACAAGCGGCTGATCTTTTTAACAAAGATAAATATTCAGTTTTCAAAAAATTTCCCTGTGGCTGTTAAACGATGTATGTTCATTTTATCCGATGTTGAGCAAATCAAGATTAAGAACTGAGTTGGAGGTAATTTACTCAAGAGAAGATTTAAAAGAAATTGTTGGAGCAATGAATCTTCTTTTATTTATTATGGAAAATATCCTTAGTGAAACATTTATTGAAACATCGAAAATATTAAAAATTATCGTTACGACTCGAATGACAACAGCCGAAGCAGAACGCACTTTTTCGACGCTTAAGCACGTAAAAACATTTTTGCGAAATACCATGCTTAATGACAAACTAAATGCTTTAGCTATGACGTCCATAAATCGAAATTTAGTGCACGCAATAAACAATTTTGATGGTAAAGTCATGGAAAAATTCATGTCAAATCCGCAGAGCGGATGTGTACAGTTTATTCTTTAATTAAATCACAAATATTTTCAAATTTAAATGTATTCACTAGCACCTCAACATGTTTTAATTCTTTTATTTTCACCTTTGCATCCACTCCATCATTTAATATGTTAAGCAATGTAACTTTTCTTGTTCAGTATGTCTGCTTCTTTACTGCTTCACTGCCTGAAATCATTAGAAATTCTCTCATATTCTGCTTATGTTCTAATCTTTTCCTGTGGGTTAGATTAAACTTCTCAACTGTTTTTACTGCACCTTGAGGCAATTGTAGATGGCTTCAATTTCCGTTTCAAATTTTTTGAAGTAGCTGTTAAATAATACACCATTAGATTAATACATCTAGACAATTGTTTTATTTTTTTCGGGAAAAAGTCTATATCTTCAAAATGTCAAGAACATACAACCATATACTGGCTTATAGTTTTACCAATTTTTAATTTTTATATCCACTGTTTTCTTCTGTCCATAATTTTCTTCTGCTCTAAATCGTCTACAATTTGAATTGTTTGTTTGAGGTCAGGAAATGCTTGAGAACTAATTTGCTTTCATCTGTTTTTTTTTTAAATTTTCAAATAAATACTTTTTAAATATGCGGGTGTGTATATTGACATAAGTTAATAATAAATAAAATCACTTTAGCTTACAGATTTTGATTAAGCATGTTTGCTGATGGACAAATAGTTCATAGTCCAACATACATAATTTTATAAATTTTAAAGTGAACCTAAATATATTGTTTAATTTAGTATTCCATCACCCGAAATTAATAATTCATTTAAACATTTAAATTTTTAGGATAATATTTTAATAAAGTATTTTTTAAACTGCAAGTGTTTTATTATTAAACATTAATCATTGTTGTTTGTCATTGCGTGTAAATGCGTATTATACAAAAAGAACTTAACACATCAGTCATTACTGTCATTACGTTTGATATTATCGTCCTTGAACTCCAAGTTTCTCGTAAATGTATTAGTCAATACCGTTCAATAATTAATTAACGGACACGAAACTGTTAAAGGCACCTTTCCAATAGCTTCAGTCGTTATTTTAAAATTAATTAGCCAATGCATCCACACCTACTGTATTAACAATAAAGATTTTACATGTTTTTAAACTGACAGCTTTTCATTAACAAAAATTAATTGACTTTTTTAAACTATTCAAAATATCGAAAATATATTCAAATATATTCCAAAATATATTCAAAATATGCCTAAATACACGTTTAACATTTTGTCTATGACACTTTTGCCCTTCGTTGTTGCCTACTTCCTCTTCAGACTTACCTTTTATTCTAAATTGCTACCGTATTTTCTCATTTTATAGAATTTTGTTTTAAGTATTTCTAGAATTACTTAAATTAAGTATCTGAAGAATTACACGTTAGGTTTACAGTTAACTACAAACATTTAAATACATCTACTTATCTATTAAACTATGACAGCCGGTATTATCCACGTATTTAAATAAATGGCATTTAAAACTAACACAAGTGTATTTATCAACATGTTTAAAGAAATATTTAACTTTGAACACCCATTTAACCTAAATACCTGAATTTGACTTCTCACGTATTAAAAGGAGAATTAACGCATACGTATTTATGTATATGCATGTTTGTATGTACTTTTGTAATTCTTTGTCAGATATATTTACATAACCTCGAAATTTCTGTGTACTTACATCCATTTAAGCTACCGTCAAGTGGGGTTACTTTAAAGTCCAGTGGCTACTTTGATAATAACTTCCTGCCTTTCTTTCATCATACGTAGTCTCCTCAATTTTTAAATTAACCGCTTGAATTTGAAGCGAAATCGACAAGAACAGTTGTGTGAAACAAGTGGTAAACGCAGATACGTAAAAATGTTATGGTCTTAAAAGTTACAGTAAACTGAATGAAACCGAGAAAATCTATTGTATATTGACACCTATATAACTTCTTGTGTAACGTAAAATATTTACATTAGAAAATAATAGATATGAATTAGTATTTTAAAAGCATGTTTTATCGTTACACATAACCCAAAAGTTTTGCGGTAAAATTGAAATTGTGTCCGCTACAGATTGAAATGTGTCGAGGGGCTACTTTGATCGGGTAGGCGGGGCTACATTGACCAGTGATCAAAGTAGCCCCATTGTATAAAGAAATTAAATCTATACCTATTATTTAAGTTTGAGTCAAAAAGCTTTGAGGAAATATACAGGGTGTTAAACATAAAAATAAAAAAGTAGTTTTCTCCGTTATCTTAAAAAGGACTGAATATTCTTTAATAAAATTCGGCAGCGATCTTTATATTGTTCAAAGCAATGGTTTGATGTAACAACTATTTTACTTATCTGAACCAGTTGCATACGAAGAGTAAAACGGGGTTTGCATTTTAATATTTTAAAATCTTTACGTTTAATGCATACCTATCTGCATTATTTTTATTTGTTTTAGTTTTTCATCATGTTTCGGAATTACAAGAAAAAGCTGGGATCAAGACATTATAAGAATTTTGATCCATTAAATATGGAACAGGCTCTTACCAAAGTATCGGATGGAAATCTTAGCATTCGTGCAGCTTCTAAACGGTTTGGTATCCCTTACGGCACATTATATAATGCATATAAAGGAAAACATATTCTTACTCCAGGAGCACGACCAGTATTTTCAGTAAATGAAGAGAAAATAATCTTAAGTTGTGCTGCAAAAAGTGCAGATTGGGGTTTTCCCTTGAGCATGTTCGATTTAAGAATGTTAGCAAAAACCTACCTAGACAAACAGGGGAGGACTGTTACAAAATTTAATAATAATATGCCCGGAAATGATTGGGTCCTAGGCTTATTAAATCGTCACCAGAAATCATACGGTCAGCGTTTGGCAGCAAATATTAAACGAGCACGAGCAACTCTTCTAAATAACTATTTTTCAAATTTAGTCGATGTAGTAAAAGATATTCCACCAACGAATATATTCAACTATGATGAGTCAAATGTATCGGACGATCCTGGAAATGAATATGGTATTTACAGAAGGGGAGTAAAATATCCAGAAAAAATTTGCAACTTTTCGAAAAGTGCAACAACAGTAATGATATGTGGTTCGGCAGATGGAACCCTTTTACCGCCTTACGTTATTTATAAGAGTCTACACTTATATGACACCTGGAGAGAAAATGGACCAATAGGCAAACCATGTTGTGAAGAACCTTGCTGTTCCCGAGGAACAAGATACAACCGTACAGTAAGTGGTTGGATAGATGCAGCTACTTTCAGGGATTGGTTTATCAGCACTTTTTTGCCTCATGCTAAAAGACTACAGGGCCGAAAGATTATTATCGGAGATAATCTTTCCTCGCATTTCGATAACGACGTTTTACAACTGTGTAAACAGAATGAACTAGACTTCGTTTGTTTGGTACCAAATTCCACTCATCTATGCCAACCTCTCGATGTCGTTTTTTTTCGTCCGATGAAAACAGCATGGAGGACGTTTGTAACCGAGTGGAAGTCTCAAAATATAAAAGATTCAACCTTCCAAAAGATCGTTTTCCCCTATTGCTGAAAAAATGTCTGAATCATATGGACAAGGCGAAAGCACAAATACATGCCAAAAATAAATATCTCCCTGGAAACAAAGAAGAGTCAGCAATAAAACGTAACTTAATAAATAGCTTTTGTGCAACAGGTATTTACCCACTAAATAAATTTGAAGTTTTGAAAAAACTGCTACAAGAAGACGATAATAACCAAATCATCAATGATGTCGAAAGCACTTTAACAAATTTTCTGAAGGAACAAAGATTTAGTAATGAAAATAATAGAGGAAGGAAAAAAAACGATTAGACGTGGAACCTGGGAAAAGCATCGCAACATTAAATCCTCAGAACGGTAATACACATATGGTGGAAGTTCCTGAAGAAAACAACGAGCATGAACAGGCAATGGAGGTATACAGCCCTGAAGACACATTAGATGGGGAAGAAGATACTGCCGAGATAGAAGAGAACAAGTACACCTCGCATAGAAAATCTTGTTGTTGGCAGTTTTATTTTAGTTCAATTTAATTACAACGAATACTCCAAGAAACAAAAATTTAAAAAATTCGTTGCAAAAATATTAGAAACAAAAAAGAAATCATATGTTGTTAGCTGTCTGCGATCACATTCGCAAACGACTAAAATGTTTGTATTTCCTAATGTAGAGGACCTATGTGAAATTACTTTTGACAACATTGTGGCATTACTACAAAACCCCTTAGTTAACCGAGGTCGCCATATTTTTAAAACATCAATCAAATTCGATTAAACTAATTTTTTGTTTCTTGGAAGTAGTACCTACTAAGCGAGCCCTAGAATTTGATTTTTATTTTTGTTTGATCTCATATTGACAAAAGAACTATGTAGTTGTTAAGTTTAATATGTTTTATTTTTTAATAAATATGTGATAAACTGGTCTATTTTAATTATTTTAAATTGGGCACATTACTAATCATATACATAGTGTGAATTTCTGTTTATCTGCGGTTACTTTACGATTTATACGAATTTTTAGTATAGCGATCAAAGTAACCCCATTCTTATTGTAACTTTGATAGGTTGCTTACATTTTTTTTTCCAAAAAAGTTATTTTATTTTATGTTAACTTTTCTATACAAATCGACAGGTAATCACATTCCGATTGATATATATTTTTTTTTCGAAAACTTATATGAACAATAGAACAAGTTATTTAACTTAAGTTTTTAATTTTGATCAAAGTCGCCCCACTTGCCGGTATATAGTTTCTGTTTAATATTAATTTCTTTAGGAATCAATTTTCAAAATTTGTATATATGTATTTTCAAAATTTATTGTGATTTTTTAAAGAGAATTTCATTGTTCTATGAGTTTTTTTACATCTTGCAAATATTTCTAATATGGTAATGCAACTGTTAAATATTGTTTACTTTTTTTATTACAGTATACAAAACTATGTAATGTACATCAATTCAAAACCATTTACAACTAAAACTTAGTTCTAAGGAAACATAACAATATTAAAGATCTGTTCTTAATTTTAAATTACAAGCAACACAAACCAAGGCGAAGCCAGGAACAAACTGTTCAAACACAGAATAACCAGAATGGACAACAGCTGATTTTTCTATTGTTATCGATGTAGCGTCGTTTGGGGCCCTTGATTCCATTGTATTCGTATCGCCATGTTGAAAATAGCGTTTGTTTATGTTTTGAAATTTGACGTTTAATGTAATACAGCAAATACAAGAAGCTAGTTTTAAATTTCCAAATGTCCAAGTGTCTTACTACTTTTAATGTGAAAATTAAGAAGACACGAAGGAAATATTAAAAATACGAATTACTAAATTGTAAAATTTACATTACAACTATTTGTCTTCAATATACAAAATGTTTCCTGGTTATCAGAAGAAGAGAGAGCAGAACAAACAAAGCAAAACACCATTACGATCCACATAAACGTCTGTTAAACCTTTTCTATATGATGTTGATACGATTGATATTGTTTCAGCATATTTTAAGCTAACAGTAACCAATATATATATATGTTTATGGAGCCAGTTTGATAGTTAGAAAACCATGCTCAGATAAAATGTAATACTACAGGGTTGGCCATTTAAGGTTGCGGTTTTTGAAGTAATATTAAACATACAAAACATTAATTTAAAAAAATGATTTATTTGTGCAATTAAACAACAAGATCTGCGGTTTAATAATTCAGGTTTTCGAAGTGAGAGCCTCGAGCAATGATAACATTTCGCAGCCTCTTCTCAAATTCTCCACAAACTGCCTGAAGTGTGGCGTACGGTATCGCTTCTGTTCGCTGCCGTATTGCCATTTCAAGGTCATCCAGGGTGTCTATACCATCGCGATATACCGTATCTTTTAATGATCCCCACAGGTAGAAATCGCAAGAATTGAGGTCTGGACTATATGGTGGCCATGTTATCCCTCCGCCTGTAAACTGTTGAGCGTCAAGACCAATGATTCTGTTACCGAAATATTCTTCAAGAATGTTGAAAACTTCTTCCGTGCGATGCGGATGAGCCCCGTCTTGCATAAACTATGCATTCCCCACCATATTTAATCCATGCGTCACGGGAATAAAAGACTCATTAAGCATTTCACAATATTTTTGCGAAGTAACGGTTCCATTGACAATCACGGGACCGATAATTCCTGCCGACGAGATAGCACACCATACAGTCAACCGTCGAGGGTGAAGAGGACGAACAATTGCTAGATGTGGATTTTCTGTCCCCCAATGTCTCCAATTTTGCTTATTCACATAACCGGATACATCGAAATGTGACTCATCCGACCACCACACTCGTTCCAATGACATGCTGCCATTTTCAATGCGTTCGATGATTTCGTTCGCAAAATTGTAGCGTCGCTCCATATCAAACGGTCTCAACGGCTGATCGATCTGGATTTTGTATGCTTTCATCTTTAGATCTTGCTTTAGGATCCGCCTTAGTGTTGTACGGGGTATTTCAAGTTCTTGAGATGCTCTTGAGGTCGATGTTGAAGGTTGAGCTGTAAAGTGCTCCTGTACTCGTTCTATGGTTTCCGGTACCCGGATGATCTTTTGACGTTCTCTAACAGTTGATCTTACGTCTGCCGCAGATGCTGTTGCTTCAAATTTCACTACAATCCTAAGATATTGTCGGGTTAGTATACATGGAAACACGATAACGAATACTTTGTTACTTTTCTAAATTTATATGTTATATACATACATAACGACCCATCGAAAAAATTCATAACTGGAGTAGACTGTGAAATTGGGTCGATACTTTAACCACTTCCACATAATGACATTTATTATTTGACATTGAAACTATAAGTTTGTGTCAAATTTTTCAAAACTCTTATTAAGTTGGTTGGTTTGTGTTTAGATGTAAATGGACAACATTTTCAACAACTTCTGTAGCTATATGTAAATTTTGATTATGATTTCGATATTAAATAAATTATTTGTTTTCTTTTTTGTTGTAGTATCATTTCAATGCCATAACCTTTTTTTACAATGAAACCAAATGAAACTGTCAAGCATCAAGTAATGTGTCATTATGTGGAAGTGGCTAAAGTACCAACCCAATTTCACAGTCTACTCCAATTATGAATTTTTTCGATGGCTCATTACAAATAGCTATCTCATCGACAATTTTTTTGGTATTTGGTTTTTACATTTGGAAGCATCTGGGTCTATGAACAACCCTGTCATGTTTTTGTTAAATTAGTCTTTAGAATCATTTCATATAGTATATACACTTTATTACTCTCTTAATATAATTTAAGGACTTAAGAACTGGTACACTTTGAAAATAATGTATACTTGGGAATTCTTCACTATTAATAATAAAACAGGCAATATTTATGTAATATATTTATTATTTTTATTAAGAGATGCTTTTTCTATTACAATTTTAAGTGTAACAAAACTATAATGGTGATAACTAAGTGGTAACCCGATTTGCTTCAGTTATTTATAATGGTGATGTGTCCTTCAACGTTCCAATATTTTGTTGATAAACTATTAAAAGATAAAATAATATCTTGTGGGTTTAATTAAACATAAATATTATTCAAAGTAATTTGTTATACAATTAGTACTTATGCTACAATTTATTGATATTTTTATGCAAATACAATTGACATCTGATTCTATTGTTGTTTAACGTATCTTCATCTCCTCCATTATTTCCTCAGGTATATCTTCTGTATCTGCTTCTGATGGCACTTCATCTACTGCAACAATATTTTAGAATAAATGAAGTGAATTACATCATTTTACTAGAAAAAGATCGTGCTTTTAATTAATATTTTCATATCAATATTATTAAAATGTGTAACTGGTTATACAATTAAATGCTATAATGTATTGAAGATTTAATGGAAAGGCTTACAATTGACATTCAATTCTGTTGACATTGAAGGAACCTTGATCGCTTGCTTCATTACCTTGGGTATATCCTCTATAATATATAACTCTTTAGATGGTGAATCTAGTGCAATATTTTAAAATAAATTGAGTCAACTTCATCATTCATCGGTATTATTCAAATGCATAACTTGCTTAAGTTTTTGTACAAATATTTATAATTCCTACCTAATTTTGTGGATGTTGATGATTTTGCTGAATCACAAAGGTATACAACGCATACTATAAAAACTAAGTGATTCTTAACTAAAACTATATAAAGTATACTAAAAAAATAATTCAAATTTTCAAAATCAGTATAACCTATAACCACAACACTAATAAATAACATCTAAAACGTAAACATAAACTAACGCTATTTACAACATGGGGATTTTTGATTCTGCGCATAAATTCCATGATCCGCTCTTGTCCATTCTGGTTATTCTGTGGTTCAAAAGAGCTAAATTCGTATATTTAGTCCTAGAAGTACTGCCAACCTTCCTAAATATCATATCTAGTTAAATGCAGCTTAAATACATTTCATAATTCAGAACCTCTAATTTAAGGGACAATTAATTTAAATGTCTTTCAACTAAAATTACTTTTAATATCAATTGATAATACCGGCCGTGAAGGTTACTATGTCATCTTCATCCTATATTTTTTAAAGTGTTTAATGTGATTTGGTGAAACATTTACAAGAAAGGATGTTTCTTCAGTAGTAAAGAACTGAAATAACCAACATTACCAAGAACTGTTAGCTTATTCAGTATTGAATTAAATAAAGAAACTTATTTTTTGTAATTTTTTCATTACATTAATTACAATTTGGCATTGATTCCTTCAAAGTAGTTGCTTTAGAAAGTCGCACAGTGCTGAAGACGATTTGTTCACTCTTTATAGCAGTGCTGAAAGTTAGTTACTGAAATCGCCTTCAACTGGTCGGTTATAGCCTTTTCAATATTTTCCAATGTGCCACAACGACGCACTTTGAGGTGAATTATCAATCTTAGGAAAAATAAAAAATTTACAAGAACTCAAGTCTGGGGAATAAATGGTGTACGAAGGCACAGGGATGTTTTCAATTAACAAAAACTCGTTAATTGAAATTACAACGTGGCTAGGCGCATTGTCGTGATGCAGTATCCAGGTGTTCTTCAAATTTAACTTGTGTCCGATCATTGTGACCATCCACTGACGGTCAGAGCGTACAAGTTCCTGGATTATGTGGACATTTTCATTATTTCTTGCAGTTGAAGGTCTTCCGTTGTGAGATTGATTTTCATTCAAATCTCGGCCTTCTGAGAATTATTATTAGGTCACCTAAAAACTTGGGCCCTTGACAAGATATTGTCAGGATTTGTTAAAGTTTTGCAATAATTTCCGTGGCTTTGTGCCCAAGTATTGTTGTCACTCATTTTAAGAACGCACTTGAAAAATTTGACAAGAATTCCTACGGACCATCAACTGAATCTACGGACTTCAAACTAGTACCGAAGACGTATCAGAAGCTAGCGTGCGTTGTCGTCAAACGAGAAGCCAACAATGTTTCGTCAGATTGAACGCTACATTACTTTATTTACACACCTACTATCAACGTCACCGTAAATTTCGTTTATGTTTCGAATATACAAGCTGGTAAAAGACACAGATAAACCATCGATTATTATGACGACCAGGCGGCAAAAACTGTAAGAAGATTATGTATTACATTTAATTTATTTGGTTCGCTGTTTTTAATAAGTTGTTGTGCACGCGCGAAGTAATGTGTATCTAAATACTATCTGTTTAATCGCTCTTAGAACAAACGTCATCAATTTTTATCCGTCTGAAGCAAATCAAGTGAAATACTCGTCATATACTGTAAAAGCTATATATATGGAATAAGCGTACTTAATATATTATTTTTTCAGTAAAATTTAAGTGCCTCGCAACACATATTTAATTATGGAAACAATTTAAATAAATTTCAGAAGAAAAAAGCTGCGCTGTAGATATATAGTCATAATATATAGCGAAATAGGTTATGTACTTGTCAAATTGTAATATTTTGAAGTTATGTAATATTAATAATACCAGAAAAATACTTTGCGTTTTGTTAAAGTTTTAAATTTTATTATACACAAGAAGAAAATGAATAAATACCCTTAAAGCATACATTTTAGGTAGTGAACTAAATTATTCATGAAAGATTCTTCTATCATTGAAATGTGTTTTTTCTCTTTAAACATTCTACTTTTTGCTGTACTTATACACATAACTACAATATTTATGAATATTGGAAATGTTATATTTAAAATATACCGTTGGATAGAAAAAGAATTGATTGGCTAATTTATTTGATATATTTGATATATGTAGTTTGTAAAGTTTACGACGTGACTAAGTCACCGTATGATAGAATAATCCACAAACGTAATATTTGTGTTCGTCTGTTCCGATTTCATTATTAAAAAGAGATGGTCATATTAAAACGGTGCGTAATTCGTGTTGCTCTATTGTCTTAAGATGCAATAAATAGATATTATGTAAATATTTTCATTCACATTAGTTCGGCGAAAATGCAATTTGCAACAAGTGTCGACTACAGGCAAAATATTCACATCTGTTCCTTAATGAAACTTAGGGCTTGTATTCCAAATTATATTATATTAGTTATATTAATTAATTATATTAACGTGAGTTCGAATCCTGCGAATTTTTTCAATTAAAGAATTCGAATAATTAGCGTCGTAAAATGTAGAAAACAATATTTACAGCACCTCGTATATTTAGGAGTTATTTGCCCAAAAATATATTTTAAATGTATTTCATATTAAACTTATTTTTTGACGCCAGCGTATTTACGCTACAAATTTATAGAAAATAGAATTCCGAAATACAATTTTGCGTGTCTCCTTATCTCATTCATTAATGACTTGGCTTCAAAACCATATTTTCATTATTCAAATACCACCTAAAATAATATTTGCCAACGAATGCAATTATCGCGTAGTTATTTTATAAGTTGCAGCAATAAAATAAATTAGGTTTTCGTAGAATTAATAATGCTTACGTCCCTTTCGACTATAATTCTGTTTCTGTGTATATACATATAACGTGCCAATGGAAAGTGCAGCGCGTAGTATGCACATGCACCGCCGTCGATAGTGTCATACTCATAATTAAATTAAAATACACACACGTGCAGTAATAAAAGGCAATCACGACAAGGTCGGTCATGTTATTTGTATAAGTAATGTTAAGCGTTTTGTTTGTATTCTTGTAATTATAGGTTATAGTCCAATTAAGACTTTAGTTTCAGTGCGTGCATGGAAGATTATGTTCAAAAAATTATATTTATATTACGAAATATAAACTAATACATAAAACAAATTTTAAAAACTCCTCCCGCTTCAATCTACGCCCATGAAGAAAGGAACTTAACTGAAAATTTGAAGTAATTGCGTCACAATTCAGCGACAAAAAACAGGTGTGCGGTTAACTGAATGAATAGTCCTATTCAATAACTGCGTGTTGTACTTAACGATGATTATAGCTAGAGAACGGATGCAATTTCCATAAAACGCAATCGGCAATTGGAATTGTGTATAACGTCGCTCAGTACATCCCGGCGTAATTCAATGAAGTATTTGTTTGACTTACTCGGCCACCTGGTCTCGCACGATAACAGTGGACAACCCAGCTATTGTATTCGGAGAATATAGTGTTCAGAATAGAATATAGTTTTCAGTGGTGTCGTGTACGTAGATAAAATAAATAAGTTTATCGTATTTCGTAAGAGAAATAGTTATTGAAAAATTGCAATAAATCAACCGTAAAACGTCACGTAGGATCGTTAAAGCACGAAAAGAAATTGAACCCGTTGGAATCTGACAATTTTAACGAAGAACTCTGTGAAACTTTTATGGCAGCTAATATTCCATTATTTAAATTGAACAATCCAATTTTGAAGACATTTCTGAAAAAATATACTGGTCGAAATGTTCCTGATGAATCAACTTTACGCAAATATTATGTTTCTAGGTGCTATACGAGAACAGTAGAACGCATTAGAAGACATCTTTTAAATCAATACATATGGATAAGCGCCGACGAAACGGTGGATATGTTAGGACGCTGTGTGGTAAATGTTGTAGCTGGTGTACTACATCCAACTATTCCCTATAACTCATATGTAATAGCAACAAGTGTTATAAATAGAGTTGATGCGGAAACAGTTGCTGATACCATTAAGGAGAATATGCAAAAAAATGCTTCATTCGGACGCCACGTACAAAGAAAAAATACTTTTATTTGTCAGTGATAGTGCTGCGTATATGTTAAAAACAGGCAGACTATTGAAGAAAACATATCCTAATATGCTGTATATTACTTGTGTAGCACATGCTCTACACAGAATCTGTGAATATATCAGAGACACTTTTCCGGAAGTTGATAGACTTGTATCAGCTTTTAAAGAAGTTTTCAGAAAAGCACCATTGAGAGTAGCTCTTTTCAGAGAAAAATTTCCATCTCTGTCACTGCCTCCCACTCCAGTAATAACTAGATGTGGAACATGGCTGGAAGCTACTAGTTATTATGCTGAGAATTTCGATAGTCTAAAACATTTCGTAACACTGCTAAAGGAGGATGCTAGAAGTATTGGTGAGTGCAAGGAGCTCACACATATCCCAAATTTAAAAAATCAGTTGTACTTTCTTCACGAACACTTTGGAAAATTGCCAAAACTAATCACTTATTTTGAAAATCGAAATCTCAAATTAAATGACGGATTAACCACATTAGATGTGGCTGTTAATAATTTGAAAAGTATTCCAAGTGACTTCGGATGTGGCCTTCGGCAAAAGTTTGAAGCAATTCTTAATAGAAATCCAGATTTACATTGCAGCAATTATGTATGGAGACAATTCCACAAAATCTAACGGCTAAATATGAAGAAATAAAAGAATATTTCCAGTATATATAGTATAACCAGTTGCGATGTAGAAAGGACGTTTTCTATTTATAAGGATGTACTTAATTCAAAGAGAACAAAATTGACAGAAGAAAACCTTGAGAAACTATTGCTAGTCATTATTAATACTCCTTTACTCAACTTGAACGACAAAATGAACAAATAAAAATGTTCCAATTATAGAAATAAATTAAAAACTTTAAAAATACAACTTTTCAACAAATACATATGTATTTCGTAATTTTATAGATCACCACCCGTTTGTTTTCCAATTATATAAATAAAATTAATTAATAAATATGTATTTCGTAATTTTAGATAGATAGATCACCACACCACCCGTATGTTTTCCAATTATATAAATAAAATTAAAAACTTTATAAATACAACTTTTCAACAAATAAATATGTATTTCGTAATTGTATAGATCACCACCCGTTCGTTTTCCAATTATATAAATAAAATTAAATATTTTAGAAATACAGCCTTTCGCCAGTACTGCACTGGGCTTTGCGTCATGTGGTAAGCGTGTCCGTTCTCTAATTATATAAAAAAAGCATCTCGAAATGAAGCTCATTGCGATATTGTTTTGGATTTCATAATGTTTTTATTACGCAGGTAAAATAGAAAAAGATGCTTTTCCCTTTAATACATTGCTGCAACTTTATTCCAAACATGTAAAAAGTTCTCAATTCTTAACACGTTTTTTCTAAATATATTTTTATAATTCATATTTCATATGTCAATTCAAATGTTTTTTTTCTTTATGTTTTTAATATTTCTATAACCTTGAAATTGTGTAATGTCAACCTATAAAAATATTTGTCGTAGTATAACAAGAAAATAGCAATTCAGAATTGTTTTTGTAATACGTCAGTAATCGGAAATTATTGTTTACTTATACCAAAAATGGTGTGCAATACTTATTAATAATAGGACTTACTAGTATGTATGTATATATTACTTATAATTAAAGACGGCAGACTATGTGCCCACACTGTCAAATTTAATAATACATGGTTAAATTTTTTAAAAATAAATATATCGAATCCCTATACAAAACGTTAAGAAAAAACATAAATAACTTACCCAACATGTTTACATTGTTGCAAAAAAATGCGGATGTGCGCGATGAAAAAACTGCACCATAATATATGTTTCTGTATTAGTCTCGGAAAGGTTCGTACGTACTATGTAGCGACGTATATATATGTTTATATACTGAGAAGGATTGTTCGACGTTGAGAGATGTTATATTTGCCTAGTTAAAGTGCTCTTTGTATCTGTACAATGGATCTTCAGTATTGGTAAAAAGTTGCCCTAATTTTGTAAAATCTACATTTTTATCTAATACACCTTATGTGTATTATTAAATTTAACAGTGTGGGGCACATAGTTTGCCGTCTTTACTTATAGTTAATAGAATTTGAAAGTAGTTTTCATACATCGGAATAAAATAGTTACGAAAATAAAACGAAAATGTGGAGTTCTGTAAGCAACTGGATAATATGTACGTCTCAGTCAGAATAATAAAACGTATCTTCCACTCGTTATTGTGTTCCTTTTTTCGAACGTTACACTGGCATTGTTCGTATCATTTTTGTAGACTAACTATCAAACAATTGAATTGATTCGGCTTTTACTTGATGAAGATCCATAATTTAGAAATAAATTAGAAATAAAACTACGGTTCAAATCTTCACTTTTTAATATTTAATCGTAACACGACAATTGTTTCGCCAGCACAGTGGCTTCCTCAGGTACTTACATCTAAAGAGTACGTTACAAACTAAATTAAATAATACCAACCTTCTTGATTTCATATACATATATTTTTTTTATTATTTTTTTATTACTTCGAGGACACCTGTATATCTAAATATTAAAATGACTAGTTCAAAATAGTGGAATTATAAAACTTTAAATAAGAAATAACTGCAAAAATAGTTTAATATTTATATTACTACTATTTAATTTTTTATTTAATGCGAATTAACGGCTGTCATTGGTTCCATATGATCAGTCAACGTGGACTAGGTGCTCTTATCTTATCATCATATGTCAGATTGGAGTGGGAATGGCTTAACCACGGAACGGCAATCAACGTGGACTGTAACTGCCAATGATAAGCCGCGCACGGGTCTAATATCCAGTCACCGCTCTATTATTAAAATGCATTAGAAAAAATTCGATGAAGTGTTTTTGTTAATGCTTTTTTTCATTTTTCAATGTTGGCGTTGTTCGAATACAGAAATAAATATCATTGCTGTCATTTGATTTTAAGAATTTATGTACATTTGACAGATATGATATATGTCCGTATTTTACACAAACAACGTATGTTGTATACAATTGACAACAACATATATATGTTTCTATATATATATTTCTATATATATGTTTCTCGCTCTTTAGAACTCAAGTGTTAAACTAGAAGACGTTCAGAACAATCCTTCTGTGGGTATTTTTGTGCGCTCAAGTGTGACACTGGTTTTTTCTACTGAAGATGACAACGTTGTTGTAGAAATACGTATTTAGAATCATTAAATTCTATTGTGGTAAGGGTTTTTTAATTTTATTTTATTCATATTATTTTTCGACAATAACCAAATAATAATTAACTGAACATATAAGATTTGTGGATGATAAACAGAGAGCGGACTGAAACGAGTGAATGACCAATTGCCCCTATAAAACGTTGTGGCGGTCTCAGGTATAGTATGCATGTTATAACAGCCCCACTATTTGCTTGCTCGATTGCATTCGTCGAACAGATGTTGTTTTTCCGTCGTTATGAATAGTATATTGTGTGTATTCCTTCTTGAATTTAATTTAACAGTGGCGTGTAAGACGGAATATACATTTATATATTATTTCGTTAGATTTCGTTGAAATAATCGCTTAAAAAATTATATCCGCTAATTTCCAGTGTATTTTCGTGTTTACATGCTGTTATACATGCATATACATATATGTATTTATTGCTCTTGAGATAGTATATTTTTTATTCTTTTCTATAAGGGATTGTTTCTGGTTTCGTTTCTTTCAGTGTTATTTGGTAACAACTTTTAGTATTTTAAAAAATCCTATATTTATCCTATAATTTTTTTATAAATATTAAGTTTAATTTACTACCTTATTTTTGGAGTAGTTTTCGTTTCTTCTTTTTAGGCCATTTCTTTCTGTTCTTAGTATTTCTCTGTAGTTTCATTAACTATGGAGAATTCTCGTAGGGCAACCATGGTAGGATGGATTAGAGGCCATTTAGATTGGTTGCATATTCCTTATGATACCGAGATATATTACAGTGCCTGTTCATTGAGGTTAAGGCGTTCACAAAAGTGTAATGTGCAGAGACATGTTTTTTCGAAAACTCATCTAGATAACATATGTCTATCTGCACCTGACACTTTTAACGAAAAACTGTATGGAACTTTCATGGCGGCCAATATCCCATTTAAAAAGCTTAACAATCCGATCCTCAAGAGGCTTCTTACAAAATATACTGATCGTCATATACCAGAGTATGTAAATACATCAGGGGTCATTTTCCAAATATTGATAAGTTAGTTTCGTCATTTAAAACGATATTTCTCAAAGCACCTTCACGAGTGGCATTATATAGAGAAATATTTCCTAATTTGCCTTTACCCCAGTTCCTGTATTAACTAGGTGGGGAACATGGCAGCATTTTTCTATTCACAATACTTGTATGAATTAAAAACTTTTTTTTTCATCTTCAAGATGATGATACGCAAAGCATTTCTAATTGTAAACACCTGATACAAAATGAAAATTTACGAAACCAGCTAAACTTTATTAAAGCTAATTTCCAGTGCAACAACTGCATTATGTTTTGCGCGTTGCGACAGATTGCCTCATACCGACCCAATGCAGGCCACGAAAACTTCCTTATTTCTTAACATTCACCATTCACTGTAACAGCATTGCCGGCATCGTCCTCGAAGAAGTATGGTCACCAAGCAGTGACTCGTTGTGGATGCATTGCTTTCTCATGAACAACGTGTGGATTTTCTGCTACCCAAATCCGACTGTACTATCTGTCCGGGTATCCATTGAAATCCATCAAATAGAAGTGCGCCTTATTGTACAAGACAAGATCAACGTCCATTCTTGGTTTTCCAACATCCAGTTAACAGAGGTACGGCGCTGTACATGATCGCTGCCTTAAATTCTTGAGTCGATAATATTTTGTAAGTATCTAAATCGAGAGCTTTCTTTAAAATTCATTTCTAACTACTTGTCGAAATGGCCAATTGCTGCGAACGGCGGCGGATCAATGTGGGGCTGAATCCTTACTAACACTTGCAGTTAGTTACTAAGGTAATATTTTCAATGATGCCCTGATGAATTCTTGTTCACACCTGAGTCAGTTCAATCGATCGAATTCCACGATAAATCTCTTAACTGTCAAAGAATTGGGTGCATTTTGCCGACCAACAATTGCATGCACTCTGCCAACTGTTTACGCTTAACTTCCGCCATCTTTCGTTCGTGTGGAGTTCCATGATTGACAATCGCGATGCGTCTACTTGACAGTTGTCAAATTGTTAGTCTAGCAACCTTGATTAAAAGAATTTGTCGCGAAATGCAAATCTTGCGCTTATTTTTGGAACACCTTTACATTTCAATATTTTACTTTCTATAAAAATATGCAAAAAATGAAAACAAATAATATCTTTAAAAAAACACTTGAGCCCTCCTCATCCAATAATTTTAGAATGAGACCAACTTGCGAACATCGTCTAATACGAGGGTATATCAAAATATAACAAGACTGGTGCTGTAACTTCTTTCACAACTGGAATTTTATAACATAAAGAATAGGACATGAAACATCCATTTCTAATGTACTTATCCTCAAGCAGGCTTTTATTTAACTGTTCACGTTTATTACAAATTAATTACTGAATTGTCAGTGTGTGACCTATCCATTGAAAAGTGAGAGTGGAGCAAAGATATGCGATAACATTTTTTGTTCGGTTAACCTCCAACTGAAACTTTTAAAATGATTAAAACTGCTTGCCCAGATGATAGTTTATCACGATGTAGAGTGTTTGAGCAGCAAAATAAATTCAAAGACGGTTGTGAATCAGTGGAAGATAAACCTCGACGCAGGGAACCGCCAACTGTACGGATTAATTCAAAAATTGCAGAATTTAATGACTTGATTCAAAATGATCATCGGATTGGCATATATCGAATTTCTGACATTGTTAATTTGTATTATGGTTCCACTCAAAAAATGATTCATGAAGGTTTAGGGTTCCGAAAGGTCGCGGCAAAATATATTCCAAAAGTGATAAGCAATGAACAAAAAGCCAATCGAGTGATAATTTGTCGGCAGTGGAAAAGGCAACTGCAACATAATTTACAGTTTTTAAACAATATGATTACATGTGACGAGAATTGGCTTTATCATTGCGATCCTCAATTAAAGTCTCAAAGTATGCAATGGAAGCACAAAGGTAGTCCAAGACCGCAAAAGACGAAAATTGTGAAATGCGCCGGTAAAGTGACGCACTTATTTTTTTTTTGTATAGATGGGGTTTTATTTATGATCACATTGTACCTACAGAACATACAGTAACTGGAGAGTTCTATTCTAATGTACTTCAAGGTACCCTAAAGGCAGAATTAAAGAAAAAACGACATCGGTTGTATCCTACATCACGACAATCCTCCGGCCCATAGACCAGCGATTTGTCAACGAACACTTGAAGAATTGGGAGTGAAAATTATGACTCACCGTCCCTACTCACCTGATCTTGCTCCATGTGACTTCCACTTGTTTCCTGAAATCAAAAAAGAATTGAATGATCGAAAATTTGAGTCGAATTTAGGGCTCAACAACGCGGTGATGGTTATACTAAATTAGGGTTCCCATACGTCCGGATTTACCCAGACATATTAGGGTTTTTTAGGTGTCCGGGGAAGTCCGGCCGGAATTTGTAAAAATTTCCGGGAAAGCGCCGAAGATCAGAAATACAATAAAATAACCATAACTAAAACCATTCTTATCAGGAAATAGCTTAACCTTTGTTAATTATTTATTAGTTACATCTCTACGACGCGACCGTTTCAACTCAACTCGCCCATTTCTACTATGCCGTTTGTGTACCATTTATTGGAATTTCTACAGAGGCCAGTAATCATAATTCTATAAAATTGTTTCCTGTATTGATACAATATTTTGATTTAAAAAAAGGAGGTATGCAGATCAAACTAGTTAATAACGAGCTATCGAAAAAATTCATACTTGGAGTAGACTGTGAAATTGGGTTGGTACTATAACCACTTCCACATAATGACACATTAATTACTTGATGCTTGACAGTTTCATTTGGTTTCATTGTAAAATAAAGGTTATGGCATTGAAATGATACTATAACAAAAGAGAAAACAATAATTTATTTAATATCGAAATCATAATCAAAATTTACATATAGCTACAGAAATTGTTGAAAATGTTGTCCATTTGCATCTAAACACAAACCAACTCTTCTCCGCAATCCAGCAAAAACTTTATGCAGCATTTGCGGTGAGTTGTTGATCTCTTTACACTTTTCTGTTATGCGAATTCTCAGTTGTTCCAGATTATGAATTGGCGTTGAATAAATCGAATTTTTGATGTATGGCCATACGAAAAATCACATATTGCAGTGGATTTTACTTTGAAATTGCTTTATTTAATTTTAATTCCCACTACAGCTTATATCGCCGGCTATTCAGTCTAGTAGAATCCTTGAGCTTACGTCTCTGGGTCGATCCTCTCGGATACCGGTATATTAAAAATTAAAACACAAGGTGTCAGATAATTTATACACACATTTTTCCTTTACATTAATATATATATTTAAAAAATAAAAAAGAAAAAAATCCCTCTACAAAGTGTATAGGGTGCTAAAGCGTCATTAAACAGTAGCAATGAGGAAACACTCTTTGTGAACATTGACTCGCACACAGAGAAAAACCTCTTCTGAAACACGATCAAATATAAAACTAATAAATATTAGTGAAATCTGTCAAGTTTAACCTCTACTGTGACCCCTTCAAACAAATATCAAAAACAAATTAGTTTTTAAAACTCACGCTAGTTGAAATATTTATTCATGCATCAAATAACATTTGGAATTTACTGCAAGTGAGAATTAATGAATATTAAATCACATTCTTACATGTAAATGTCGACTTATTTAATGCGTATAAATCTACAATCCGTCAAACTAAGTTTGTACTAGTATGCAGAACACACTCTTTCGCGACAACGAACTTCCTGGTAGTTAGGTTAATTAAGAATTAAGAAATACTGAAAAAACAAGCCTATCAACGCGAGGAAACGTACAGACGACCGTTTCGTTCTAATTGGAACTTCTCAATGTCGTCATCGAAAGGGAATGCCGTACATTGAGAAGTTCCAATTAGAACGAAACGGTCGTCTGTACGTTTCCTCGCGTTGATAGGCTTGTTTTTTCAGTATTTCTTAATTATCAAATAACATGATAAGATCCATCCCCACTACAATCTCTCCAACCTTAAATTCAAAAAAAAATGTTCTCGAAGTATAATATTAAGAAAAACAACTTCCCTTAAAAAAAAAACATGACAAGCTTTCGCTAATATCCATATACTACTTTCAAACACATTATTATTACAATAAATACAAAATTTATAGCACTGAAAATAATCCTAATATCTAATAAATAAATAAAATAATTTTTATCAACTTACATTAAGTTTTTGTGTGATTTTAAAATACACGAGAGGCATCTTTTTCCACAAGATTTCAAATAAATATGAAAAACTTCGCAAAAATCGAATTAAGATTACTTGCACCTTACATTAAATGCAAAACAAAATACAGACCGATTTTATATAACACAAAGAACAAAATTGATTATTTTATTCTTTAAACTAAACACTTTAACAGTCAAGATACCTCTGAAACAAAAATGAAAAATTCTTCATATCCGCCTGGCTATCCCTACCATCTATCAAATCAAAATATACAGACAATACATCTTATCAAATACAATATCCGAAAAAGCGGCAAATTCAATTTCTTTGGTCCACCTAAATATACGAGGGCTAATCACAATTTCATACATTAAATATCTTATTTATAAAATATTAGATATATCGATCCCCATCTGAAATAAATAAATATACAAGTGAAATAGCTAATTTTTTTATAAATTGTCCCTAGTACAGAGTTCACTAATAGTTCAATCTTTTTCCTTACTTGTCCAAGGAAAATCCATGACAATATGTTTAAATCGCAAGACCTAGTTGGATATGGGATTTCAGTGTTCCTGCTTATTATTCTGTTATCAAAAAATTCTCTGAGATATTGAAGTGTTTCTCTGGTCGTATGTGCTGTTGTTGGAAATACCCATTTTTTAATTCCTCATCATCCAGTTGATTTATGAATGAGCCGAGTATCTCATTGCGATATCGTGCGGCAGTAAGTGTACCTTCACAAAAAATGGGACCCACCAATCTTCTTCGACATATTCCAACCCAAACACCAACTTTTTGAGGATGCAATGTTTTTTCAACAAAAAAATGAGGATTTTCGGAGGATCAACACCTCATATTCTGTGAATTAACATATCCAGAAAGATAAAACCAGGCCTCATCCGTGAAAAAAACTGTTAAGAATATCCTGATTGTGTAGATTATTTTGAAACCATTGACAAAATTCCACTCGTCTTAAATAATCCACTGGATAAAGTTCATGAAAACATTGCAGCTTGTATGGATGACAATGTAAGACTTTTTTAAGAATGAATTGGTACGTACCATAAGATAAATTTGTTTGTTCGGTCACTACTGAAATGGATGTTTTTGGATTTTCATCGATAATATGCTGAAGGGCTTCAATATTATGAGCTGTACGTTTAGATGGCCGTCCACTTCCAGTTTTTCGACCGACGCTACCAGTCTCTGATTAACTTTACACAATTTGTCAAAACATTGTAAAAATCATTGTAGTCAAACACTAATTCAGGATGTTCTTCACTAAAATCAACTATGCATTCCGTAATTGAATACTGCCACTCGCAATTTACTTTCACACCTGTACTGAAGTAACATTCGATAATTTTTGCTTTTTGTTCTATGTTGAGTACCATTTTTTAAATAAATTTAGTTTTCTTAATAAGAGTTTTGAAAAATTTGACACAAACTTATAGTTTCAATGTCAAATAATAAATGTCATTATGTGGAAGTGGCTAAAGTACCAACCCAATTTCACAGTCTACTTCAATTATGAATTCTTTCGATGGCTCGTATATGTAGCGCAGATAATGAAACATCAGAAAATATTATTGATCTTTTATGTACTGTACTTGAAAGGCTTGACCTCACTCTCACTATTTTTGTCCAATATAGTATAATTGAATTTAAAATTGAAGCCGTGCTTATTTTAGTTCAAGCTTTGATACTCGTATGTATACATAAAATCATAAATGTACCTATCCCATATATTTTGGGAAAATCCGGATTCCGGGGCTCATGGGTCCTGGATTTTAAAAAATCCAGATGAAACCCTATACTAAATAGCCTCTCAAAAAATGGTTTTTCAGATGTTTATGACAAGTGGACAAAATGATGGGACGAGTGTATTGCACAGAATGGAGAGTGCTTTGAAGGATACTTGTTAAAGTTTTCTAAGTAAATGTTTCATTTTTGTACTACAGCACCAATCTCGTTATTTTCTGATATTTGCTCGTGTATAAAATCCCATTGATATTTTCCAAAGTCGCCCATACACAGATGGTAAACTAGAAAATTAAAAATCGTAAGCTTATTTAATTCACGTGATATGTTAATTTTGATTATACAAAACTAGCCTAAATTCTTCACACAAAAAGTAATTATTCTTAATTTTAAATTATCCATTGTTGTTAAAACCAGTTTACACCAGTTATTATTATATTAACAAACTCCCACTTTCTCTCATTTTTTCCTTCAAATTGAAATAAACGTTCTCGGATTAGTTATTGAAATCGTAAGAGTAGCGATAATTGGTTGCATAACATCGCCTACCGTCGACACAAACAAATAATAACCAATTAATGAATCATGAAAGTGTTCACAGAAAAACTTGTAAATAACGTTGAAACACACGCCTGGTCTTTTTGAGTGTTTCAATTTACATATCAGCCATTCTTGGAAATCGAGTTGATGTGATTCGATCGATTTTATCCACGTATAACATTCAGATTGAGTAAATGCAATTTCGAAGGCGATACAGGCTAATTTGATTGAAGTAAATTGCTCCAAACTCCGAAGAAATTGAGTTCATTACGTGTGTGCGTTGACCAAGCCGAATGTCATTTGCATTTGTAACCATAATTCCGGTAATATTCGGTTTTGTTTTTGTTCTATTTACAGTTATTGAATGAATGCTATTGAACTAACAATAAGCAATTGTCACGTGCCTCTCTCTATCTCTCTCTTTCTTTCTGTATATATATATATATATATATATATATATATATATATATATATGTATTTATATATGTATATATATATATATATGTATATATATATATATATATACAGGCCAATCCAAATTAAGTGTTCACCATTGGTAACTTTGTTATTATTAAAGATACAAGATTGTTTAAATTAGCAAACTAGTAGTACTTTTAACGCTCTTTAAGATGGAAGAATTAAAAAAAAAAAAGAGCAGCGCGTTTTCGAGTTTTCTCGAAAAATATGTTTTTTTCAAATGGAAACCCCTGTATATTATATCATTTTCTGTTAGAAATTCAATTTTTAAACAAGAAATCTATAAGAAATTTTTTACTGGGATTAAAAATACTTGAGTTATAGTGAATAAACAAAAACAGCTAAGTCAAGTGCATTTCTATGTTTCTATGATAACGACGTTAATTCTTTCTAGTAAACGTCAAATATTAGTACAGTTTTATTAGTCTTTCACTCATAAATTTCATTTTGCTAGTTATTAATTTGACAAAAAAATGATTTTTACCCATGCAGAAAAGTGTGATATGTTAGAATCTTATTTAGTGTGCAGAAAATCCTCTAGTAGGGCAAAAGAACACTACGCTGAATTATATCCACTCCGAACACAACCAAATGAGCAATTTTTTCTGAGACTGTACCGAAAATTTAGAGGCACTGAGAGTGTTTTTGCCAAAACAAGAACAAGAATGACTTTTATAATAAGCGAGGCCACGGAAATTCTAGTTCTTGCATATTTTGAGGCCAACCGTGAGAATTCCATACTAGATATTATCAAGGAATCTGATTTGAGTCACGGTACTGTGCATAGGATTCTGAAGAAACGCAAATTCATTCCTTATAGGTACAAACCAGTTCAAGTTTTCTTGCCAGGGGATCCAGAGAGAAGAATGTTTTTTTGCCACTGGTATCTTAACTTTTGTCGCCAAAATGTAAACAACTTTCGTTATATTTTATGGACCGATGAATCAAATTTCTCAAATTCTGGAATGTACAATACAAAAAATCATCATTACTGGTCAAAGGAAAATCTTCTTTTAGTACATCCAAGACGCCCGCAAGTCCGTTACAGTTTTAATGTTTGGTGCGGTTTAATTGGTTCAAGGATTGTTGGTCCTTTCTTTTATGAGGGCACTCTAACTGGTGAAAGGTACATAGAATTTTTGACTGAAATTTTGAATAATTTCTTAGACGATATTGATCTCATAAGTAGACAGAATCTGCATTTTCAGCAGGATGGCGCACCTGCGCACAACTACAGAGGTACTCATCAAATTTTAAATACTATTTTTAACAATTCATGGATAGGAACAAATGGTCCTATTCAGTGGCCTCCCCGATCGCCAGATTTAACACCGCTTGATTTTTTTTTATGGGGTTATTTAAAGACAGAGATTTATAAGCAAAGGTACGAAAACGTAAACGCCCTAAAAATTACAGTTAGTGAAAAGATAAACCAAATAGATGGTAGGACCATACTAAAAGCAGTTCGACAAGTTCAGAAACGTGTTCAAAAATGTATTGAACAACAAGTGGTATTTTTGAACATCTTCTATGAAAAAATCAGTGATTTTTATTTTCTTTTAATGATATGTTTATGTATAAAATAAAGTTTATAAAAATTATTTAGCTGTTTTTGTTTATACATTATAACTCAAGTGTTTTTAATCCCAGTAAAAAAGTTCTTATAAGATTTTTTGTTTAAAAATTGAATTTCTAACAGAAAATGATATAATATACAGGGGTTTCCATTTGAAAAAAACATATTTTTCGGGAAAACTCGAAAACGCGCTGCTCATTTGTTTTCTTTAATTCTTCCATCTTAAAGAGCGTTAAAAGTACTACTAGTTTGCTAATTTAAACAATCTTGTATCTTTAATAATAACAAAGTTACCAATGGTGAACACTTAATTTGGATTGCCCTGTATATATATATATATATATATATATATATATGTAAAAATTTCATTAACGGGTGAGCGGTCTGTCAAGTAAAAATAAAACTCCTTTATTCCACTCTATATTTCATAACGCATTGGTTACTTCATCAGGAGTGTAATTCAGAGTTAAAATTTAGCAAATAACGGCACTAAACACCTTAAAATTCGTCAACTTTAAAACATCACATCAATATGTTGTTAGTTTGCCGTCAACCTCTTAAAAACAAATATAAATAAATTAAATATATATATAATAATTATATATATATATATATATATATATATATATATATATATATATATATATGTATATATATATTGTAATGATGCAAGGCATACACATTGAGCTGCATCTGAAATGGGAAAAATAAGATATACAAAGTAAGAAAAGGGTAATAAAAGGTTATGTAAGTGATATTATTAAGTATTAGTAGTGTCGAAGTGCATACGAATTTTAATAACGATAACATTATTTTCTTAAATTTCTATATTTATATTTCTTTCATTAATTTCTTACTTATTATTTCTTATTCAAATTTCAAATATTTGCGCGAAAAACACATATTCAAATTCATATGCATCTTTAATTTATATCGACGCTAGTAAGCCACGCCTACAAATTGACATCTCGCAAATGTAAATATTTATCGTGCGCAGTACTCAATTTGTAATATTAAGTTTCACATTAACCTAACTTGTTAATTTATTAAATAATTTTTAAAATCTGTGAGAACAGTAAAATTAGTCAAATTCCATCTATTTAAATATGTTAATAAGGTAAAACATCGAGACTTTTTGGCATCATTAGATAGCTAAGTTTGGAAAAACAGACAAGCGCTATCGGCATCATCTTTTGAAATTTATAAAATAGTAGACGCATTTTTTTGCGAAGTTTATAAACATTTCCAATTGCCGATTGCGTTTAATGGAATATATCCTCCGAATACAATAGCTGTGTTGTCCATTGTTATCGCAACGGACCAGATGGTCGGGTAAGACTAACAAATACTTCATTGAATTACGCCGAGTCATGTGGTAAGAATGTCCGTTCTCTACAGATGACTGTTAACGTTGCATTTTTTAATAAAGGATTACATTACGTTTCAGTTCATACCAACAGTTTATTAGTGAATGGACACGTTTTCTTTATTCAAAATGCCTTACCGATTTTCTTCTCAAGAGTATGCGGACATGCATTTTGTATATGGCTACTGTAACGGCAGTGCACGTCAAGCAGTTATTGAATACCGACATCGGTTTCCCGATAGGCACATTCCTCATTACAGAACGTTTTTGGAAGTTCACAGAGAATTTCGGGAATGCGGACTGCGTGATTATCTTTTCGACTGAGGAGTAAATTTGCCAGCAGACTTAGAGGAAGAAGGAGTAGCTATTGTTACAAGGGATCCAACTCTCAGTGTACGTCGAATCACTAGACAACTAGGAGTGCCACGAACGACAATTTAGCGAATTTTAAAACGTGAGAGCTTATATCCATATCACTATCGCAGGGGCTACGGTTTGCTTGAGGCAGACCACTATGCTCGTCTAGTTCATTCTACTTGGATATTAAGACAGTCACGGCTTCAATTTAATTTCTGCACAACAGTCCTTTGGACAGATGAATCTACGTTCACGAGAAGTGGTGTTACAAATCTGAGAAACCTGCACAGGTGGTCATCAGAAAATCCCAAAGCTATACGCCCATCTAAATTTCAACATGAATTTTCTATTAACGTTTGGGCAGTCTTAATCGATGACTTGTTGATTGGTTCTGTCGTTCTTCCTGGGAGGTTAAATGCGGACAATTACCTTCAATTTCTTATTGACCAACTGCCAGGTCTTTTAGAGGATGTCCCACTGAATGTTCGACGAGACATGTGGTTTCACATGGATGGGACACCACCACATTTCGGAATTGCTGTCCGAAATTGGGTTAACGTCATTTATCCCAGATGGATTGGTCGAGGTGGTCCTGTTGCATGGCCACCCAGATCACCCGATCTTAATCCCCTTGACTTTAATTTATGGGGGTACATGAAAAATTTTTTCTACGCGCAAGTTTCGAGCACAAGAGAAGAGTTGTTGGATCGTATTCACTTGGCTGCCGAGCAAATCCGACAAAACAAGTATGAAATTCGGATAAGTACTTCTTCTGTTTGCTTACGGGCACAAGCCTGCATTCGACAAGGGGGTGGACATTTCGAAAATATTATTAATTGAACTTTTTTAAATGAAGTCAGTTTTTATTGACTTTAGGATTACATTTTTTTTCATGTTCTGACAATCACATTCATAAATTTGTAACTTTGAAACAAATAAAAATGAATATACAGGTTTTGCGTTTTTGTTACTTGAAATGAAGTCTACTTTACACTCCTAAAATTTGAACATAACAATAAGGGACACTTGTATTACTACCTGATCTAACTTTTTGATTTCATTTTTCTCATTTACAAAATTGTATCAATATGTGAAATAAGTATAAATCAACATAAATAAAATTAGTATACATACTGTAACGGGTAGATTTTGCCCCTTTGCCATTTTTGGTCGTTTCTATTTTCTGGACAGTGACCTTTTATTAAAAATTCCTTATATACAAGTAATTAAAGTTCTTTATTCATTGGATTTGGTATTTTATTGCCTTAATTTCGATGTAGCAAAATGTCATCTATCGTTTGTTTTTAAGGACTTCGTATCTTAACTTAAAAAAGCACAGTGAAATCTCGCTCTCTTTTGCTGAAATTGCTATTTACAGCAGCGATTACCTCGGAATTAGACTAAAATCTCTTACTGCTGAACCATTTTTTCAGGTTTGGAAAGAGATGATAGTCCCTGGGAGCCAAATCTGGGGAATCCGGCGATTCAGGCACCAATTTAAATCCGAATTCATGAATTATTGCCATAAAAAGCACTTTCTTCTTTGCCAAATGAAACCGTTTCTCTTTGATTTTGTCCCTTAATCGTTACAGCAAATTGGTATAACACTCCCCATTTATTATTGTTTTCGCTTTTCTTAGTAGTCGACTAAGATAATTCCATGAGAATCTCCATAAAAAAAACAGTTGCCATAACCTTTCCTGCTGACCATTTTTGCCTTCTTTGATGGGGGAGTTATTTTTGTCCATTGTTTGGACTGTTCTTTGATTTCGGGAGTATAATGGTGGACCCTGGTATCATCGGCGCTAATAAAGCGGCGTACAAAGTTTTTCTGATTGCGGCGAAATCGTGTCAAAAGGTCGCGAGAAACACTCAACCGATTCAGTTTTTGCTCCGGTGTATGTAACCGCGGCACCCAACGGGCCGAATATTATTTCATTTCCAATTCTTCTGTTAAAATTCTGTGCACATTGTCATTTAAAATACGACCTACCCTACAATGTCTGCTATGTCGCGCACATTTACTCGACGGCCATCCAAGACGATACGGTGAACTTTTTCAATCATATCCGGAACCGAACAGTTTTTGGACGTCCACTACGGCGTTCCTCATTTGTGCTCATATTATCACGCTTAAATTCGGCAACCCAGTTTTTAACCATTGAAAACGAATGAGCGGATTCTAATAGTATTGAATCCAGCTCTGCTTTGATTTCGGTTTATGTTAATCTTTTCAAATGAAAGCACCTTATCATTGTTCTCAACTCAGTTTTTTCCATTATTACAAAATCACACGAGACGTTCACTTTGGCGTACTCTTAAAAACTGTACTGTCATATTTAACCTATTAAAGGATGATTCTACAGAATGGTAAAGACGATTCCTGCGAATTTGTGTTAGCCCATGTAGTTTCCGAACAATGCTCGTAATGACTAGCTTTCAGGCGTCCCACATGGCAAATACCATAACTTTTCATTAAATTGAATTTAGATGTCTCAATAGATATATATAACTTTGCAAGATTTTATTGGAGTTATAATTTTGTTTATAAATCTACACCGGATGCTGTATGCAAAATAATAAGTCGATTTCATTTCCCTGAAGTATTTCGCAAGCCTGTAGTTGTTCCTTCGGTAAATGTTTGTCATTTTTAGTTTATGTTTTAGTCTATCCAAAACTTTTCTTTGGTGTATATTTTATACAACCAGGTTTTGTCTAAATAATGCATAAAATGATTTTCTTGTCTATTGTCCCTTATCCTTATTAAATATCTTCATCTGAATCTAATTATATCATCACCTCAATAAGAATATTTTTTCTAGTTATTTCCATGTACCCCAAAGTAATGCAATGTAATATATTTAATATAATGTAATGTATTTGAAACTAATCCGTTTCATGAATTTACACGTAGGCAATTAGTTCTTATAAAAGAACAAACAAATATCTTACAGAAGTAAAGGACCAAATACAGTTTACTTTAAGAAATATCCATAGAAAATTTATAAATTTCTGGTATTTCTAAGAGCAACGCCTAAAAATACAAATTACTACTAATTTAATTTATATAACTAGGTTATCATAGCTAATTAAAAAATCTGCATTTTATCTGATATTTGAGAAAGCGTATCAATTTCTTTATCGTGTCAATCCATCTGACAAAAATGAAATAATGAACCACAATTCAGACGATATTTTTATTTTCAATATTTGATTACAGGTAAATAATAAAGAAATCTTATCTGGCAGGGTTCAGCAACACGTGTCTGCAATGAGAAATTTTTATATCTCGTAAATGCTTATCCGGAAAAATAAAAAAGTAGATTATTTTTAACGCACTTCATCATGTCGGGGATTACAAATAGACGGCCACTTTATTTGAGTTGTTTGTTTGTGCGCTATTATAGGTACTTTTGCGCGACATGATGGGAGCCATAGGACTTCCTTCAGCTAAATTTTCCCGATGCTACGTAATACCTGTCCATAGTCCATTGATTGTCTGCCAAACGAAGCGAGAATAGAACTCAAATAGAATCCCGAGCTTAATAAACGGTGATTTAAAAAAAATTATTTGTTTAATTCTCCGTGATCCTTAATATATTAGATATTTATAAATTTATGGTAATCTTTAGTTGTTTTGTTAACCACGCACATTTTCAATTAGTTTATTAGAGATTTCGAAACGAGATGAGCTTGGCGGCTTATTTATTTTAATTATAACAACAAGGGCTGCTTCGAAAGTTTATAAAGTATTATAAGTTTCAGAATAATTGAAACATACATGAGTAGGTAAACCCCACCAGTTTTGTATAATACAAAGGTATTTTTAATAATATAAAATATTATTAAAAATCTGGTGTGAAGAACACAAATGCAGGTTCACTATTAATATTTTCTGTGAACGTGTCCGAATATATCCTATCCCCAGAGACGTAGATACGTATTTCGCTTTTCTACAAGCTCATCGGTACGCCCCTGCTAGAGAAAGGATATTTCCAGACACATTCACAGAAAAGAACCACCTCGCCCTATCACCGTAATTATCCAGACCGAGCGCAGAAGTAATTTGCATTTGTGTTCTTCACACCAGATTTTTAATAATATTTTATATTATTAAAAATACCTTTGTATTATAAGTTTCTTATTATATTAGTTATCGCATATATTACATTGTATAAATTTCTATTAGATTGTATACGTTTGTCCCAATGGAAAAATAATCTTTTTAAACCATCGTGAGAAACATTTGTGTGCCATTCAAATACCTCTGGAATTATATTACTTTTCCGAAATCTGGTTAAATATTGTTTTATGCCATTTTATGCCAAAATTAACTTATATTCTTTTAGAATAACTAGTTATGTATAACATTTCCTAGTTATACAATATTTAAACGTTCATATCACTTAATTAGATGATATTAAAAGATATAAATGATCTTGCGAGAGGACTGTGAATAGTGGAACGTCTTGTGCAGAGAATTTCTTTTTATTTTACGAGCAATAAAGGTAACAATTATTAGTCGATTTTCTATTTCAGTTTTTTTATACAAGTAGTTATTGAAAGAGACACCGTATGAAAAATGGAAAGATGTAGTTATATAGAATATAAATACAAAATATTTTCCCAAAATTCCCTCTCATAGCCAAGAAAAAAATGGAAGATATTCAAAAAATCCATGTCATGCCACTCTGCGACCACCTAATCATAAAACATCATAAAACGATACTTAAGAGTGAGCGACAATAACGAAAAGAGTAGTTTTGTTATTGGCCATCAGCTTTAAGTTTCATCTACGATTCAATCAGTTGTTACATCTTTTTTTAAAGATTCACATGCATGGATAATTTTTTAACAACTGACTTTTCGTATCAGGTTATACGAAAAGTTAGTTGGCATACAACACTGTCTACAAAATGTTATCTTCTAGAGTATTTTATAAACAAATATTGTATTTAATAGTGGTATTTTTTTATAGACATTCTGAATCCATATTAATTAATTTGTTACGCGTAACAAAAATAAAACATTCACGTAATACACATTTTTTATAATTCAATTGAATGTTACGTAAATATATTAAGGTCGCTGACCTTAGCATATAACAGTGTTATAGTTTTTAAAATATTGACAGCTGTTACATATTGCTATGAATTGTGGTTTATATATTTACTGCACCACCATCCACAACTAATCTACCCAACTAGGATACTCAGCCAGTTTATATCCAACAATGCGACTTCTTTCTTCTAAGGGTTCCAATCAAGCTTTGATACAAAATAATACAAATCTGTATAAAAACAAATTTGTATCTGTATATGCATGGACACACAGTACGTATTTACCAGCTTTTGCTTCAACTACCAGACGCATGCGTTTCTGTGTAACCACTTTGTCAATGATAGGTTTACGAAGACAAAAAACTGTAGGTACACTTGCGGTCATGTAGCAAGTTTTGTCCTATCCGAAGACATCAGACAACCTCATGCCATCTGACGGACAAAACCGACCACGCTGGTGCAAAGTGTTTCTTCTCGAATAGCTGAGCTATTACAAAAGAAGAAAAATACGCATATTACTGTGAGTCCATTAACTCGTCGCCAGGTGGCGTAGTATAGCAAAAACAAATTGCATGTCGATGCGACAATTCACATCAAGCTTTGATACAAAATAATACAAATCTTTATAAAAACAAATTTGTATCTGTATATGCATGGACACAGATGGCATGAGGTTATCTGATGTCTTCGGATAGGACAAAACTTGCTACATGACCGCAAGTGTACCTACAGTCTTTTGTCTTCGTAAACCTATCATTGACAAAGTGGTTACACAGAAACGCATGCGTCTGGTAGTTGAAGCAAAAGCTGGTAAATACGTACTGTGTGTCCATGCATGTACAGATACAAATTTGTTTTTATACAGATTTGTATTATTTTGTATCAAAGCTTGATGAGAATTGTCGGATCGACATGCCGTTTGTTTTTGCAATCCACTGAATATGACCGCTACGTGAATTAAAACTTCCTCTAATGACTTCCGATCAAACTTAATTTAAAAAAATAATAAAGTTTATTTTTAATTTCTCCCCAGAGAACCAAACTGTATAAACTTGAAAACACGATCAAAATCTACCACATGCGCGCTCACATGTAGCAAAAAGTACCCTTGAATTCCAAACGAAATAAAATTTCACAGTAATAATTTTTTTTACATAGAAATTTTAAAAATATTCTTTATCATTTAATTCTTCTAATCATAAATCTCTTAATAACAATATTGAATACAATATAAATATCTTATAATATTAATCAAAATTTTTATATCATAAAATACAAAAAAACTTGCAGTTTTTAAGGAGACTCACAAGACCCGTTGTTAAATCTTAAAACATCAAAATTACGAGAATAACAACTCTCTAACAATATACGGGAATTGAATAAAAGATACATCAACTGATTAACACAATCAAAACCCGAATTTAATTAAATATATAAATCTATATATTTTTTTTGCGAAATACAACGTTCTTGTGTATAGGTATAACTTAGTCTCATCTACTTCTAACGAATGCCGATAATTTCTGGCGATACTGGGAAACTTGTTTACTAATCCTATATTATTCTTTATTATTATTAATTTAACGTCTTCTTCATATTCTTCATTACAATCTATTTTCAACGAATCAATATCTTCGGGAAATTCCACTTCTCCATCATTTTCTTTATCCATTTCTTCTAAAACCATTACCTCCTTTTCTTCCAATACTCCTACTTCTTCATTTTCTTCCATATTATTTATTTCATCCATACAATTCATTTTCTGCATATTCTTTATTATTTTCTCATCCTCTCCAGCCGGATCCATTGCACATTATTATTATTAACTATTATCTTCTTTTTATTAATATCTATTATTGCATTAATTTTATCTAACAAATCTATTCCCAATATCCCATTTCTTCCTAAACCTTTTACTACAATAAATTCTCCGATAAATTTATGGTTTTCTATTTCAAATTCAATTACATAAATCTTATTAACTACAGCTATTATCTTTTTCGTAGCTGATACTATAGTACGTGTGGCAAACTAGTATTTATCGCGCACTTTGACTTATCATAGTTATCATATAACAAAAATCCTTACTACTAGCAAGTTCTGATTTATTCTTTTCGTCTATTTTTACAGATTCTAAATTAAAATTAGGCCTTGCATCTTTATACCTCGTACCTGTGTATTTCTTTTGATCTATAATTCTACTTTTACATTATCTCTATTTGAATTATTTATTTCTCTATTTGGGGAAGCCATTCTATTTCTATTAATTTGAGTATGATCATTTAGCATAGGTCTTTCTGATCTCAGATCATTTAAATTTTATCCTGTGTTTTATTCTTGATATAACTTTACTACTGAATTAATTAAAAAAGTAACTCAGAATATATAAACGTACTTAAAGTAAATTCTTTTACTGGCGCCTTAAAAATTTTGTGGAAGACCACGTATTTCCGATTGGAACCCTGAGAAGAAAGCAGTCCCATTTTTGGAAATCACCCGGCTGAGTATCCTAGTTGGGTAGATTAGTTGTGGATGATGGTGCATTAAATATTTAAACCACAATTCATAGCAATATGTAAACATATGATGTAAACAGCGGCGGTTCTTGATGACATACGATAAGGATAAGACTCCTTCGTTTAAACTTTCATATATACAGAATAGCAAATAGTTGCAACCGAAATTGTTCGAAGCAGTCTCATCCGTGCAGTGGCCTACATCGTACGTCATCGCTTCAAAAATTTCGAAATGATCCTCGTACACCGGGTGTCCTTGAAAGAAAAAGACAACATATGAAAAATGGAAAGATGTAATTATATAGAATATATACCCAAAATATTTTCCCAAGATCCCTCATAAGCAAGAAAAAGAAATGACAAAGATATTTAAAGAAACTTTGCTACGTCACTGTGCGACTGAATATTTCATAAATAATATCAGAGACGATGATATCTTAAAGCTGAGTTCACAATAACAAAAAGCTTTATTATTGTATATCGCTTCTGTTCTGTTGTCGATCGTTACATACGTTCGATACAATTTTGCGACTAAAGATAATAGATTTGTAACTTAAATGCCCGTAAAGCACACATCTAGCATGTTCTTTAATATATCAGTTTGAAAAATTTTAAGTTAGCAAATTTTTTAAGATTATTTATAAATGTAAGCTGACTTTTGATTTGATATAAAAGATATGAAGCAAATATGATGTGATCATCAACATATGTAATCCGTTTGATAGTGCGGTATGTAGTATAAAATCAAATACAAAATTTGGTTAATATACGTATTGCTATGAATTGTGATTTTAAAATTTGCTTATTCACAATTCACGACAAATCTATCCAGCTAGGATATTCAGTCGGTTTATTTCCATAAAATGGGACTGCTTTCCTCTCAGGGTTCCAATCGGAAATGTGGAAAAACAATTGAGTTAGTAAAATAGTTAGGCGCCACTCAAAATTTGTTTGAGAAAAATTATAATATCTTTAAGTTACTTATAAACTCGAAAAGAAAAAGGTCAATTTAATGATAAACACAATAAAATTTAAATGAAACTTTAATACAAAAATAAAAAACGAAGAAAAAAAATCTTTATAAAGTATAAAGATTAATATTGCCTCATTTAACAATATTATAAAGGTAAAAATAACGCATGGAAATGACAGCTGCATGCATGCAAAAACCCTTAATGACAGCCGATCAAAATTAAAAATAATAAATCACAAAGAAACTTTTTACTTTCTCCCAAGAGAACAAAATCAAAATAAACAAACTATTTGACAGACCGAAACAAACTCTAGCGCATGTGCAACCACATGTGACAAAAAATGCCCTTGATATACCAACGTACTAAATTTACAGCTAACAGAATTTTTTTACTAGAAATTTGTAAAATCTTTGTTATTTATATCAAATAACTAAGACTAAATCAATACGATAATTAACACAATAAAAAAATACAATATTCAATTCATTCAAAATAATAATAATAAGATATCTTTTAATAATATATTACTTATGTAAAAAATATATTCAAGACACGTGAGTAAGAAAGTGTAAAATATAACAATTACGAGATCAACAAACTCGTATAAAATATCGGTAATCACCAACCACAATTAAATCAAAAATAAACCCGAAGTTACTTAATAAAAAGATGATTTATCTTTTTATAAACACGTCTTTCTTAACTCAGAGTACACTTGTGTCCGTGTAAAGGTCAAATCAAGCGCGCAGGCTTAGAATATAAAACCATTTTTTTTCAAAACACATGAATATTACGAACAATATACACTAGCGTTCAAAATAACTGTTCAAAGATGAATACATAAATTTTAATATTTTTATGAGGAAAAGTCCACAGCAGTATGTATATAGTTAGTGATGACGATAAACATACGAATATAGAGTAGGTATCTAATTATAAAAGTCAGCACTTAATCATTGCACCATTAGCTTCTAAAACTTGTGCAAGTCCTGTTGGCATTGACAGAATAAGGTTTCTCCAAATATCCTGATCCTTGTAATAATTCCATAATTAATTTTTATTAAGGCGGAATCTTAAATTTCGTTGATATATTCGTTTGACCATTACACCCCAAACGTTTTCAATCGGATTTAAATCCGGACTGCGTGATGGCCAAGGTAATATGTAAACGTTCCAATTGGTAATCCAATATGTGATATGATAACTCCGGCGGCGTGCACAGGATTGTTATCTTGTTGAAAAATGAAAGTTTAAACGGCCTTCAATTTGCCATGCAACTCCTCCCGTACCCTGTGCGCACATCCATGCCAAGACGTTAACAGAAAATCTTCCAGATCTATTTGGCGAAGACACATATCTTTCATCGCATCTTGTGTTTCTTGGGCGGTACACATTCACGTGACGGTCTTGACTGATAATATTTTATCGTCCGAAAATACTACACTTTCTCAGAAATATCGTTCGCGATGTATATAATTTAATGAAAATAAAACTCTAAATTGTTTATTTTCAACAGATAATAACTGTTTTTTTAACACTTGCATAATTTTTTAATTCGGAAGTGCTAATTCTGCTGCATGCTGTTGACCAAGATCTTCCAAAATATGAAATACTACATCAATCTCCTGCTGTTTTGAATGGATTTTCTCTTAAATTTTCTAATAAAAATTCATCTCGTTGCTAATTTTAAATTTCCGGCCGCCTTGAACCTTTTTTCCCCTTCAACATTACATTCCAACCAGTGGCGGATTTAAGCTTGTAAGGGCCCTAAGCGCTACGAAAATTTGAGGCCCCATTTTCCAGACTTTTTTACACCACTATAGGTATGACTAAAAAGAAGCGCATAAAAAAAACGATGTGTTTATATTTTTCTCTAATAAACATAAATCAATAATAATTATAGATACCAAAAAAATAAAACAAAACTCTAAAAAATATATTTTAACAGGCTTAAAATCTTACATAAAAAACAAAAACAAATAAACATAAAAACTTTACTACAGAGCCACTCTTCGGATTTTTGCGCGCCAAAAATTGTCAATCATCTCATCGTAATTTATTTCTTGAACTAATTCATTTTCAATAAATAATATGGCAAGACAACTTAAATTATCATTTAAAAGAGAATTCCTCAAATAATTTTTCACGCGTTTAAGCACCGAGAATGATCGCTCCGCAGTCGCATTGCACACAGGTATTGTGAGGAATATTTTTAAAATGGTTTCCACATTTGGAAATGTGGATTTCAAACTAGTTATTATTGCTTTGTACATTTCAGTGGGACTAGTAATGTTCATTTCTTTGGTAAAACGCAACCATTGTAAAACTTCATCTTTAAAAGTATTCTCTTGAATATCACTTGCGTATTTTTGACTCAAATTATTAATGCTTATTTCAATTTCTTCATCGGTTTGATCATGAAAAAAGAATTGAAAATCTTTTAAAGTTTCGTCATAGATTTGTCTTCTCCTAATAAGTTCAGAAGTTAACGCATCACAAATTGTATTGTGAACATTTACAATAAATGCTATTCTCCCAGCCAAGCGTATTTCATTACTGCGAGAGTCATCAAATTGCAATTTTCGCTTCTTATCCCTAGACCTTTCATCCTTAAAAGTTCGGTAATCATCTTCCATCACATTCAAAAGCTCAGTTGCTTCATTTTCAATACTTTCAAAATTGTTTCGAACATTATTCACAAATTCGGTTAGGGATTTCAAAAGATTTGATCCGGTAAGCAAATTGCACTTTATTTCTTGAAGAGATTTACTGGTAGAATTGATTCTGGATAACAATTTGTTCCACAAAACTGTTAATAAAACTGTTTCATATTCATCCATTTTTTTAAGTAAACCTTTAGCTTCCACCCTACTCACTGGTTGCTGGTTTGAGCTCTCACAAAACTCTTTCAACACTTCCTTAATGTTCTGGTAATCTTCGCGAAGAGACAACACTGCATCAGCTCTTGCTGACCATCTGGTGTCACTGACACGTTTTAAGTGTTTAGAATTGGGACGAGATAAATGATCTATTACAATTTTCCAACGACTTGTAGAGGATGAAAAAAATGTAAACAGATTATTTACGAAGGAAAAGAAATCAACTGAAGCTAAACATGATTCTGCAGCGCAATTTCCAACAAGATTGAGGGAGTGAGCAGCACATGGCACATAATACGCGGTTTCACTATGTTCTTTGATCCTTGCTTGTAAGCCGGTATATTTTCCTGCCATATTCGCAGCATTGTCGTATGACTGCCCACTACAATTAGTGACCGAGATTCCGAAGTTCTATAGTGTATTTAAAACAACGTCTGTTAAATATGCACTGTCGTGATGCTCAATTTGGATAAATCCACAGAAACTTTCCTGAATCGCTCCATATTCTGTCACATACCGTAAAATAAAAGAGACTTGATCAACGTGGGAGACGTCTGGTGTCGGTCCACGATGATGGAATAATATATGGCATTTTTGACCTTTGATGTAATTTTATCCAAAACAGATTGGGCCATAATTTTGATAAATTCATCAAAAATATGATGCGATAGATAATTGGTTTTACCGCTGCCACAGTTTTCGTATTTCATTAAATGGTTTTTCAAAAATTCGTCATATTCGGCCAAATATTCAATGCAACTCAAAAAATTCCCTTTCCTCTGGCAGTCCATTCCCTCTCTGTGACCTCTGAACACCACGCCCAATTTTGTTAATAGTTTTACAGTAGAAACAACCCTTTTCAAAACATTTCGCCAATAATCCTTTTCGGTTTCAATTTGTTGAAGAATTTGTGTATCAATTCTTCCCATTGTCGACAATCTTTTACTCAAGTTGCACATTGAAATTCTGTGTTCTGTAACATTTTAAATTAATATTACCTTACAAGCCGAAACAAGGAAATTAAAATATTATACCGGGCGAATGCTCATGTTCCTTTAAACATTTATTAACGTTCCTCCAGTCATTGAATCCCGTAGTAGCAAATTTTGAAGATCGAGAGAATAATTTACAAACATAGCAGTATATTGACTTAAATGTTTCAGTAAAAATCAACCATTCCCGCCTTTCCTTTTCACCATTTGCCTTTATGTAATAGAAATTCGATTCTTGAAAGCTTCTGCAGTATGTTCTGTTTCTGTCCTCATATTCAATTTTTAAATCTGTAAGGTCGCCGATATTTTTAGGTTTATTTAACAGGTAAAAATCAATCATTTTATCTGTTATAAAACTAGGCCACAATGCAATATCACTTGGGTAGCTTACTGGAGTCATTTGTGATTTTGTCTCTAATTGAACATCAACATCCAGTATACCATTTTTATTTTGTTCAATACTTGTACATGCACTGGCGTCATTTTCTTGTACTGGTAAAGAGTCAATCTCTTGACCAACGAAAATATCTGTGTTGGTTTCAGTCTCATTGTCACAGTCAGAAATATCATTAGTTTCAGTTTGCTGTTCACTTGCCTGAGCTCCCGTAAGAAATTTACATAAGGCATTTCGTTGTCGCTTGGCATCTTCTTCCTGCAATCTTTTTCGTTTTCGTTTAGCAGCACCGGACTCGAATTGCTTCATTTTATTTGGTAGGGACACAGGACACAGAAAGTTGTTGTTGTATGTTCATGTTGTATGTTGTAAAGCTAAGATAAAGTAGGTAACAGATTTTGTTCATAAAATAGTGGAAACAGAGAACAGAGGTTACCTATTATAATGATGGAGATGGGCGCTATAATGAGACGCGCGGGAAGACCCTAAGCACTGACTACTGGACCTGGCCTGGAGTGTATGTGCACCGACTGCTGCAGCCAGGGGAAGGGGAAGGGAAAAAATAATTGCGCGAGACTAGAAGAGCCAGAGCGGCAGTAACAGTAACCTGAATTTCCTGAACACATAGACGTGCAGAAGAGTCCCGCATCTTGTAAAATTCCATAAGGGGGATGCTTTAAAAATTTGGTTTTACCTCTTGAAATTTGGCCCCCCTCTGAGCGAGGCCCTAAGCGCGCGCTTAGTGCGCTTATGCTTAAATCCGCCTCTGATTCCAACTTCTTCCCATTTTTTCTTAACACTTAAAACGGTAGATTTATTTATATTAAATATTTATTATAAGAAAACAGACAATTAAATATAAAGATTGATAAGCTATTAGCCGTTTATATTGTTTAATATTTATAAATTAGTACTTATCACAATAAAAGGTTTTATGTAATTTATTATGGAATGAATGTGTAATTATTCTGCGTAGATTGCATACGACCGATTCGTGTTTATCCGCGTTTCTGTTATACAAGTGGAAGTGTGAAATGTTTAAGAATCAATTTTCTCGGAAAGGGTAAGTGCCAGTTTAAAGAAGCGAGCGAGTTTAGTTGGAACTCCTTTTAAGGAGTCGCTAACATTATAAAATTCACCACGTAGACGCGTATCGATTCTTTCTTGACTGATATCGCAGACGACGACCTTTAAAGATGCAGTTCGTTTGTATATAAGTAGGTAAATATTGATTGTTCTCAAGACAATCAAGTGTTTTGTTGTTGAAAATATAGCTTGTGACGTCTAGAAATGATAACATCAACATCATAAATATTATAATTAGACACTGAGGTTTCTGAAAAGCCGGATACTTTTGCAATTTTAAATACAAGAAATAATAACAAATTAAGTTAAAAAAAAGATTTCTATATCGTTAAATTTAGATAAACTAGAATGATTTGATTGGGGAATGACTTTTCAAAAGTAATATTTTTACCATGTTGAGTATATTATGAGCTTAGCCATGTTTTAGAAACCTATTGTTCAAAATTTCGTCCAAAACTTTCAGATAGATAAGTTATTACAATTGCTTAAAGTAAATTATTTATTGCTTTTGTGTTATTGTGATGTAAAAAGGACTTTTCCCAACTAAATTTATAACTGAAACTCCTGATCTTATTACATCAAATTATATTTTAAATCCCAATTGTGTAACGTATTTGCCTATGTTACAGTTTTGTATTTACATATTTGCAAATATGTATCTAATTAATTTAAAAATATCCTGTTTGATAGTAGGCTGTGTTGCATAAATTTTAGATTTAGTGTAGCCGGTGGAGTCAACTTGTCTCCCTAGATTAACTGGTAATTTTTGTAATGTACGAATTGGTTCGGGAGACGGGTTCCTCTGGTATTCTGTCATGATTATGCTTCAACATTGATTCAATTATGACTTCAACACCTTCAGTTTTCACATATGCTTTACATAATGTGTTTCTTGACGCACATGTCCACCGTTTCTTATTTCCCGTTAAATTTTTTAAAAAGAAAACCTGTATCCTTCAATCACCAGCAATTTCTATCCTTTTTCACGAAACATCACCCAACTTATTTTGTATCACAGAAGAGTACTTGATGTGACAAGTGCAAATGCGAAACTAAATATAAAGTATGGGTTCAAACTATCAGAAAAGGATTATCATAATTAACATCTTATTAATAGGGACCTGATACGAGAGGTCGATAACTCATCGCCCACGGGCGTACTATTGAAAATTTGTATTTTTAAAGAGTTTTTCATTTTATTTATATAATTGGAAAACAAACGGGTGGTGATCTATAAAATACGAACTACATTTTTATTTGTTCATTTTGTAGTTCAAGTTGAGTAAAGGAGTATTAATATTAATAAGCAATACTTTCTCAAGGTTCTCCTCAGTAAAATTTGTTCTCTTTGGATAACATATATCTTTGTAGATAGAAAACGACCTTTCTACATCGCTACTGATTATAGGTGCAGGTGCATACTGGAAATATTCTTTTATTTCAGCGTATTTAGCAGTTAGATTTTGAGGCATTGTCTCCATACACAATTGCCACAATGTTTTTAAATATGGATTTCTATTAAAAACTGCGTCTTTTGCCGAAAACACATCTGAAGTCATTTGGAATATTTTTCAAATTATTAATAGCCACATCTAATGTGGTTAATCCATCATTTAATTTGAGATTTTGATTTTAAAAATAAGTAATTAGTTTTGGCAAATTTCCAAGGTGTTCCTGGAGAAAGTACAACTGATTTTTTAAATTTGGAACTTACTGCAAGTGAGAATTAATGAATATTAAATCTCATTCTTACATGTAAATGTCGACTTATGTGATGCGTTCATAACTACAATCCGACAAACTAAGTTTGTACCAGTATGCAGAACACACCCTTTCGCGACAACGAACTTCCTGGTAATTAGGTTAATTAAGAATTGCTGAAAAAAACAAGTCAATCAACGGGAAACGTACAGACGCGTTTCGTTCTAGTTGGAACTTTTCAATGTACGGCATTCCTCGAAGACGGACATTGCTTTTCATTTCTATACTTTCTGTATATATAGTTAACATTTGGAACTTACTGCAAGTGAGAATTAATGAATATTAAATCTCATTCTTACATGTAAATGTCGACTTAAGTGATGCGTTCATAACTACAATCCGACAAACTAAGTTTGTACCAGTATGCAGAACACACCCTTTCGCGACAACGAACTTCCTGGTAATTAGGTTAATTAAGAATTGCTGAAAAAAACCAGTCAATCAACGGGAAACGTACAGACGCGTTTCGTTCTAGTTGGAACTTTTCAATGCACGGCATTCCTCGAAGACGGACATTGCTTTTCATTTCTATACTTGCAGTAAGTTCCAAATGTTAACTATATATACAGAAAGTATAGAAATGAAAAGCAATGTCCGTCTTCGAGGAATGCCGTGCATTGAAAAGTTCCAACTAGAACGAAACGCGTCTGTACGTTTCCCGTTGATTGACTTGTTTTTTTCAGCAATTCTTAATTAACCTAATTACCAGGAAGTTCGTTGTCGCGAAAGGGTGTGTTCTGCATACTGGTACAAACTTAGTTTGTCGGATTGTAGTTATGAACGCATCACATAAGTTGACATTTACATGTAAGAATGAGATTTAATATTCATTAATTCTCACTTGCAGTAAGTTCCAAATGTTAACTATATATACAGAAAGTATAGAAATGAAAAGCAATGTCCGTCTTCGAGGAATGCCGTGCATTGAAAAGTTCCAACTAGAACGAAACGCGTCTGTACGTTTCCCGTTGATAGACTTGTTTTTTTCAGCAATTCTTAATTAACCTGATTTTTTAAATTTGGAATTTGTATTAGTTCCTTGCACTCAAAAATACTTCGAGCATCGTCATTTAAACATATTACGAAATTTTGTAAACTATCGAAATTCTCTGCATAAAAACTAGTAGCTTCCAACCATGTTCCCCATCTAGTTATTACTGGAGAGGGAGGCAGTGACAAAGATGGAAGTTTTTCCCTGTAAAGAGCTCCTGTCCATGGTGCTTTTTTGAAAACTTTTTTAAAAGCAGAGTTTATAGACTTCCGGAAAGGTATCCCTGATATATTCACAGATTCTGTTGATAGCATGTGCTACACAAGTAATATGCAACATATTAGGATATGTTTCCTTTAGTAGTCTGCCTGTTTTTAACATATTGTGTTTTTTTCCCCGAAGAGAATTTTGAATAATATATTTGATTTATGTACATTTATTTTAGCAGGATATTTTTATATACTTTGAAAATTAGTTTATTTTAATGTTGGACCGATTCTTTTGATTATATCTGTATATTTCTGTGACGTATATAATAGTGATAGTTTCACATGTGGTCACATATTGCGCTTCGGTTAAGAGGTTTGAGGGGTGTAACCTTTAGACACACATTGAATATTGGTAGATACACTTGATTGTGAAGAAATAGTTAATTAACTATAGTTTTGATTAATATCACGTTTATTGTTATTAATTTGTTGTTGGTGATTTGATTTCATTACGGGATTATTAACGAGGGTTTTGACTCGTTAATTCTGATTAATTTTATACTTATCTGCCAAGTGTGTTTCAAATATAGTTTTTATATTTTTAAAAACGTAAGTAATATTAAAGATTTAATATTTCTATGCATTGATTATATTTCATTGATGTTAGTATTATAGTCATTATTGATTATGTTTAATTTAGATATGTTTGATAGATGAATAGCAAGGAAAATTTTCATATTTTTTATGAGGGATTTTTTTCTTTATTCAAGTGTAAGATATTTGTTGAAGGTTTTGGAGGGAAATTTATATTCATGTTTATGTGCGCATGATCTGGTTTTAGACACGCGTGATAACAGTTTATGTATCTGTTTGACGTTTGAATTTTGGGGTTACAGTAAACAATTGAAATTGAAAGTTTTTCATACTATTTATTTAGTTTAAATTTTGTTCGCGTATAATTGGAGGTTTTCATTGCGAGCGTGTCACTTATCTCGCAATCTTTTTCCCTCCTGCTTTTTGTTATTCATGCAATAAGCTATCTTAATATTTGATTAAGATTTTCCTTTTTTTTTTTTTTTTGAAATAAAGGCATTGTGGAAAAGTGCTTGTTTTAATGCTTATATTTTGTTTTTCTGTCCACGTTCGTAAATGAACCTGAGACTTTAGAGGACTCTATTAAAAGAAATAAACTCTCCGAAAAGCAGCCCGGACTCATTGTGGTGCATTGTGGGTTATCTTCAATAACTTCGGACAATTCACTGCAATATGTATATCCAGCACTGCCACTGACAAATAAAAGTATTTTTTCTTTGTACCTGTTTTAGCTACTGTTTCCGCATCAACTGTACTTATACTTTTGTTGCTATAACATACGCATTATATGGAATAGTTGGATGTAGTACACCAGCTACAACATTTACCATACATAATATATCGACAGTTTCATCGGCACTTATCCATAGGTACTGATTTGAATGATGGCTTCTAATGTAGCAATTATAAATATAATATTTGCGTAAGCTGAATTCATCAGGAACATTTGGACCAGTATATTTTTGAAGAAATGTTTTGAAGGTGGAATAGTTAAGTTTATTTAATGGGATATTTGCCATTTTTATAAACGTCAACGTTACATATTTTACTCTAATTAATTATTAATTTATTAAATGATAGATGTGTAATTTACGCCACCTATGGTATCTTGTAAATTGATGTAAAACTAAATACAAATCTCCCCAATACTTCTAATCCTGCGCGAATTTACCCATCCGCTCGCCAACTTATCTGGTGCTTGCTATACTGATTTGAAAGATGGTTTCTAATGCGTTCTATTGCTTTCGTGTAGCACTTAGAAACATAATATTTGCGTAAAGTGGATTCATCAGGAACATTTCGACCAGTATGTTTTTGGAGAAATGTTTTGAAGGTGGGATTGTTAAGTTTATTTAATGGAATATTTGCCGCCATTAAAGTTTCACAGAGTTCTTCGTTAAAATTTTCAGATTCCAACTTGTCTAATTTCTGTGTATGTGTTTGCGATGCTAAGTGACGTTTTACGTGCGATTTCTTGGAGTTTTTTAACGATATTTTACAGACTTTGCAATAAATTTTGGAATCACTGGCAATGGACATACAATCAGTATGACCCTTAATTCAACTCGCCATTGTTTCACAATGCCATTCTCGACATCATATATCTAAAAAAAAAGAAACATAAACAATGTTCTAGATCTAAAATCTAAATGAAAATTAAAAATTTATGTGTGTTATTGAAACTTAACGAAATTCACTGGACATTTACGTCAAAATATGTGGGAGAAGTAGATTCGATTAAACGATATTAAACAAGATCTATTATAAAAATTACGAAGTACCTATATAATTAGCAATTAAAACAATGAAAAAAAAAACTAACTGACCGCACTTTACGAAATATAAACTAAGAAATAAAATAAATTATAAAAACTCCTGACGCTTCTATCTACGCCCAAGAGGAAAGGAATTGAACTGGAATATTGAAGTAATTGCGTCACAATTCAACGACAAAAAACAGATATGCGGTTAACCGAATGAATAGTGCTATTCAATAACTGCGTGTTGCACTTAGCGATGTTATAGACTATTTATATGGTCCATCGTAATTTCGGCCCGATACGTCCAGTCTCTACTCATTACTCACGTTTTGAAAATAATATTTGTGAATTTTATAGCTCCAAATATATATTTATTTGATAATATCTATATTAAATTGGTATCTATTTATATTGCAACAAATATGCGATTAGCAATCGTTTTGTGCGTTTGGTCATCATTTTCATTCAAAGTTCAAGAAGGCATTTTGTCATTTAGACATTTTAATACCTACCAGATGTATTTATCAGAGGCTGTAACTCAAATACTATTATCTGATCGATCTAAAATTGTTTCTAATTTATCACTTATGTGTTTACATTAATAGCGATAAGACTGGAAGCAAATAAAATGTATTTGTTAGGTAAATATTTTGATCACTCGCCTATTGAACTGAACAATTGAACATGTTTTAACAATAGTAAATAATTTTTCTCTAGTGATATGACAACGCGTAAGAAAAAAAAGGAGATAAACAAAATTGGTTGAAACTAGAAATATTTGTTCATTCCAATATTTTCATGGCCCCAATCAATAGTAAAAATAAAGTGAAATCTACATTATTTTAAACATATTATTTCGAGTCGATAATTACTCGATATCGAAACGTTCTAATTGTAACTATCTGATGTAATAATATTTGTGCCAGAAAGTATTTATTATAAGCTTCTACGAAACCAGATAGCATGTTAATTACAATGTTTATTCAATTATATAAAGCAATATGTTATTCGACCACAACAGAACATGTAATATGTTTAATAATAATATAATTTGTATCGTTGCAAAACACAGTGCTCGCTTCTTTTTTAATTAGAAACCTTCAAACACTATTTTCCCTTAATTTCTAAAATTAGGCGATGACCATGCTGTTAATTTACTAGAATGACGACACTTCTTAATGAATGCGAAAAATACGTTTGAATTGTTTCATATGAAAATTTATATAACGCTTCCGAAAATATATATTTTTAAACGAAGAGATATTTAGATAAACACAAGATAATATAGAGACTGGTTAAAATGATCTAAATATACCTACTTATAAATAATAAGAAGTATTTGAAAGAAAATTTGTTTCAACAAAACAACATAAAAGAAAGCGAAACGAAGAAAATCCATGAATTATTGTCTCTATCGCAAAAGGAAACAACTGGGTTTTCTGAAACAATTTTATTTTTCAACATACTGATAGCGAGACCCTCATTGCCAAGAATCTGAAATTTGTAAAAAGGTGACACGTTTTGTGGTCTTGTTACTGCAAGTTAGCAATCCTACCGCAAACATGTTGAAACTTGTAGCTCATGCTAGACGGCTGGACGGTATAAAAGCCGCATTTATCACTAGAGCAGACTAATTTCCGTTCGCGCCATATGCGCTGATGTGAGGATGATTGTATTGCATCAGAACTAATAAAAAGCATTCAGTATGTGTTTGGTACTTGCTTAGAATGCATGTAAGTGTAAGCATACGTAATAAAATGTCGTCGACACATAAATCGAGAAAACGACCGTTGTCAGACGAAGTAAATAAGTTTATTATGGATTTCCCGGACTTAATATACGATGGCTCAAAAATTAAATGTTTAGTGTGCAATACATATCTAATGTGTTGGTCAAAAACACATTGTAAAGAACACGTAAGCAGTTCGAAGCACAATAATAACAAAATTAATCGACAACAGTTTATAGATGAACTATGTGTAACTATGATTGTGTGCACACTGAAGTTTACCTTGTTAAGTAATGATTCATTTATATGATTTTGGAATAAATACGCGAATCAAACATTACAGCCGATTCTGACACGTTGGGGTACATGGTTACGGGCGGGGTTTTACTATCACGAACATTTTGAAAAAATTAAGGACGTGGTTTTATCATTCGATCCGAAGGAAAGTACAGCTATCAATTCAAGCCAGAAAAAATTTCAAGATGCCCAGATTAAAATGGATTTACAAAGTATTCGTGAGAATTACTTGGGACTAGAAGAAGCAATAACAAAATTAGAAAATTCGTCGCTGTCGTTAGAGGAATCACTGCAAATCGTTAAAGATGTTCACGCACAACTGTGTGCTGTAGAAGACGCAAAAAGTCAAAGTATTCTAATTAAATTTGAAAGTGTTTTAGACAGAAATGCAGATTTTAACACCTTAACACGTATTTGTGAGGGCACGTCTACAGATGCGTTAAGTTGCTTAAAAAAGTATTTTGATTATGCGAATATAACATCACTAGATGTAGAACGCTCGTTTTCCGAATATAAACATATTTTTTCCTCACGGCGAACATGCTTTTCAGAAATAACCTTCGAAACGCACCTGATGTTGATAATAAATGTCTCTACTTCTGTACTTATATCGGTAACAAGCTCATGTTGCGTCCCTATTCTATCGCATATTCTAATATATTACGAATTACACTCCCATACCGGTGCTCATGGCGCGCACGGAAATTGGTCTGCTCTATTTATCACAATTCCTCTTTCGATCTGAACGTGCGAAAGTTAATCAAACTATTGTTGGCAAACTTGAGTGTCGCGCTATCTGTAAAAAGTGCGATAAAAGTTTGCAAGGGTTGGTAGAGAGACTTGAAATCCACTGGGAATCTTGTAAAAACAAGGAAAAGAGAATGAAGAAGAAGAAACTCTAACTATACGGCATATAAAAAACAAAAATTTAAGAAAAGTGGTGCCTGTTGCAGTAGCAATAGCGACGCTTTAAGCTCATTTCTTGTTAGAACAAGAAAAAAGAATTAGACAAGCAAATAGCTTTGCAATTTTTGCAATAAATTGTAGCTTTAGGTCAATTGAACATAAAGAAGTTCGAAAAGCAATTGAAATGTTAAGGCCAGGATATGTTCCACCTTCTAAATTTCAGTTATCATCGGTTTTTTTAGATGAAATATTTGAAGAGGAGAAATCAAAATATTGTGAATATCTATTGGGCAAGTCAGTTTGTATGTCTCTTGATGGATGGTTAAATATTCATAATGAACCAATAATTTGTGTCGTTTTGACAACAGAGGATGGAAACAGTTTCTTGTTTGAAAGTATTTACATCAGGGCGTTCACATACATCTGATTATCTTACTGAGAGATCGCTATAGATGTAATAAATTAGTGTGACACTCAATATAATTGCAACGTAACAAACATTGTCACAGACAACGCAGCTAATATGAGTAGCCTAAGAAAAAAATTATGAGACCTCCTGGATCTGAAATATCCGATTACAACTTATGGATGTTCTGCCCATATACTGAATTTGCTTTCCAAGGATTAAGAAATTAAGCAAATAAAAGAACATGCACTTTAAATTGTAAAATATTTTTGCAATACGCATTTGCCTAATGCTTGGTGCAAACAAGAAGGAGGCATAAATTAATACTACTCCACGAGGTTCGATATCACTTTCTGACTGTTTTGAAACATATGTCAGTGAATGGTTGAAATTATTACAAATTTGTGAAGGGCATGAAGATGACATTTTTAAAAAGGTTTCGAATATTCAAATCGGAAGAAAGGTCGAAGCCTTTTTAAAATTATTGAAACCAATATCTGTGACACTTGACAGAATTCAGCAGAAACGTGTCTGTTTATCTTATATGGTTAAAGAATGCAAAAAGTTAGATGCAGTCTTTACAAGTTCCGGAGAAACTGAAAAATCATAAAACAAAAGTTTATTAAAAGATATGGACAAGCCACAACATCTTTTTACTTTTTAGCTTATTTGCTGCATCCTACTAGAAATAAAAATGAATACCTGTTGTTATATCAAGAAGAAAAATCAGCTTTAGAAATAGTTTCCAAATATTATTCTGGTACTGGATTAACTAATTTGGAAGCTAAATCAGATCTGTCCCACGAAGCAATGTTTTCGCAAGAAATATTACAAAATGTAAATGCAGTACAATGGTGGAGATCTCTGAAGAATGTTCAGGAAATTAATGAAGCTTGGATATCATTGTTCCGGTTTTGTGTGCAACCGCAGATGTCAAAAAAACTTTTTCATCATATGGACTTGTGAATTATTGTTTCTTTTTAAACATTATAATACAACATATAGTGTTGTTTTTTTATACATCCATTAAAGTAGTTAATCTTCTGAACGACATTTTAAATTTTAGTTTTGCAAAATAACGTGTATTTTTTATTAATATGAAGCATAACAAGTGTTCATTTGAAAAGTCAATCTAGGTTACTTTGAAATTTTGATAGAATAAGACGCAAATATATTAATATATTTGTTGTTCCGTAAACGTAAATCCAAATGACATTTGATAATGTCAATCACAAATATCAGTTAGTACATAAAATAATCGTGCGTCGATTCTGGTTTAAATAAATTGCTTCTCAGTTTTAAAATGGCTTTCACTTTAGAACATAAAATTTTTTTAGTCCAGGCTTATTTTCGAAGTGGTAATAAAATTGATGGTTTATGGGTTTATTCAGTTCAACATTGCATGGTGGAATTTCAAGTTGAGTTTCCACATTTTGTAATAGATTATATACAATTTAAGAATACTTTGGATAGAACTTTAAAACTTTTTTCTGAAACTGGTAGCCTCTTAAGAAAATCAGGCAGCGGAGCAGTTAAGAAACGTACACCTCAAGTTGTCAATCGTGTTGAAGAAATAATGGAAAATGAACCACAAACATCTGTTCGACATTTGAGTCAACAAATAAACCTTTCTGTTGGTACAACTCACAAGTTATTAAAAAAAGATATGCAACTTTATCCATACCGTGTCACAGCAGTACAATAATTGTTAGAAATTGATTACCCACGTAGACTACAGTTTTGTAATTGGTTTGTAAATATGAACAATAATGGAGAACTTTCGCAAAGAGTCATCTTTACTGATGAAGCATGGTTTTATAAAACGGGATACCTAAGTTCACAAAATACAAGAATTTGTAGTAGTGAAAATCCACATGTAATTAATGAAGAATCGCTACATCCAGAGAAAATTGGTGTTTGGGCAGCGATAAGCCAAAGGCGAATCATTGGACCAATATTTTTTCAGGGAACGTTAAATGCTCAAAGGTACCGTACGAAAATTTTACAACCGTTTGTCAATCAGTTGCTTGATGATGAACTTCAAAATGCATATTTCCAACAAGACGGAGCACCTTGTCATTGTACTGCAGAATCTTTGGATTATTTAAGAGAATTTTTTGATGAGCGTATAATTAGTCGAAATACTGAAATTGCCTGGCCTGCTCGTTCATACGATTTAACACCTTGCGACTTCTTTTTGTGGCCTTATCTAAAAAATAACATATTTCGAACACCTATATTGAATTTGAATGATATGCTACAGAGAATCGAACAGAAATGCATGGAAATGAATAACAATCCAGTAATGTTGCAGAATATCATCAGAAATTTTGAACGGAGGATTTTGAAGTGCATTGATCTTGAAGGACAACATTTTCAACATTTGTTATAGTTTTCAATAAATACCTATTATTTGTTATTTATTTGTATGTATGAAACTGTCAAAATATAGGACTTCGTAGGTTAAGTAGTAAATTTTAATTTACGACATACTTCAAAATCTTCTCAGTAAATCACATGCTACTAGATTGACTTTTCAAATGAACACTTGTTATATATAGTTCATAAAGTATAAGTTTTCAGTTCAAGGTCAAAATCGAAGCATATGATTCAAATCAGTACTGCAGAGTCAAATGAAGTCGTGTATTCAATCGCGGAAACAACCGTCTGTCATCATAAGATATAAACGTCATGTTTTGAAAATATTGTCAAAATTTTAGTGTTCTTTACAATATAACCAAAGAAAGCATATACATAACCTACATGTCAAAATAATGAGTAAAGTGGGAACATGAATAGTTCAAAAGTATTGTTTCGTTTCTAGTTTTGTATAAATATTTTCCACCCATGAAAACTATGCGGAAATTATTACTTTGATATTCGAACAAATTATTTTAAATGTTATTTATAATTATAAATTCATGATAATATTTCATCAAAAATTTATTTAAAAAGAAATATTTTAAGTCAGATATCAATAGTAAAATGCATAGGTGTTGAAAAAGATTTTTAGTGTTAAAAAATGTTTGCATTATTAAGAATAACATACTTACCAAAATCATTTTCTTGCACTATATCTGGGCTAAGAAGATTGGGAATGTATTAATTCAATGTATAATTTAGATTTCCACTTAATTTATATATTGTTTATATTTTACATAAATTTAAATATATTGGAAAAGAATATAAAAGTTATGTTTGTAACTCTTTGAAAAAGAATTAAAACCTTTTAAGAGTTGTCAATATATGTTGCCAAATTACATTTATAAAATTATACATAAAAGAAAACATTTATATAGTCTACATTTAATATTTTATTGTTTCTTAAGAAAATAATGGTATAATAATTCGTTTTGCAGATAATACAATCCAAATCCATATTATCCTTTATTAGATGAAGATAATGTTTAACAAACCCATGAGGATTTTCTGATAACTACATTTGATAATTTTGCAAGTTAGTGCACCACCAATAAGAAAAAAATAAACTTCATTCTAATAAACATTGCCACGAGATCTTTATCATGTAATGTTTCTTTGAACCAGTGGCAGTAATTTCCTCGCTGCTTCATATTATGTGCATGCAAATGATGCACATTAATGGTTTTTATGGCAATATTAATGTTACATATTAAACTTCTACAAAATATAAATACAAAAATATTTTGTCAAAATAAGATAGTTACCTAGTTTACTAGTCAGTTTCTGATTCTGACTCAGAACATGAGTCGTTTACACTAATTATTATTGGAGCAATCTCTGCCCTATCAAGAAATTGCTCTCGCTCACGCCATTTTTTAATTAAATTTTCCGTATGCCTAACATAATTATATCAAGTAATTTCAATCACACTGTTGTCAAGCTTCATTCCACATTTCTTTAAGCCTTTCATCTGAATAACCATTTCTTGCAATACTTGAATTATAATAATTTTTAACCTTAGCCCAAATCATTTTAATTGCGTTGAAGTCACAATGGTATGTGGGTAACCTTAAAACTTCATGTCCACTTTCTCTTATTATTTCATCTATAATAAATATCTTCTCTCCTTTATGATATTTTACGAATTGAATTAATTCATTCTTAGTAATTGCAGGTGAATAGCTTATATCTTTTTATCAAAGCTTGATGTGAATTATCGCATCGACATGCAACTTCTTTTTTTTTGCTAAACATTCTATAATTTATATTTTTTGGAGGAGGTATTTGGTTGTTTATTTTAAATAGCACTATGATAAGGAGCATTATCCATTATTATAAGTGATGGTATCTAAGCTGATCGTTTACCCATTGGAGTTTCCATTCATTTATCCATGGTAATCACCAGTGATTGTTTTTGATGGAAAAATCAGACTAGCTCCTTTAATGAAGACATTTTCTATGCCAGCATGTATAATAATAAACCGTTTATCATTATAGCCTTTGAGTTTCCTAACACTTTTTATATTATCATTTTGCCAGGATTTCAATCTATTCCCATTCGAAAAGATCCAAGCTTCATCACGGAACACGACCTGACATACACTCTTTCTTATATTTAAAACCAATATCTTTAAGCAATATTGCTAAAGTAGTTGTAATTGTATGAACAAATTCTTTCATAGCCAAGACATTGCTTAGAGTTTTTAAGGTAAGATGTTTTTCTGAAAAATTGAACAATATATTAAAAGCATACTTTCTTTATACATGTCACAAACAGTATTTCAAACTACCATTTTAGTTGCTTCTGTAAGTCCTTAGTTTTTGGCTTCTTACAAGATCTTTTTTTTGCCAGGAGACGATAAGACTGGATTCTGAATGCTACGATGTTTAATGGTGTAGACCATTCTACCAGAAATATTAAGGGCTTCTGCTACCCTCGGAAATAAAACTTATTTTACAACACTGCCTTATCTAACTGATTATGTGAATTACCTCATGAACACGGTCGATGGACATAAATGGGCCACCATTCTCTTTTTCCCTTTCAAAATACGCTGTAAGATTTAATACAAGCTGTTGAGCTTGAGAACCAAGAGGTTTACCAGGCATCTAAGAAATATTCTGTAAAATAAATAGGTTAGAAATGTCAAAGTGATAATCAAACAATTCTGTACTTATTGCCACTAATTGATATTACTATTTATTATCACTATTGTTCTCAAAAGAACAGATTTTGTAATTTTTGATAAACTAAATATTCAAATTAGAAGAATGCTTAACCTAGAAGTTAGAATGCGGGAAACAAAGTCAATAAACAACAATATGGAAATAATTTGACAACTAGTCGAATATCATAAGTAGGGAACGGACATTTTACCACATGACTCGGCGTAATTCAATGAAGTATTTGTTAGACTTACCCGGCCATCTGGTCCGCAGCGTTAACAATGCACAAGCCCGCTATTGTATTCGGAGAATATATTCCATTAGACGCAATCGGCAATTGGAAATGTTTATAAACTTCTTGGAAATGTTTATAAACTTCGCTCAGAACATCCCGGCGTAATACAATGAAGATTTTGTGTTTGACTTACTCGGACACCTGCTCTCGCAGCGATAACAATAATATAGTCATGTGGTAAGAATGTCCGTTCTCTAATCATAAGACTATCTCCTAGACAACCTATCCTTTTATTTAATATAATATTTCAAAGACGTACATCTTAACTTAAAATGACAAACGTGCGTAGTTTACAGCGCGTGTTCATGTGTGTTAGAAAGAGATAAAGTACAATTTGCAGTTCACACTTGGGCAGTACGAACTGAAAACTTATACTTTATGAACTGTAGTTTTCTTATGTGTATTTATTTTGTCTGTGTATTTGAAAATTATTGACTTTACAAGTTCTGATAAGCAACAAACATTTTAGTGTATATTAAAAATAAGGTTGGTAGTAATAAAAAGAATAAAATGAGACAGATATACAGTTAAGTGAGTGAAATGTAATAGATATATTTTAAGTAAAATAAAATGATACAAAACAAGAACTCTGCTTAAATCCCCAACTTCCACAGAATTAAATAAACAAATTCCAAAAGGTTATTGGCTCAGGTCGCTGGGGTATTATTTGCAGAGGGAAATAAACTGCGGTAAAGCAGAAAATAAGAAAAATAATAACGGCAGAAACGGTCGGTTTAGAAATTGGAGAACCTCATGGTAAATATGGCGGGAACATCGGCTTCGGCTACAAACATAAATTTGAAACTTGAAGGACTGGAAAATTGGTCTACCTGGAAATTTCAAGTAAAAATAATATTAAAAGCACTCGAAATATATGAAGTGGTGGATGGCACAACAGTTAAGCCTGAAGAAGGACAAGATGAATCTTGGTTAAAAAAAGATGCAAAGGCGCAAAGTGTACTAGCAACTAGGTTAACAAATAAGGTTATGTTGCAAATAATCACGTGCGAAACGGCAAAGTCAATATGGGATAAACTTCACACAATATATGAACAAACATCTGAAACATCGTTGCATTTATTACAACAAAAGTTTTTTACAATGCAATACAATTCTGAAGATATTGCAACCTTCCTGGGAAAAATAGAGGAAAATGTATGTAAAATTAAACAACTAAAAGGTGAAGTACCGGAAAAGATGGTAATTACAAAAATATTAACCTCATTACCAGAGACATACAAACATTTTGTCTCAGCTTGGGATTCTGTTGATGTTGAGAAACAAACATTGTCAGAATTGACAGCAAGATTGCTGATAGAAGAACAAAGAACAAGTAACAGACAAGAAGTTACAGCTTTGTTAACAAAACAAAAAAACGAGAATCGAAAATGTTTTAAATGTGGTAAATTAGGACATTATAAACAGAACTGTCTCGTGGATAAAACCAAAAAGTATTGTGAAAATTGCAAAAAAAAGGGACACATTAAAAAAGATTGTTGGTTCCTAAACAAAAAGAATGTAACAAATAGTGAAAATGTTACCAAAAACCACGAAGGAGCAAAAAATGCTTTTTCAGCAACAATTTCAGCATATAGTGGACAGGCATCGGTGTCAGACTGGATAGTAGATAGTGGTGCATCGGACCATATGTGCAGTGACAAAAGTTTTTTTCAAGAATACGAGGAACTTTCACAGTGTAAAAAGATTGTGATTGGTGATGGAACAGCGATTCAAGCCATAGGTGTAGGTTTAGTAACACTAGAAGCTTTTAATGGTGAGGAATGGATTGAAACTACAATAAATAATGTATTACATGTACCAAAAATCACAGCAAATTTATTTTCCGTTGGAGCAGCAATAGCTAAAGGATATAAGGTAAATATGAATTATAAAGAATGTGAGTTCTTAAAAAATAATGAAGTAAAAGCAATTGCTAAAAGAGAAAATAAAATATATAAAATGAGCTTTAGAAGTAATACACAAATTTATGCAAATATTGGTCGTTGGGATGAAAATTTGAGAGAATGGCATGACAAAATGGCACATCAAAACATAGAACATGTACAAAGTATACTAGAAAGGTGTAATATACAGTATGAAAATAGTAATGTTAATGTATGTGAGCCATGCATAGCTGGAAAACAACATAAATTTAGTCACAAATCTAGTGAAACGAAAACTGAAAAACCAGGGCAATTAATACACATGGATGTATGTGGTCCTATGGAAACTACATCATTAGGTGGAGCAAAATATTTCTTATTAATGAAGGATGATTTTACCAGATACAGAACAATTTATTTCTTAAAAGGTAAGGATGAAACTGCAAGTAAAATTCATGAATTCATTGAAATGGTTAAAGTTAATCCTGGTCATACAATTCAAACAATAAGGAGTGACAATGGCACAGAATTTGTAAATAGTACAGTCAGAAAACAAATGATTGATAATGGAATACAACACCAAACAAGTGTGGCATATACTCCAGAACAGAATGGGTGTGCAGAAAGAGAAATGAGAACAATAGTAGAAGCTGCAAGAACTATGTTGTTAAAAAATAACTTCAACAAAAATCTATGGGCAGAGGCGGTAAATACTGCTGTTTTTGTTCTAAATAGAACTGGCACTAGCAGACAAAAGAACAAAACACCATATGAAATTTGGTTCAACAAAAAACTGTATGATGTAAACAATCTAAAAAGTTTTGGTTCTAGAGTAGCAGTTCACATTCCAAAACAAATAAGACAAAAATGGGATTCTAAATCTGAAATGGGAATATTTGTTGGATATGGGGAAAATACGAAAGGTTTCAGAATATATTTTCCAGAAAAGAATATCGTATCTTTGAAGAGAGATGTAATATTTATAAACCACAATGAACAAGAAAAAGAAAACATCTTGAAGCCAATGAATAATGATGAAATAGAAGAAATAGTTCTGACAGAAGAAGAAACGACAACAGGACATGAAAACAAAGAGCAACAAGTGAAACAAGTTGAAGATCATGGTAGAGAGGAAAACGAAGAAATTGAAAAGGAAAAACAAAGTGAAAAAGATAGAACAGAAAGCAAAAGAAAAAGAAAACAATCAGTATGGTTAAACGATTATGAAACAAGTTTTATAAGTATTTATGATCAACCTATCTCAATGCAAGAAGCAACAGAAGGAGAAGAAAAACAAAAATGGTTAGAAGCAATGCAGGCAGAGATGAATACATTGGAACAGAACCACACATGGACTGAAGTTACAGAATATCCCAAAGATGCTCAAATAGTTAGCAGTAAATGGGTATTTAAAATAAAAGAAAACTTGGATGGTAGCAAGCAATATAAGGCGCGTCTAGTGGCAAGAGGTTTCGAACAATTGGATGGTGATTTAGAAATTTATACTCCCGTTGCTAGATTAACTACATTTAGGTTATTCATGGCAGTGGCAAATCAAAAGAAACTTCCTGTGTCACAACTGGATGTGACAGGTGCTTTCTTATATGGTGATATTAGTGAAACTGTGTATATGACGTTACCAAATGGAAAAGTGTGCAAATTAAATCGGTCAATATATGGACTAAAGAAATCTCCAAAATACTGGAACGAAAAATTTGATCACTTTATGAACTGTGAAGGCTTTATTAGGTCTAAAAATGATCTTTGTTTATATAGCAAACATTATAAAGGTAATTCTTGGTATTTGTTAATTTATGTAGATGATTTACTAATCTTTGGCACAAATGAAACTGAAGTTGAAAATTTTAAGATATTGTTAAATGATAATTTTAAGACAAAAAATTTGGGTTTAGCTAGTAATTACTTAGGTATAAGTATAAAACAAGATTTAAACAATGGAATAACAATAATAAATCAAAAGTCATATTTAGAGAGAATTTTAGAAAAATTTGGAATGACTGACTGTAAACCAATAAGTACACCAATAGATCAAAATTTTAATTTCGAAACTTTAAACAAGGTTGAGTCTGAAAGTAAAGAAATAGAGAGAAAGTGTAGACAATTAATTGGTAGCTTACTCTATGCTGTTTCAGGAACTCGTCCTGATCTGAGCGTATCAGTAAATTTTTTAAGCCGATACCAACATTGTGCAAGTACAGCATTATATAAAGCACTTAAAAGAGTATTACGCTATGTTAAATACACTTTAAATTTATCACTGGTGTTCAATAGTAATTCTGAATACAAGCTGAATGGTTATGTAGATGCCGATTGGGCAGGTGATGTTAGGGATAGAAAATCTACATCAGGTTATATGTTAACATTGTTTGATTGTGTAATATCATGGTGTTCGCGAAAACAATTAACTGTTTCATTGTCTTCAACAGAAGCAGAGTATATAGCTCTAAGTGTTGCAATATCCGAAGCATGTTGGATAAAAAAAATTAATGTTAGACTTTAAGTTAGCATGTAAAGAACCTATATTAATGTTTGAGGACAATCAATCTGTAATAAAAATCGTTGAGAATAATGAAAATAATAAGCGACTGAAACATGTTGATGTAAGATATAATTACATATTGGATCATGTTAAAAATGGAATTGTTGAATTGAAATATATAAAAACAACTGAAAATATTGCAGATATTTTTCCAAAGCCTTTAGGAAAATTGTTATTTGAAAAATTTAGAGATAGCATACTAAAGGAAACAGTACAAGAGTAGGATGTAAGCATGAAATATTTAAGTAATGTGTTTACAATAAAGTATTTGTTGAGGGGGTGTATTGACTTTACAAGTTCTGATAAGCAACAAACATTTTAGTGTATATTAAAAATAAGGTTGGTAGTAATAAAAAGAATAAAATGAGACAGATATACAGTTAAGTGAGTGAAATGTAATAGATATATTTTAAGTAAAATAAAATGATACAAAACAAGAACTCTGCTTAAATCCCCAACTTCCACAGAATTAAATAAACAAATTCCAAAAAAAATATTTGATGTATTGTGTTATTAAATAAATGTAAAATGAAATTATTTACTTTTTCTGGTTAAAAAAATATAATAAAAACTACAAGAATCCTGACTTTTTTTAAATAAAAATCACCTTGATTTAAATAATCTCAACACTGCAACAAAATGCGAAAGTGTTCACATATGTACTTTCAATTATTAATTACAATGTATTTGCATGATTAATTTAATGCAGTTAGTCATAAACGTTAACGAGAATTTATACGCATAACCTTAAAATTTCCCAAGCGAATATAGGTAACAAAATGTATTAATTTTATGTTTTTATTTATTTTTTTCAACGAAGAAGGTTACGCCAATTGGTGAATTTATAGTGCAAGGTTGAACACATCAAATTTACTAAAAATAATATTCATGGCTACCAAGAAACAGGAGGTTTTAATAAAACATTGTTCGCAATGACGTTCCAAGTTCGTGTCGAATTACAACACAAGCGGATCATCGACAAATTTCATTGATTTGTGAAGGAAGCCGCATGAAAACGAAATCGAAAATAGCGACCGAATTTGATGGAAAAGATAAATGCGATTCATAGTAAATACGTTCAAAGATCGCGCTTGTAAGAGGTATAATTTGCCATGGTTATGTAATTACGTAAATCGTGTTGGCGTCGGGAAAATCATCTAAAAGGGTGACACATGGTAATCATACTTTTTTTACTCTAAAATGCCACAGAAGCTATACATATATGAATTAGTTAAATGTATTACACGTGCTACTCTTAAAACATACAGATATAATAATCTTATCTTTTGTAATTGCCAAATTGAGTAAAATCGATGATGGAGTGTTTTTGTAGTGGATATAATAAACATAGGTAAAGGTTATCCCTTTGAGCGAAAGCTCTTATAACTCGCATATATTATAGTCTACACCGAGATAGATTTCGCCGATGGCCGGTTGCGAAGTTTAAGAAAGGCGAATCTAGTTTTGATGATTAACGCCGTTCCAGTTGGCTTTATGATATTCGTAAATGTTCAATGTATTGTATTAGACAATGATTTGTTTTGAAATATTGTGCCGGAGGTATACATTTCTTTGTTAATAATTTCTTCAGTTCCTGTTCTCTTATTTTTCTTTTACTTAACTGTACTACCTACACTCACTATCTCTCTCTTTCTCTTCTGTCTCGTAGCTTTATTGGGAATAAGAGATTCTGAAGTATTATTGTTGCTATTTGTAGGGAATTCTCCATACAAGAGAAGGGCGGATTGTCACAAAATTACAAAAATGTAGGAAACTCTTTGTACAACACATCTCAACAACACAACACCAGTGACAGTGAAAGTTAGCTACGAACAAAAATGTTTTTATGCTGGGCTGCATTTGCCATTCTAATTATTTAATACAGAGTGATCCATCTCAAGTGAAGGAGGTTGGTATGAGAAAAATTAGTTTGGCATCATAGGAGCATGTTTCAATAATTCGCTAACTTGAATGTATGCTTAACCATTAACCGGCGCGGCCGGAAATTTTAACACTCAATGCGTTGCGGAGTCCCTGGGACTCCAATATAAAAATACCGTGTTTTTATCGTAATTTTAATGTAAAATAGTTTTTCTTGAATAAATAGTCAAAGACATAAAAGGGGACAAAACTTTATATTTACTAGTAATAAACAAGGCAAAAAAGTATAAAACTAGAAACAATAACTTTTTTATTACAAATAAACGTAGTGTTTCTTTGATTTTTATTTTACAAAAAAAATAGTAAAAGATAGTAATTTCTCGCATTGAAAACATGTATCATAAGGTCTAAACTGCAAAAAAAGAAAATAAATTTATTTCTAAATTAAAATTGCAAAAAAATGACAACGGCCTAAAACCGCATAGAGAAAAGCAATATTTAGAACTATTCTAGGTTTTGAATGCACACAAAACACACAATTTTTTAGAACATTGCAAACAAATTGGTTACTTGCATTCAACACATAAATAACAGGTTTTTCTTTTTAATTTTGGATCGCAAACAGAACAGTACTTCCTCTGGTTTCTACGCAAAACGTCTTGAGCATCATTTGGTGCCTCATGTGTCATTTTCAAAATTCTGAAAATACTGGCTTTTAGCTCTCTTGGTAAATTTGCTTTCTGTGATCGTTCACGAAGTAGTGGTCTATACAATTGTTTGGCCAATAATTTAAGAAAATCGAGTCTATCTACTTTATGTGTATTGGCACAAGATTGGTGGATGATATATGCATTTACTGAACACATATCTACGATACTGTAAAATATAGCCATAGGCCAGCGTCGCCGCGTTCTTCTGCTACATGAATAGTGGTTTTTGCATCCACAGCATCAACTCCAGACTTATTATAGAATGCATTAATTTCTGGCAAGCCGTTATCATCCTGGAGTGATGCATCGACGAAATAAGCACAACACATTTATTTTTCTTTGGTACTCTGGAAATTAATGTTTTGTTTCTCATGAAACCATATATTGTTGATCCCACCTGTCTTAATTTAGAGGGTAGAAATTGTTGGGGTATTTTGCGTTTGTTTTTTTTTTCAAAGTTCCAACGTAAGTAAGTTTATTTTTGAAAAGATAGTCTGTTAGCTCTATTGAAGAGCACCAATTATCACCAGTAATATTTCTATTGCTTCCAAATATTGGCTTAGAAAGACGAATAACAGCTTGCGTTGGTATAGAAAATCCTTTTTCATCGTCGGTGACATCTTTTAAGGTATCAGTGCCTTTACTGCAATAAATATACGTATTGTATATATAATGGGTGCGAGCATCAACTAAGCATTGGACTTTCAAACCATATTTTACGGGTTTGCTTGGTAGATACATTTTAAATTTACTCCTGCCTCTAAAGCCGATCAGCATTTCATCAACAGTTGCATTGGCTCCCAAACAGTAAGCTGCTTGTGAATATTTGTTAAATTTATCAAGGATATGTGAGATCGCAGCAGCAGGATCAGTATTTACTCTTAGCATTCTCTCTTCGTGTGTATCAAATCTAAGGCAAGTCAATAAGACAGCGAACCTTTTTGCTGATATTACCAGTCGAAAAATTTCTCGGCCAGTCTCATCTGTTGAAAAGATTGATTGAATGGCCTCATTATTAGTCTTAAAAGCAGCAGTTAATAACAAAAGTCCCAGTAAGCCATTAATTTCAACAACGTTTGTGTCTCTGTATTCTGTGCGATTCTGATTGTCTGCCTTTTTACGAAATGCTTAATTTTTAAATTTGTATAATACACAATGACATCTAGTATATCATGTGAGAAAATTTGCTGCCATGCTTTCTTACATTGACATCTGGCGTTCTTACATTTCGGGTTGGTTCAGTGGCAGCTCATTTGTATCTGTTTTTACCGTAGAAATATTTTTGACCTGAATCGCTTATATCACTGTCCTCTTCAGTTTCAATCACCTGCATCTCATCTTGGTCATCAGATTCATTGCCAGACAACTCACTCGCTGTTTCGTGATCACTTGCAATAGCATTTTCGATAGAAATGTTGCTCAGAATCGCTATCTTGGTCTGAAAACTCTATGTCACTTTCTTCAAACCATCTTAGTGCACATTCCTCAAAGTTGGGATCTGTCACTTTAACTGTGTTACAATTCCCGGACATTCTTTCTAAATTGAAAATATTGCACTAACTGCGTCAGAGAGTCCCACGGACTCTAGCGTCGTTGTTATACCTACTTGACTTGATAATAGACTGATGTCGTTTGCGTATGCGATAGGTCGTCTCACCATACAAAGCTACTGAATAACTCGCGCTACCTGCACTAAAAATATGAATGTTATTAAATACTTCATACTTGCTAAAGTCCCAGGGACTACGCAACGCCAGTTAAGGGTTAAAGGTGACATAAATAGCTATTTCGAGCACTTGGATTTATCGACTTACAATGAAGGAATTACTAATTTGGAATGTCGTTGGAATAAGTGTGTTGAGCAAGCAGGAGAGTATATTGAGAAATAAAATGTTTTTTGTCAGTTAGGCTACTTAGTTTCCTAATCACCCTCGTACACTAAAACTTTCTCACATGTCTATTATTTACCTTTATTCACAAAGCAGTATTATTACTAGAGCCCAGCGAACGACGCAATATCGGTCTCTAACTTAAAACTCATCACTAGGAACTAGGAAGCGTTATGGTTAACCATACCCATTTATCTAGTACATTTTTTTCGAAGCTAAGCCATTGTACCGCTTACTGAAGATAGCAAACGAACGATTTGGTAGGCCCGATATAGGCAGAAAAAAACTACTAAGGTAGGGTTCTCATATATATATATATATATATATATGCCAACCCTCTTGTTCGAATGAACCGATGGGGTAAGATAATGGCAACCAAGAACGAATGGTTCTTGTGAGTGGAAGAGATAATAATAGTAACTAGCTAACATTTATATATATATATATATATATATATATATATATATATAAATGCTGTACATGTTTGTATGTGTAAGTGTGTCTCACTGAATTTTGTGTCGATAGGCATGTTTTTATCCATAACTACGAGCGTAACATGAGGATAGTTATCATTGTTTTATAAAAGATTTTATTATTATTATTATTATTATCTCTTCCACTCACAAGAACCATTCGTTCTTGGTTGCCATTATCTTACCCCATCGGTTCATTCGAACAAGAGGGTTGGCATAGTTATCTATCATTAATTTATTTTATATGAATATTGATTATAGTAGATACTTACCAGTACTTTCAAGGTGTGAACATATGTGTTGTCCGCTGCTAGCAGCTTGTGTCTCTTTCTGGGTATGAACTTGTGTGTTGGTTGCTGCTGGCAGCTTGCGTCTCTCTCTGGGTGTGTGGTTTTGTGTTTGTGCGAGCGCGCAAGTGTAGGGTGTTGTATGTTGGCGCGCTCGTGCGTGTGTTTAGTGACTGGACGCGTTAATTTTGAGAGATCGGAGAACCAGCCGTTGCGCAGAGCCGCCAACCCTTTCCCGGCAACTTCTTTACTTTTCCGTGCAGTACTTCGACGGCCCGACCCCCGCCCCATCGAGGCAAGGCGCAGACCAGCGAAGCGCACCCTGCACGGGGTTGCTCATCGCCAACCGAGGGAACACTCTTAGCGGCTACTTCGGTCGACGACGGTCACACTTTGTGCCATCTTAACGTTTTCCGCCATTGCGGGGGCACTGCACACACGTCGAACGTGTGTGTGCTGTTAACGGCAGCCTAGCCAGGTTGCCGCTCAGGACCGGTCCTAGTGGTGTGTGCATTGCGCGGCGCCGTGTTTTGCGCCGCGTAGCTTGGTTCCTCTCTCCCCTGCTGGAAAGGCGGAATGGCACCTGTCCGCCCGTCGGGCAGATCCCACTAGAGTTTGGTAGCGCATATGCTAGGCTACAACCCAGTAGAGGACCACATCAGCACCCCACCCGTTCCGTCATTTCGCCTCCCGGCCACGTTGCCCGCGTTCGCGCGCTGCAACATTAGTTTAGCACGCGACGTATTATTGCAGCCGTGTCTAACAAGACACTTTTTTGCATTTTTAAATAAAGTTTTTGGTAGAGATCCAAAGTATTTATGGACTTGTGTAATTTCTGTGGAATTTCTCCAGTTGCGCCAATCACAATTGGGACTATTAGGACCTTGTCCATCTTCCACATACTCTTGATTTCGTCGCTGAGAGGTAAATATTTATTTACCTTCTCACTATAGTTCCTTGCAGTGTTTTTTGCCAACGGAACAGCAATGCCAATGATGTACGTTACCTTATCCTTCTTCAGTGTCAGTATTATATCTGGAATATTGTTGGGAATTGTTTTATCTGTGATTATTTGGCGATTCCAATATAATCGAGAATTTTCGTCCTCGCAAACTGAAGGTGCTTCATATTCATAATACGGGACATTTTCAGAATACGACAAGTGCTTCTGTCTGAGCAGCTGGTGTAATATTTTTGCAACCCTGTTGTGCCTCTCGAGATATTGTTTGGGGGCAAGTACAGAGCATCCTGCCATCAAATGATCAATTGTTTCTTCCTTATCTGCGCATACACGACATTTAATGTCAGATAAATTCTCCTTAAGAATTTTTTCCTATAGGAACGCGTTGGAATTACTTGATCTTGGATGGCGGCTATGAATCCCTCTGTTTCTGCAAACAGGTTACCTGTATACAGCCATGCCTGCGACGCTGAGGTGTCAAAATTTTCAGATCCAATTGTTAACGGATACTTGCTATGCAAAGATTTATTTTTCCACCTCTCTTTCTGTTGGGGTATACTTAAGATTCTCGTGGATGGATTGAATTCATCGTTAGCCAGTTTGAGTGGCGTAAAATTGTCCATTTGAGCAATTATTATTATTATTATTATTAACAAATTATTATAAAAACACACTTGGCTATTTCACAATTTTTTGTTAATTACAAAATGTTTCACCAAGAAGTGTCTGCTACGTCAATTAATGAAATTATTATTATTGTTATTATTATTATTATTATTCGCGATTGTTACAATATACCATGAGTTATTTTTCTAAATGTTCAGTTATAAAACTTCGTCTTTTCGCACTTAAAAATATTTTTAAAATATGAAAATGACCTTTCCACATCGCAACAGGTCACTGGAGCACAATTGTAGTTACTTAAAATAGAGTTAGCATTAATGTTATCATTTATTAAACTTGATATTTGTTTATTTATTATATACAATATCATTGCTGATTGAACGTGTAGTTTCATCCACTTACACAAAGATATTTTTGCCTTCTATGTCTTTCTTTATTTCCTATATCCGTGCCAGATAGATGGAATCTAGTTTTCTTACAGTGCTCTCGTCGGGAATTGATCTATGGCAATACTTTTCCAAAAAAATTTTCAAGCGTGGATGATTGAGTTGTTGGAACAAAATATTTGAGAATACAAATTCTCTATACAGTTCCTCACAAAAAATTATTACTTTCGTTTGTATTTTACATAGTTGCACGCATAAGCTTATGTTTGTTAGAGTATAAATGAATGGTAAGGTTTTTTTAAACGTTTAAAATCACACGAACAGGCACTACATTGAACCAACCATAAATATCTGTAGATGTACACATATACATATTGCTGTGGCTTTTTCCCCGCAACATTTAGTGAACATTTTTGAAAATATATTTTTTTTGTAGTGTACTATTATTAATAACAGTGTATGATTTATCGTATGAATATTAATATTATTTTGACTTGTTTTTGATTTCTGTGGTAGTTTTTCGATCTGCCACGATGATTTAGACACGTTTTGGTAGGCAAATAAGAGAGTTGTATATTTTTGGAGATAAAACTTTTTTATCTCTTAGTTCATTTAATTACGGTTTTTGTGTTTTTAGTGGTTGTGTTTATTGATTTAATTACCGCATTTTTACGAGTTTGAATACTCGTAATTTTTGATATTTTTAACTCTTATTTGCACGTGCTCTCATTGTTACATGATATAAAAACTACGTAAGTTTTATATTACTTTTATAATATTATTTCTTGATTTGAATGCATTTATTGTATATCGATTGTATGAATTTTTCTATATTTTTATATTAGTTTATAATAGATGACAAAGATAATTTTTCGTGTCAAGTAAGTTTTTTTTTTGATACGATATATTTCTAGAACGATTTGTATTTTTCAAGGTTGGTTTTTATGTCTGTGGTACCTGCGTAGGTCTTTGTAAAGATTTCGGGTTTGACAGATTTTATTCTGTTTACATTTTTGAGTTTATTTTGGGGTGATTGAAAAAGATATCTTTGGAATTTATTTAGTTTTAATTTTGTTTCGCGAGTCATAAGAGGATGTTTAAATTTGCTTAGCTGTCACCCCCAGCAAATTAAGTTTACCTCTATGTGTTTATGTGCAACACAGTTCTTTAAATTTCTTAAAGAATCAATTTTTTAAAATTTTTTTTAAATAAAATATTAGTTGGATATTGTGATTTTTATTATAATTAACATTTTGAGTGAACAATTCATTCTGGCGCCCACATTATATTTTTAGAAGAGAAGTACCACGTTTTCCATTGGAAACCCTGAGAGGAAAGCTGTTTCATAAAAGAAAAGTATCTGATTGAGCATTAAAGTTGGACAGTGTTGTGGTGAATAGTGATTCATTCAAGTACGATCTCACTATTCATAGCAATATGTACAGACGCACATCATGCATATTTTAAAAGAAAAATAGCAAATTGAATGAAAAAATGTTTTTAGATGTGTAGGATTTTTATGACTTTTATTTACGTTATAGTTTTGAAAGAATTTTTGAAAACTAAAATAAAATATTTTTTCTTAAGAAAAAAGCAAGATTTTGTTACGCCTATGAGTAAACATGGACAAAATACATAGAAAGAGACGAGTGGACCTAAAATGCCGGGCGCAAATTATTACTAATTTTGACAACGGCTAACTTTCTGTGGAAATCTAATGTTATAAAAAGAAAATTACGGGATTAGTACTGAAGATATTTAATCATAGAAAATATTACTTTAAACAATTTTATAAAGATATAATATCTGGTGAATACCATAGGTATATACAAAACGCTTTGTTTTAAAGATAAAATTTGTTTTTATATGTTTTTTAATACACCTATATTTTATTACTAAGGCCAAACTATTTTTATTATTTGAATTGCATTTCTAAGCGGATATTGTATCGAAAAAATGTCTATTTGATTAATGATTAATTTATCAAAAAATGATACGTTTTTATTGCTTTTTACGGTTTAAATTGCAGTTTTGACACGGGCAAGATATATTGCACTGCATTATATAAATTATAAAACTGTTTTGTTTATATTCAGAAATATCTACACATAATTGGGAGATAAAATATTTCATTATTATAAAATATAATATGTATGTACAGAACATGACAAAATTAATGTCTACGACCCCCTACGAAGGAGTTTCTATCGCAACTACTTTAAATTCACTGGAACCCGCTCGTCTGTGGTCCGAGCTAATAAGGTATAAATCCTTATTTTGATTATATTAAAACCAAAATTAATAGACTATATTTCTTGGTTGCATTAAATTCATAATTACATGGAAAATATGTTTTATACTTATTTATTTTACTATCCAATTTGTGTTGGAAATGACGAAAAATAGTATTTATAATGAATAATTGAAAAATATATAAGTTGTAACCTATTATTAAATCTAATTGATCATTAAGAATTTTATTTTCGACTATTGGTTTATGATACAAAGGTATAATATTTAATATTATTAAAAATACCTTTGTATTATACAAAACTGGTGGGGTTTACCTACTCATGTATGTTTCAATTATTTTGATATATTGGTTTATGTTTGAAAATTAAAAACTTTTTTTTGAAGCTATTGAAATTTTGCCTGGTATAGCCTGGAATTTATACGATATTTTTAAATTACTTGTGTATATGTAAATATTTTCTCTAATTCTCTTTTTATATATTTAAACTTAAGGGTACAGTAAGGGTTTCTGTTTGCAATAGCCGAGACCGTACGGTAGGGCTGGGCGATACCGACGTTTTCGGTATCGGGTACCGAGATCAATCGAGGTATCGATACTTAGCGATGTATCGGGTCTGTTCACGGTATCGATTCTGAGTACTGGAATCGGTAAAGTATCGATGCTTTGGAATCGATACTTTGGAATCGGTACCTTGGAATCGATACCTTGGAATCGATACCTTGGAGTCGATACCTTGGAATCGATACCTTGGAATCGATACCTTAGAAACGATACCTTGATTCGATACCTAGGAATCAGTATTCATAACCCGTTTTCTAGGTGTCGATTGTTTGATATCGGTTTCAAGAGATATAAAATTAATTTACCGATTCTACCATAACTACGGTATGAAATTTGCAATATTGTGATATTTTGTTTTTTCTTCTGTATTAATTATAGTTATATCATAATAAGGATATTTGCTACGCACAATAATAACATCCTTTTAAATATATATTAATATATATAATGCATACATACTTAAAAATTCTCTATTAAGAAAGTTATTGCACCCTTAATGTACATTTAAAAAAATGCACAATTGTAAGCTACCCGATACATCGCTAACCCGATACATCGATACTTAGCGAGTACTGGAATCGGTAAAGTATCGATAGGTATCGATGCTTTGGAATCGATACTTTGGAATCGATACCTTGGAATCGATACCTTGGAATCGATACCTTGGAATCAATACCTTGATTCGATACCTGGGAATCAGTATTCATAACCCGTTTTCTAGGTATCGTTTGTTTGATATCGGTTTCAAGAGATATAAAATTAATTTATCGATTCTACCATATCTACGGCATGAAATTTGCAATATTGTGAATTTTTTTTTTTTGTAGTAGTTAGAGTTATTATGTTTATGTTATAATATAGATATTTGCTACGCATAATGTAAAATTCAACAACATCCTTTGAAATATATACTATATAATATATACATTGTGTGTATAAATTGTCGCAAAAGCTACACGTAGTGACACAGTTTGTTCGAATTTGACACAAAATTCTTATGGTAAAATGTCGTATCATGCTTTATGCGTCCTCGGGGACCACATGAAACTAACATCCATTTGGCAACACTGTAGTTTTATACTACCGTAATAATAGATAGAATACTTGTTAAAATTGACAAACGGGAATTACAAACGACAAATTGGATTACACAATTGATACATAGGGCAAAGCAATAAAAAAACACTTTATTAAAACAAAGTTAGTAGTTTTTATTTTTCGAACGCATCTCTTGTAACAAATTAGCATCACTATTACCTAAGCACCTGTTCAAATTGATGTCCGTTCGTTTGTAAACACAGTTGCAATCTACGAGGTATTGTCTGTATTACTCGTTCTAGCCTTTCCGATGTAATTTCTAATACTGCCGCGTTAATTCTTCCTATAACTTCGTCAGCGTCCTGTGGAGGTGTATCATAAACTTTGTCCTTAATGAAACCCCAAACAAAAAAGTCTAATGGATTAAGGTCGGGAGATCTTGCAGGCCATAAGATAGGACCACCGCGACCAATCCACCTGTTAGGGAAGTGTTCATCCAACCACTCTCTCACATTACGAGCAAAATGTGCAGGAGCCCCATCATGCATGTAAAACATGTTACGGCGTATGTTCAATGGCATCTCGTCAATAACTTGTTCCAATACATTTAAGTACCCGTTGGCATCAAGACGATTTGGCAGATAGATTGGTCCAACGACTTGGTGATTTATTATGCCCAGCCAAACATTAACTGAAAACTTTCTTTGGTGACCGTATTCCCGAATAGCATGAGGATTTTCATCTGCCCAATGGTGAAAATTATGGATATTGAGTACACCATCTCTGGTAAACATAGACTCGTCGGTCCAAAGAACACTTCTTAAAAAATTACCATCTTACAACGTTGCCAATTGTGTTTTTCAATAGAGGATGCTAATGAAGAAATGTTGAAAATAGACTCTACCATCAAAAAGAAACTGTTTTCGATAAATTAGGAATAAGAAGTTGTCTAAATTCAAAATTGCAGCTGTCTGTACCGACAAATATCGAACACAAGCGCTTATTAAGAGACTAAAAAACCGAACTTCGTGAACCTCGTGAAGACGTATAAAGCATGGTACAAAATTTTACCATTGAGATTTTCGATTTAGAAACGAACGAAGAATGTCGCTGCGTATAGCTTTTGCGACAAATTTTACACACGTTATATATAATGTATACATACTTAAAAATCCTTTATTTAAAAAGTTATTGCATCCTTTATGTACATTTAAAAAAATGCACAAAGGTAAGCTAACCGATACATGGCTACCCGATACATGGCTATCCGATACATCACTACCCGATACATCACTACCCGATACATCGATACTTAGCGAGTACTGGAATCGGTAAAGTATCGATAGGTATCGATGCTTTGGAATCGATACCTTAGAATCGATACCTTCGTTATCTGAGGAATCGAAGAATCGATACCAGTTATGGTATCGGGTATTGGACGATGTATCGATACTTCGCCCAGCCCTACCGTACGGGCGTGAGCTCCATAGAAAAGAATGTAGTTTTGATATAAATACTTCCATATGGGGACATTCATTCTGCCGGGCACTGTACATGTATTACTAAAAATAACACAATGGCTGGTGGCAATAATTGGAATTTTTTAATAAATTTTTTTTTAAGTCTTGGATATCATATCGGGTCTAATACTTCTGATAACACTGTAGATACCACATAAAACCTAAGAAATTCAAAATAATCTACAAGTTACCGTTGGCCACCATGTTGTGTCGAAAATTATATAGCGGTAAACGTGAATTTAACGTAAAATATTAATTTAAACAATGTTTAGTGTATAAAATAAAAGTTGCATAGTCGATAAATATTTAACTATTATTAGTATATTAAGTACCTAAGCATTTGATTTAGTCCAAAAGAAACAAGTTCAAAAATACATTTCCTTTATTTGCAATATAAAACAATAATTTTACATATTTATAATGTTTAAATTCACAAATAATTCAAAATAAATATGTAACAATAAAAAACATCACTTCATCAGTTAATTGGCGTTTGAAAATAAATCCATGTCCAATCAGTTAAATAATTCCAACCAAACCCTGCGCAAAAGGTCCCGAAGACTTAATTTTCATCAGTATTTCGGTGATATATTTCTTTTGTCATTATCTTGAGAAAATATTAAATATTAGATTAAATTGATATTTCTATTTAAATTCAAATTATCCTAAAAGCAATCCAATGTGTAGCAGCTGATTTGCTAGCATATGCATTTGTCAAATTTTTTTTTCTTTCCTTTAATTTCTAACATAAAATTAACAATCTTCTAAATAAATTTTTACGCATATTGTGGCAATTTAAAATGTGCACAGTTAATTACTTGGAACTGCGTAAAATTTTGAAAGATTTATATTCTGATTTATTACATTTGCAATAATCTTTACGAAATATTCTTTCCATCTGTACAAATACATGTATTACGTATGTATTTAATAGACAATCGTTGTTACTGGTTTTATACAATTTTCTACAATAGTATGTTCTTAAATATACTACTACCATACTTCGATCAATATTCATAATAAGTAATTATTCTTTTTCAGGCCTAAATGCGTCGGAACAAAAGTCTTTCATATTCCTCCGAAAAGAGTTGCCAGTGCGTCTGGCGAACATCATGAAGGAGATCGCCTTACTGCCGGAACACTTACTCAGAATGCCGTCCGTTATGGCCGTCAACGATTGGTACATGCGGAGTTTCCAGGAGATAATCGAATTCGAAAAGGTGGATATAAACAGTCGAACGCTGGAGCATTTCTGCGACAGTTTGGTAAAGATCCGGAACAGACACTCGGATGTGGTGGAAACGATGGCCCAGGGCGTGCTGGAACTCAAAGATTCTCATGATATCGATCATCATACCGAACACAGTATCCAATATTTCCTGGATCGTTTTTACATGTCAAGAATATCGATTAGAATGTTAATTAATCAACACAGTAAGTATAGAAGAATTTAAATTTTTGGTTTGTTTGACGTTGTAGTAAGTTTATGGTCACCTTTGTCTTAACTCTGTATATATATATATATATTAGGTGTATTTTTTAACTTGAAACTTTCAAATATCTCAAAAACTCTTCAAAAATTTAACAATTCAATGGAGTAAATACATTAGTGTTAGAATTAGTCCCCCTCTTTACTTCCATAAAGGCGTGGCGGGGTAACTTTGAAATCTTAAATAGGAAACCGTATGTTTTATTACAGATTCGAATTCTACTGGAAAAAGTACGTAGGATTTGTCTGAAATTTGTCTTTCGATTCACGATAGATGGCGCTGTACTGGATGAAATTCTATTTTTTTCAATTTCTCGCTCTAAGAGCCTATGCATACGATTCTGCAAATCGTTTTCAATAAAAAGAATACCACGCAAAATGACTTATCAAGAAAGTACTATTATCATAACTCAGGAATGGGTGTCCTTCTTCACATACTTGGTCAACGCGTTTTCCTTCGCCCATCACTTATCGGAGTGCTTTCAAATTAATACCATTTCTTATGTCGAGAATAATTTTTATAAAAATGTTTTTGTATGTACATTGTATGTATTTAACGTTCGTGTTATTTCTTCCATTCGTATTTTTTCGAATTCCAAAAACACAAAATAAACGTACAAAAGAAAGAAATAACTTTAAGAAACAACTTATTTTACCCAGTACGTAGAATATTTCGAAAAGTAAAAGACCTGTTTCTGTTACGCTGTTCATAGTACCTACTACAAAATGGAGTATTTAACTGTTCACAAGAGAAAATTGAAATGATTCTGGTGTATGGAGAAGCTGGCAGAAGTATTGATAATGCTGTCAATTTCTGAGTTCAGCGTTTTCCGGATAGGATTCGGTCACGTATTTCATGTTACTGTACTGACAAACAATTCACTACACTTGGAAGTGTTCAACCGATAAAAAGGACCCGTCCAGCAACAGTCACTGGAGAAAATAATGAAGTCGTTCTATTAGATGCAGTAGCTATTAATGTTCATGTTAGCACAAGAGAAATAGCTCGTGATTCTGGATTGTCCCACACCAGTGCCTGGAAAGTTTTAAAACGTCATAAATATCATGCATATTATGTGTGTCTTTACATCAAGATATTTATGGCGTTAATTTCCAAAATCGGGTAACTTTTTGTCAGTGGGCATGTGAACAATTACAACAAAACCCCAATTTTTTTTGTTACGTGTTGTTCTCTGACAAGGGTTTTTTCACAAACCACGGAACGGTTAATCGACGCAATACACACTACTGGAGTGTTGAAAATCAGCACTGGCTTTGCCAAGTTGGACACCAGCGCCCTTGGACTGTCAACGTGTGGTTAGGAATAATTGGGAACGAAGTCACCAGTCCCCCCCCCATTATTAAAGGCCATTTGAATGATGGAATGTATCAAGACGTTTTTTAAAATGAACTACCAATACTATTTGAAGACGTCAGCTTAGAAGTGGGACAGAACATGGGGTTTCAACATTATGGTTGTCCAGCACACTATTCGATGGTAGCACCTGAAGTACTTGATCGTAATTTCAAATGTGCGTGAGTCGGTAGATCTGGTACATTAAATTGACCTGCTAGATCACCAGATCTTACTTCGCCAGATATCTTTTTATGGGATTATCTCAAATGCAAAATATATAATCAAGTACCAACAATACGTGAAAATATGATTGAGCGAATCAGAAATGATCGTGCTGAAATTCAAGAAGATACACTTCGCAGTTGTCTACACTCATTTGAAATGCGGATCAGTAAGTGTATTGAAATCGAAGGCTATCATTTTGAGCATTTACTTTAATTGAAAGATGATGAGGCGAGGGGAATCTAGCACTCTGATAAGTGAGAGGCGAAGGGACTTACATAATTGAAGCACCCTGATACGTGAGAGGCGAGGAGACTCAGGCTAATAAAGCTCCCCAAGGTACTACCTACACGTCCTTGTTGGGTTACGCTAAAAGTAATTTATTCACCAACAATTTACATTTCTACTAGTGGCATTTTCCCAGTTATTCGAAATTTGTAAAATGAATAAAGTTTTTCTAAAACTAATTTTTATTATTTACAAAGAACCCCTATTGCAGAATCGTATGCATAGGTTCTCAGTGCGAAAAATTGAAAAAAAAATGAATTTCTTAAAGAAAATAAACGTGGAATATTTATAAAATTAGAAATGTTATGTTTCAATTCTATATCCTAGATTTACTTGTATTTACCAATAAGAAATGTTTGAAATTAAAATATTACAAAAGAATAGTGAAAGTATTTTCAACAACAGGCTTCTAAAACATGACTGAACTAGTCAGCAACAAACTCGTCATGGCGATAGTGTTTCTCACTTTTGAAAAGTCTCTCCCGTTAAATCAGCCTCGTATTAAATGCGAGAATCTTATTAATTTGATAATTTATAGTAACAAATGTGTTTATATTTAGTAAAGAACAGTCTGATATTTAATATCAATACTAACTTTGTTATTATTCCAATTTCCTATCTCGATAAAGTAAATGTTCAAAATTCCATGAACTGCAGTGTAGGCGAATGTGCCAGCGTATGCTAAAATACAAATCTTGTTTTTATAGAAAAAAAAAAACTGTATTTTTATGCGATTATTTGCGATGGAAATTGCCCTAATGTTTTTGAACCGACCGACCGTTCTATATATATTATCTAGATTATTCTTAAATATTTGGCAAGTGTCGGCTTAAGAGAAAAAAAGAAAATTCGTTATTTAATAAGTTACTTTAGAGTTCACCGATTACAAAAATAATTTCTATATATAGAGAGGACAATTGAAATAAAAAACGTATGTCACGATCAGAACAAACCTGAAAAGGATTATTGTACTTTATAGATACGATTAGCATTGAAATCAATTTAGAAGGATATATAAAGTCATAGGCTCATTGCCAATTTGTAGATAGGGTAGCGTTAATTTTAATAGACCATTCCAAATGATCAAACTATCGTGCGTAAGTTCCCAAATATTTAAATATACCGTCCTTTGCTATTGAATTTGGACGACATATATTATATAAGGTTATTCAAAAGTAAGTTACATTGTGAAAATGCTGTAATTTCCTTATAAAGTACACAAAATAAGGACAGGTTTTTATTGGTAAAACAATGCAGTTTATTACAAAGCAAAACACTTCAGCGCAAATTTCAAATATGTCCGCCATCTTGTTCATCAACAAAAAGCAGCCCTTCTTCTTTACTATGGACAACGTCGTGGAGTAAATTAATTGGAATAACTGCAACTTGTTCTGAAATTGATTCTTTGAGCTGCTGGATAGTCGTAGGATGACGTTAAAATAGCTATTATAGTTATCATAGCTAATGATCAACCGGATAAATAACTGGAGAACGCACCGATCAAGGATTGGGAAAGTCTCTGCTTATGATACGATTGCCAAAGGTGTTAATTAACAGATGTTTTACTGGAGTGTAAATATGGAGAGGGAGTGCCATCTTGCATGAAGATAATATTTTCAATATCGTAATTATGTAATCTTTGGATAACATAATACATATCACAACATGGTAAAATATTGTTCTCTTAATAAATAAGAACTTATTTTCTTGCCAAGAAATTCAGAAAAGAACTACTGTGGAACTCTGGAGTGAAAAACCTGTGTTGGTGTTTATACTGATGTGTCAACGACGGCGACAGGAAAATATGTTGATTTATAAGGAAATCATTCGCTTCGAAGAAAATCAACTCGGTGCCATATTAGATCAGCTATGAGGTACTACCCAGAAACTTCCGAATTTCGTTTGTTTAAATAACCTACGTTTCTAAACTTACTGTATATACCCAAAGTATAAAAGTCAAAAATCATGTCTGTCTCCAAGATACCGCACATTGACAAGGTCCAATAAGAGCGAAACGCGTCTGTACGCTCCGGTGATGGACGTAGTTTTCCACGAATTTTTAATTAAAATTAAAGTTTGATGTAGTTTTAGATTGTAGATTTGTAAGAGAATAAGATGGTAAGCATTAAGCATTTGAGACATTTTGTATTAGATTTCATATATTAATTAATTCTTTTTACCATTTTTCACTTTTCTGCTGCGTTTCCCAGTTCCAGAAACGTTACATTATGGTAGTCCAATATACTCAACATATTTTGATTACGAAAAAATTCAAATAACAAATTGTAAATAAATAAAGTTTAAGTTAAAGAACTTTGATAAGTAATAATAAATCATCAAATAATAAAGTTGAGATATCTGTTCGCTAATGCAAATCTTATGTCTCAATGAAAGAAGAAATTTATAACAAATTTGACAATGCCACCAGAATATTTACAAGCCGCTTATCTCGATATTTGCGTGTCCAACAGTTTAAGAAATATTGCGATAAGAGACAGAAACATCAGCTTATTTAAACGGATAGATAGGACGTGGTCATCAACGTTATATGACCCTGCACCACACCTCTAAACGTGGGGAATTATCGTTGTTTTGACTGCAATAGTGTTGCCAAAAAATATCTGAAAATAAATCGATGAAAATGACGCAAATTTACTATTGACCAAAAAATATCGGTTCAATGTGCAACATAGACAATTTCTAGTAAACAATTGCCGCTCTAGTTTGCGCGATTTCTAAATGCCAAAATGTTTAAATTTTGTAATAAATCGATAAAATCCTTTTCAATTAATTTCAAAGAGAGTGAAAATATGTACTAAAGACACAAAATAAAAATACTCGAATATCATGTAAGAAGTTTACAAACAGAAATTATTGTTTCATTCAGCAAAGTACGTCAACGTTATGCATCAGAGCCGAAAATACATACATACTTTCAATATTGACATTAGATAAATTAAATATAATTCTCTACTTACATTTCTTTATTTTTGAGCTGGTTTATTTAGTCTTTGAAATAATAAATAAATAAATGTTTTTCACCAAGTTTCATTTATTACTAGAGACCGGACACATCTGGCCGAAATTAAATCTCTAAGTAAAACACGCACTTATTGAATGGCATTGTTCATTCGGTTAACTGCACATCTGTTTTTTGTCGTTGAATTGTGACGCAATTACCCCCATTTTACAGTTAAATTCCTTTCTTCAAGGGCGTAGATAGAAGTGTTTGGAGTTTCCATAATTTATTTTATTTATTAGTTAATCATTCGTAAGATAAATAAAGTACGGTGAGTTAGTTTTTTTTTCATTGTTCTAACTGTTAATTACATACTTCGTAAATCGTAAATGTTTAATATCGTTTCATCAAATCTACTTCTCCCAATTATTTTGACGTAAGTGTAGCAGTGAATTTCGTTAAGTTTCAATTACTTACGCATACATCTTTCATTTATCTAGATCTAGAAACATTGTTTAAGTTACTTTTTCAGATATGATATGGAACGTCTAGAATGGCATCGTGAAGCAATGACGCGTTGGATTAAGGGTCAAACTGATTGTATGTCCACTGCCAGTGATTCCGAAATTTATTACAAAGTCTGTAAAATATAGTTAAAAAATTCCAAGAAATCACACGTAAAACGTCACATGATGGTATCGCAAATATATACACAGAAATTAGACCCGTTGGAATCTAACAATTTTATCGAAGATCTCTGTAAAACTTTAATGGCGTGGAATATTCCATTAAATAAACTTAACAATCTCACTTTGAAAACATTTCTCCAAAAATATACTGGTCGAAATGTTCCTGATGAAGCCACCTTTCGCTAATATTATGTTTCTAAGTGCTATACGAATGCATTAGAATGCATTAGAAGCCATTCTTCAAATCAGTACCTATGGATAAGTGCAGACGAAACTGTCGATATATTAAGACGCTGTGTGGTAAATGTTGTAGCTGGTGTACTACATCCATCTATTCCATATAACGCATATGTAATAGCAATAAAAGTTATAAATACAGTTCATGCATAAGCAGTAGCTAAAACCATTTTTGAGAATATGCACCAAAAGCTTCATTCGGACGACAGGTACAAAGAAAAATATGTACTTTTATTTGTCAGTGACAGTGCTGCATATATGTTAAAAACCGGCAGACTATTAAAGGAAACATATCCTAATATGCTGCATATTACTTGTGTAGCACATGCTCTCCACAGAATCTGTGAATATATCAGAGACAACTTTCTGGAAGTTTATGATGAGTTTTCAGAAAAGCACCATTGAGAGTAGCTCTTTACAGGGAAAAACTTTCATCTTTGCCACTGCCTCCCTCTCCAGTAATAGACTAGATGGGGAACATGGTTGGAAACTACTAGTTTACCACATGCAGAGAATTTCGATAGTGTACAAAATTTCGTTATATGTCTTAGTCGTGTAAGCAGGTACCCTTTTCTACACTATCAAATGTTCTAGAGATGTATATATTTTTAATGAATTTGAGGCAATTCGCAGTTATATTATGATTCGTTTCTAACGCATGCCATGTTACACTCGATTTATCTAATCTAAATATCGCATAACGGGTTACTATTAAGTGTTTTGTTCGACCAACATATTTCAATTTGCAATCGCGAAAATTAATTTCATGTATACTAGATTTCTGATTCCCTCCAATTTGATCTTATGTGTTTTTTTGTTGTTATTATTTGTTTTCGGAAGTGGATTTAATATTATTGAGTTAATCAAGAGTCTTATGGACTTTTTCTTTATATCATAAAGCAGCTAGAATTATACTTTCGCTAAAAATAAAAACTCAACTCATGGCGGTTGTAGCATTTCTACTGTACTTATTCGGTTATTTTTTATTTGCTATAATTTCCCCTTTTCTAATTAGCCCTTTACTACTGCGCAGTCCAAGTTTTAACAAATATACATATTTATTAGTTCAAAACGTGATGCCATTTTTTTTGCAGCTCTACTCTTCGGAGGCCAGTTAGAAAGAGCTCCAGGACCAAACAAGAGTAAATACATAGGTTGCATAGACCCCCATTGTGATATCGTTAGTGTAATAAGAGATGCATACGAAAATGCAAGGTTCCTCTGTGATCAATACTATCTCTCCAGTCCCGACCTAATTATACGGGAAGCACAGCATAACGGTAACTATCAAAGGCGTAAATATATAACGGACATTAATGATTTTCTTGAACGTACATTGTATGTTTCAGACGTCGTAAAGGAACTGGGAATTAGAATTGTATATGTTCCATCACATTTATATCACATGTTATTCGAACTGTTCAAGAATTCCATGAGAGCAGTAATGGAATATAATTCCTCTAGTGAAGTATACCCGCCGATTACCGTCACGGTATCAAAAGGAAAGGAGGACATATGTTTAAAGGTTGGTTCTTTTTATATTATTATACTTCAAATATCGCTTTAAAATCCGGTACCATCAGCTTAATGGAATATTTAAATTGAAATGTATAATTGTTGTTGTTGAAACGTACAAAGTCTATTAGTCACCCACTACCCATGGATTGAAAGACCTTATAGATTTTGCTATTTGTATACCCAAAGTTAGTAATTTTATCAGTGGCGTGTCCGTGGGATTTGAGTTTGGAGGGGCGCACTAGAAATCAAATACCAAATGACATATAGCCAAATTGCGCGAAAAAGTATCCATTTATAACATTTATTTAAGTTGAATAAATACATAGGAATTAAAAAACATTAATACCTACAATAACGATAAAAACAATAATAATTGTAAATCAAAACGGAAAAAATCCAAAATAAGGGGCTCATTTTAAACAAAAATCCACTTACCGTAAAATTCAAGTTTGCAAAAACGAAGAGCTGGAACAGCGAAATAGTTTTTATAATGTCATAAAAAATCACTTCACAAAATAGGTAGCCACGGTTTATAAGTAGGAAAAAGAAAGAACAACATATTTACACAGATTAAACTGAACAAAATGGGTGGGTAAGTCATTTTTTAAAAATGAAATCCGCTCTGCGGTCTTTCATGGAAATGAATTTTTTTGAATTTTATTTCGTGCACTAAATTTCGATTTATGGACATCATAGCTAAAGCATTTAATATGTCATTAAGCATGGTATTTCGCAAAAATGTTTTTATGTATTTAAGCGTCGAAAAAGTGCGTTCTGCTTCGGCTGTTGTCATTGGAGTCGTCACTATAATTTTTAATATTTTCGTTGTTTCGATAAATGTTTCACTAAGGTTATTTTCCATAATAAATAAAAGAAGATTCATTGCTCCAACAATTTCTCGAGTAAATTACCTCCAACTCAGTTCTTAATCTTGATTTGCTCAACATCGGATAAAATGAACATACATCGTTTAAAACAGTCACAGGGAAATTTTTTGAAAACTCTGAATATTTATCTTTGTTAAAAAGATCAGCCGCTTGTAAATGACCCCGGTAAGAAAAGCGTTCCTTCATTTGTACTGTAATTATATCACAAACTTCTTTGGCAATAACACTTCGAAAATTATCATCCATTCGCCTTCTTTTAGATGTTGGATATTCTGATTCAAAAGTGTTTTTAAGAGAATCAATTTGATTTCTAATGACACTTTTCTCGAAAATTAGTAAGTATTTTTGCAACTGTACACTGTCCTTATTTTTTGATTGCAATTGATTATACAGTATGTCAACATGTGGCAAAATTTTATGGAAGAATTTTAACCAAAATATAAATTCGGGATCTTCCAATGCCCTTCTTAGACCGGATGCTTCATTTGAAGTAACACTTTTCTCACATCTGGTTTCAATTTCTTCGAACACTTCTACAAGCTTTTCAAGATTTTCGTGAACAAAATTAACTGTGCGAATATTATAATTCCATCTAGTGTCACCGCCCTTGGTAATCTTTTATTTATTATCTCTTGCAAAACATCGCAACGATGAGATGAGATTGAAAAAAAACAGGTATGGCCGACAGATTATTAAAAAACACGCGTACTTTTGCATTTTGTGATGCCGATTTCTGCATAATGAGGTTTAATTGATGGGCATAACAACGAATAAAATGAGCATTGGGATATTTTGTTTTAATGTGAGCTTGAACGCCTCTGTTCACACCGCTCATAACTTTTGCGCCGTCATACGTTTGACCTATTAATTTTTGAGGAGTTTTTAAAACTAGGGGGTCAATTTCATTTTCAATGCATGTTTTTAACCCATCAGCTGTTTTATCTTTCACCCTTATAAAACCCCAAAAATATTCACGGATGAAGCCTTCACAAAAATATCTTAATATTAAAACCACTTGACAATAATTTGAGATATCAGTGGTTTCATCGCATTGAATTGATAAATAGTCTACCTTTTCAATTTGCTTACAAATTTCTTCGCTACACACTTGTAACATACTGTCTAGAATTTCATTCTGGATAGTATTTGAAGTCCCTTTAAAAACGGTTGCCGTACGTAAATGTTCTTTTAGTATATTGTCCAGCTCTGCAGTGAAATGAATTAGTTCTTTAAATATTTCTTGGTTCTCAGAGGATTCACTTTCATCATGACCTCTAAGTGCTAAATCAAAAGCACTACAAAATTTCACACAACTGATTATTTTAAAATATGGCGATTTTTCTCGATCTTATTATTATGCGAAATAATACTTTCTCTGTATGCAGAGCTTAAGTGACATAATATTAACCTTACCGAGCACAGCAAAGGCAGTACAAGAATTGATGTGGACACGAGACGATTCATGTTCCCTCATTTTTTCAGGAAGATGGTGTAAATCATTGATTCCTCTTCTTGCCCAGTTGGGACCATTCTAGAGTCGACTTTATAAAAAAGCAAGCACGGAAGACAGTACAACAAATTTGTTATTTCACACCCACATATCCAGTTTTTTTTTTATAAATATCCTTTGAAAACCGACGCGTAAAAGACCGGTTTTCGGCTTTTCGTTCACAATTTTATGACAACTTTATATCTGGCAACGGCCTCCCCAGTTCTTTAATTTTAAGTTTATCGGCTAATGGCAGCCTATCAAAATTTATTTGAATAATATTATTTACGAAATTCATTATTTATTATGACTAATCACACCCGAATTATATTATACGATACGGTACGATAGTCCCCGTAGACGGCACTGAAACACTGGCCGCTAGATAACTGCACCGTAAGATATCCTAAATGTTTTTATGGAATCGTGTACTATCGGCCAATATCGGGTCACATTCACCAGGAATCTATAATGATTTATGCAGGCCGCGGCGTATTTGCGCCTTAATATAATTCTGTGGGTTCTAACAACGTTAGATAACGAAAACGGAATTCAGTTTTTTAAATTTTGAAATTTTAACTTCTTATATGAATAATAATAATAAAATGAATATTAATATTAAATATTTAAATAAACATTTAAATTAAAAATTCTAGGAGGGGCGCGCGGCTTCGCGGCCTTACACAGCTACCGCCACTGCATTTTATTGAAATATGTTCAAGTATTACAATTAAAGTAAGACTGTCGATTGTTATAAATATAATAATTTGTGTCTACAAGAATACTAAAACTGAATTTATTACCCTTACGGTTTCAATTGTACTTAATATTAATTCAGAAAAAAGCGGACAAAGTTATACTGGGTATACTTTTATAAATCGATAGCATTGATCAAAGGCATTTACAACCAGTAAGTTATATGGTGGTTGCATGCAGTACGGTATCGCTTAAGAATTTATAATTGGAAAAACCCCACATTTCATATTACAAGTGGAGAGGTTCAATTGAGTCACATCGCACGTATGAAAAATGGAAAAATGCAATTACATTTATAGAATGTAAATCCAAAATATTGTGAGTCAATTACGACGCGAATGCCAAAATTAAAAAACACCTGAAAATAAAATAATGTGCCGCCTACGGATGAGAATATCTATAAAAAAATCTCGATGGAATGTACACGCAAACATAACGCTGAAATGTTTGTGTTTGTAAAACTCTAAAGGATAACATTGTCTAGACAACCGTCGATGATATAAAACTTCAACAATGGAGTAGCTTTGTTTAATTAGGATTCAATAACCTCAATACCATTACGTACAAATATCAGCTGTAAACTCTTTTTTATGTTTAATGTAACAACTGCTGCTTCTGGAAAGAACCGATTTGTAAATAGGGAAAGCTCAGATGAGATATTCGAAGTGTTCGCCTTCAACGTGGAGATACCCGTGAATAATTGTTACAAACCCGATGAAAGAGTGCATCATGTCTAATACGCTGTGCATTATATTACGTTAATGTTTTGTTATTGTTACGAGAAGTAAAAAATATAAAATATTAATATGGATTCGTAATGTATAAAAAATACGAGTATAAAATTTACAGGTTGCAATGTTTATATTTGATAACATTATTTAGACTCCTTTGTATGCTAACTGTTCGAGAAAAGTCAGTTAAAGTTAAAAGTTTAAAGCGAGATCGACAATAATAAAATTTCTTTTTCTTGTTATTCTCTGTCAACTTTAAGAAAAATCCTCGCACAGTGGCGTGACAAAAAATTTTAATGTCTTTTTTTTCCCGCTTATGAGAGGGAATTTTGGGAAAATATTTTGGATTCTATATAATTACTTCTTTCCATTTTTCATCCGTTGTCTTTTTATTTCAAGGACACCCGGTATATATTTTTTCAGTCGGCGCCAAACAATATTGAGCAAACTTCGCTCGTGGGTGTTAATCGAATGAACTCCTCTAATTGTAAGTGCGGACGAGATATTACAAAGAATAAAGTAGATATTGAAATATGTATAAAATTTTATGATCATCTGCAATAAAGAACTTTTTAAATTAAGCCTATTATTAAAGAAATGACTAAAGACAGAGCATTCTTGGTCGGCTTACACTGGCGTAGAAGAGCGAGGGGTTTGAATAATTTAGAGCTGCTGTCGGCTCAAGCTGTGTGTCTCGTATGCTCCACTTTAGTACGTGAACAGCTATCATAATACGTAGATGTATTTACAAATGCGCGTATGTGTAATTCGAACGCGAAGCATTGAAAATGTCGAAAGTTCATAGAAATGCATCAACTCGCCTGTTTGGTAACAGAGTAAGCAGATTTTTATGGCAATTCCCAGACTTAATAAATAAAAGTAAAGTAGTGAGATGCTTAGTTTGTGAGAAAAGTTTATTATGTTGGAATCCACGTTTGTGTAGGAAACATGTTATTACAAACAGCGGCTTTGCAGGTTTCTGGTGTCGGATGTGCTTCTAGTTGTTGGAGGAATACTTCAGGGTCTTGGAAAATATCTCCACTAAAAACATCCGGCTTCAGAGGTGACACACGTGGTGTTGCAACTGATCTACAAAATTCCTGTAAAACATTGGTTAAAGATTGTATATCTGATGAGTTTTCGTTAGGCGCCACCAAATCATTCGATTTGGAATTAGAAGAGTTGTCCTGTTGTTCTTTTGACTTCACCATGTTGATTACCTTCCAATTGCAGAGATGTAAGGGCACGTGCATGATGCCAGTACTTGACCAGTACGGCGGGTAAGATGTTTCACTTACGAAGATTCTAACGAGAAGAAGTCTGATAGTTTGTGTCGATAGAACACTGGTTTAGAAAAAGGTCTGTTTTATGACCTAAGTCCTAAGAGATGTACGTAATTAAATTAAAACAATTTAATGAAATGTATATAGAAATTCCCAGGTTGTTGACGGGTCAGGTAGAAGACCAAGGGTCTCTCGGTTAGGGATATAACAAAAGAAATGCTTTCTCTTTGCACACGAATATGTACAGAAAAAATGATTTATGTTAAGTATTTTAATCGAGATATTTAAAGAAGAAAATATATTATTTAAAAACTAAATTAAAATATTCTTATATATGCGTAGCGTAACAGTAGGTATGTGCCACTTATGCAGTTGGCGCCCACGTATCAAATTGTTTGAAACTCACTTATCGTTTACAGAAACAAACCTATTGCGAATACAAGGCAGACGTCTATGGGCTATGAATCATCAATTGATCGAGTCCGCTCTCTGGTAATTAGATAGAATATAAATCCAAAATATTTTTCTAAAATTCCCACTCATAAGCGAGGAAGAAAAAATGACAAAGATATTTAAAAAACTTTTGTCCCGCCACTGTGCATTTATAAAAAGTATCAGAGATGATATCTTAAAGTTGACCGACGGTAACAAAAGTAATAGTTTTGTTATTATCTATCTCATCCGGCTGTTACATATGTAAACATACGTTATAGTATACGTGTGTGTGAGGTATTTATTATACACATTCTGTATATTTTGAATTCTTAGGCGTCGCGTAATACAATTTTCGGGGTGTTTTTAATTTCGGAGTTCGCGTCGTAATTGAGTCACAATATTTTGGATTTATACTCTACACAATTACATCTTTCCATTTATCTTCTCTTATTTCAAGGACATGCTGTATATCTGTACGTTATTTAGGAGTAAATTCGCCTATTTTTTCTTTTCTTTAATGCTTTACAATTTTCCTAGTCCTAAAACTTCCTTATAATAAGCCTATTATCACAAAAGTACAATTTAAAATGGAAGCCTTTTTTGCAACTGACTACATATTATGTATTAACAATTACTGTTATTTTTAGATGTCTGATAGAGGCGGTGGTCTCGCTAGATCAACTACCGATCATATATTCAAATACATGTACTCAACTGCCCCACAGCCTAGTAAATCTGATGCTCATACAGTTCCTTTAGCAGGATATGGGTACGGCCTGCCTATATCCAGATTATATGCAAGATATTTCCATGGGGATTTGATATTGTTATCCTGCGAAGGATACGGAACAGACGCTGTGATATATATGAAGGTAAGAGTTATTTATATTTCCAATTTTTTTTAAGATTTTGTTTTGAGGCGTCATGGTTTCTTTCGAAGTTCCTCTGAAAGAAACTATGACGTATTCTACTTTGGAAAGTGAAACGATAGATATACGACAACCGTGGCAACCTTATGATTGAATTTATTTAGCGTATATTTTCCATATTAAATATACATTTACTATTTTCGTCCTGCAGAATAATAATTATTTCGTTTAATATCTGTGTTGAACATGTTTCAGTGCGATATCGGCAAAGATCGCAGCGTAAATATTACATGAAAAAAGTGTGATCAATACACGTGAAGAATGGATCTATTTCCTTAGCGTATATTGGAAATTAATAATATTAAGAGTTTTATTTGTTCAGATAAAATGGATAAAAAATTTGATTACATAGAAAGACATTTTTTTCAATATTTAGGCTTTAATCCCAGGTACATAAATCCATGAAATTCCACTGAATATATTTAATTAAGTCCGATCTTAGTAGAAGCTTGGATATTATTTCGCTTTTCACGGACGTCTTAAGATACGACATATTGTTGGTCTTTTTTTCTATGTGCATGTTAATTTATTTATTTATAAACAGCTGCCGTATTGTGCGAAACGAAGTTTTAAGTGCGTATTATTAGAATTATTATTTTTCACGTGTTATCAAATAAATCCTTCCACCAACACAATATTTTATTTATAGAGACTAAAATATATACAGTGAGCTTCAAAATAAATACACATTTATGAACAGTAAATAATACAAATTATTTACACCACCTTTAGTAGTAAAGCCTTTGCTTTTTAAGAATGTATGCACTTCACAAGTAAAATCCAATATGTTAAAAACGAAAGTGTCATGTCAAACAATTTTGTTGCAAAAACTAGAGTTGCTAAAAGTTCAAATCTAGACCCATTAATATATGTAGTCGACTCTTCCTAAATCAACCTCTCTTTAATTTGAATTTCTTTCTAAATCGAATTCGTAATATTGTATGTCCAACTGAATAGCAATTCATTTGTAAACCCCATTATCTAATTCGAACTCCTTCAATCGAATCAAAAACTCCGACCTGTCTTCCTCTCTCTAAATCGAATATCAGTAATTCCCCTAAAAATAATGTTTTTTTGTATCGCTCATTTTACTTGATAATATTTTCTGTTAGTGCAGGTGTCTCGTTTCAAGTTCCTGCGATATTTTACGCGATACATATTCAGTTTTCTTTTGTCGGTTGCTATCGTACGCAGTTTTTAGCTGTTAAATATTCTCACAAGCATAATAAAATATTGCACATTACTGAAAAAAACGGGAATTAATAGACGCTATTGCAGAGGGCGTCAAGAAAAGTTATGCGTCTGTAAAATACGGAGTTCCCCGAAGCACCGTATCCACAATTTGGCAGAATAGAAACAAAATTCTTGAACATTTTAATAATCCCGAATGTAGTGACTAAGTAAAGTGAGTTCGCCGTTGTACATACGAATACTTACATTGACAAGGCTGTATTTATTTGGTTTAGCTCTCTAAGCGCACAAAATTTGCCATTAACCGGTCCTTTTATTAAAGAAAAGGTGGCATACAATATCGACGCACTGGGACACAAAGATTTTAATGAAAATGTGTTGGTTGAGTAAATTTAAAATAAAACATGACATTGTTGGCAAAGCCTTATGCGGCGAATCTGCATCGGTTAGTAATGTACAAACCGAATATTGGATTGAGCGAAAGCTCAATCCAATTTTCCTAGACTTATTGAATCCTCCTACAGTTCTGCCAACATATTTAATGCAGATGAAGCTGGATTATTTTTTCAGTGCCTCCCAAACAAGACTTTAGTTTCAAAAATCAGAAATGTTTTGGAGGAAAACACAGCAAAGATCGGGTCACAGTATTGCTTGGAGCTAACATGTCGGGCACGGAAAAATTAAAAGTTGTTTTAATTGGGAAAAGTGCCAATCCCCGTTGTTTCAGAGGAGTTAAATCCCTTGGATTGGATTATTACAGCAATAAAAAATCATGGATGTCTGCTTTTTGAGAAATGGTTGCTAAATCTGGATCAAAAATTCAGAAACCAGAATCATAAGATTTTTGTTGTTTTTGGATAATTGTACTAGTCATCCAAAAGACATACAGGCACGATTAAAATTTATAGCCCTTCAATATTTTCCAGCAAACAACTTCCGTTTTACAGCCCATGAACACGGGTTTATAAACAACATGAAGTTTTTTACAGAAAAAATATTTTGTTGCGCATTCTATTCATGTTTGAAGAAAATAGCAAACTTCCTAAAATAAATCTGTTAGACTGTGTACGGATTACATTGAAGGCATGTCTAACAGAGGATACAAAAAAATTGTTTCCGAAAAGCTGGGTTTACACGAAATTCAAGTTGGCACGATGAAGATTTGCTGCTCTTATCAGAACTAAGAACAAATATTATAAAGGAAGTGTGATGAATTAGAACATTTATGAAATCGACTTTTGGAACTGGGTGTGGAGGTGGAAGGAGAATCTTTCCAGAATTATGTTCGTATTGACGTTAAAGTGATAGTTAGCGATATTCCTACTGATGCAGAGATTTTGGACAGCGTTACAAGTGAAACTAAAAATCTGGATTCGAGTAGTTCGAAAGAAGAGGTCATGGGTGTTCCCCATCAAACAGATGTCCAAAGAGCACTAAGGCCCGGTTTCATAATGGAATTAATGGGAGGATTAACTTTAATTCCTAATTAAAATAAAAATATCAGTTTCATAATCCGTAATTATCTTTTAATTCTCCGTTAGTACTAATGACACCAAAATGAATAGTTAAGATTTAATGGCCTGTTTAAGTTAACCTCTATTTTGTTCGCTTTTTCAAGTGACATTTTTCGAGTCTATACCTAACTGCCGGTTTAAAGTTTATTTTGACACATTTTTTAATATGCATCATCCAAGCTCTTCAAGTTCAAGTTTGAGTTCATCTAAGGATGAATATATTGTATTTAGAAGAGGTTTCCTTCTTATTTATAAAGAAAGAAAAGATTTTTTGGGTAGTTTTAATGAAAAAGAATTTTTTGATCGTTTCCGATTAACGAAGGAAACCGTTCAAGCCTTGTTACAGTAAATGGAACCACTAATTAAAAGGGATACAAATAGGTATTATCTGACTATATATACATTTTTTTAGAAGTAACTTTAAACAAAGTTTTATAGAGGTGGATCCATACAGCCAATGCAACAGCTATTATTAACATTGAGATACTACGCCTCTGGTAATATGCAAATAGCTGTAGCAGACTTTATGGGGGTATTAAAAGCATCAGCATGCCCATTAATAAAACGAGTTTCCACAGCCATGGATTCCCTAAGCGCTCGTTACATAAATATGTTTGAAAATGCTATTGAAATGGAAAGAGCTGCAGAGAAATTTTATGCCATAGCTAGGTTTCCCAGAGTAATAGGTGCAATAGATTGTACATTGATAAAAATTGATTCACCTGGTGGTGATGATGCCGAAATATTTAGATCGAGAAAAGGTTCTTTCGCATTAAATGTACAAACTGTCAGTGATACTAAATTAAAAATTAGAAATATTGTAGCACGTTGGCCTGGAGCAACTCATGACCAAACAATTTTTAACAATAGTAGTTTAAATAGAAAATTTCAAAATGGTACTTTTGGGAGATATATTTTGGTAGGTGATAGTGGATATTCTTTAGTCATATTTAATGACTAAATTACAAGAAGCAAGAACACCAGCAGAAAACTTGTATAACGAGTCCATAATAAGAACAAGAAATGTGGTGGAGAGGCAGTATGGTGTGTGGAAACGTCGTTTCCCTATTTTGAGGGTGGGAGACTGCGACAACATGTTGACCGTGTGATTGGATATTATTGTTGCTACTGCAGTGTTGCATAACATCGCAATAGATATAAATGATTTATATCCTGAAGAAGAGGTGGAAAATATCGAAGATCTATATGATGAAAATGATAATGTTTAACATATTGTTAATAATGCCAGGCATTATTATCGACAACTTTTAATAAACGAGAACTTTGCTCAATTGTAGATATTTTATTATAATCTAATTAAAATTTTTATGACTTGTATTATATGTATACATATTTACTTATAAAAAATTAATTCCTTAAACTATATCATTGCTCTTTATTATTTACATATTTCGTAATGTTTATGGTACAATTATCTTTTGATATTCTTCACTGCAAGGTCAAGTAAAAGAAACAAGTTTCATCATTGATGTATTAGGAAAATAATTGAAATTTTTACAATTTGCTCATTACATTCGACTTGTTTTTATTTAAATAGTTAATTGACGAAGGAGATACTTGTTGAAACTTCATTATAACGCTAAGAAATGAGTAATTAAACTTCTAGTTTCAAAAATTCTTTTATTGTAAATACCACTACAATATTGTTTCGCCATACAATGGCTTCATCAGGTGGATGAAATACGGAAGTATTTTCATCCACCTGATGAAGCCATTGTATGGCGAAACAATATTGCAGTGGTATTTACAATAAAAGAATATTTGAAACTAGAAGTTTAATTACTTATTTCTTAGTGTTTTTATTTAAGTTTTTGGTGACAAAAATTGAACAATATCATTGTAAAATCTTTAAATACTTAAAAAAGTTCCAACCCTAAAAATCATGTTATTACAATTGTTTGACATAAATAGAAATGAAGCAACAATATTAAAATACTTTCAAGAAATGTATTGAAAAAAAAATTACAAAAAAAGCATACGATCAAAAATATGTACTAGTTGCACTTCATTTATTTGTCCAGCTGTACTTTATTTTTTAGCAATTCCTGGTCTAGAAGCAACATTTTCTTTACATGTTCTTCAGCATCACGTTCGCTTCTCTTGGCACGTTCTTTAGATTCCTCCTGAAAAGTGATTTCCATAATTGCTAGTTTCCTCTTATAGTAAGCAGCCTTAGCATCTCCTACTGGATTATGTGATTGTGGTCGTAGCTTTCCATTAACTTTTGCTTTTAATTTTTTGGGAGTATACTTGCTCCAGTTAGTTGTTTCAGGTTCAGAAATCTTCTAAAACCTGGAAAGACATAACATTAAAGTAAATATTAAATATATTATTATTACACTTTTTGTAATGGGTGGTGTATGTAAATAAATTGTTAAAATTGAAAAATGACAACCTACCTCTGTAACTGTACCGTTTATATTTGGCATTAGCATTTCATTACATCTACCAGTAGTAATATTTACAAGAACCTCATCACAAATTATAGCTGTTTAAAAATATATTAGTTCATACATATAATTTTCAAGACTTACATTTTCTATAGTTTCTGAAGACAAAGCTACCTCCCGAATTTCTGTAGTATTTCTGCTAGACTGTAACCTAAAAGAAACCTCTTAGCAATAAAATAATAATAAAGTATTGAAATCATTAATGGCTCATCAACTATCGTTAATAAAAGTTTGTTGTCCTCCACAACATCTATATCCATGAAATTCTGTAATTAAAAAAATTTAAAAAAATTGTATGAAATAAATATCTTGCAATACATTTGTTTGACTGTCACCATCAAATCTATTTTCAAAGCCCACCACCGTTTTGAAGTTTATAATTTTTAGAACTGCTTCTGTTATACAATCTAAATCACCAAAACCAGGGCCACCACCTGTACCTGTCCGACTAAGTTTAAGCTTAGCTACCTCTTTCCTAGCTTTTGCCTTGAGGTTGTCATATTTTGTTTTTAATTGGTCAATAGACCTAGATAGTAGGTTTTTGGCATTAAATGAAGCTGCAATTTTTTGCCAAGCGATTTCCTAGAAATATTTTGTATTTAATATTTTACTAGTTAATGTTAAACATACAAACCTTCTCTCCTAAACTTAGTTTGTTTGTGGTTTTGCACTCAATCACGTTTTTGAATTTTAAAACTTCATCTAATAACAACATTTCATCTTCTTTATTAAAATTGCATGAACGAACACGTTTCGCAGGATTCATCATAGTTTATTTATTTGCAGAAAAAATATTTTCAAATATGTCGGTTAGGTTAGTTTTCAAAACAGCTGAACGAAATTTAAACAAGAAAATAACAAGCTGGTAACTTAAATCATGTCAAAAACTTGGGGAAAATGAATTCAGGGTTGTCAACATAACTTTAATTTCCATAATTGCTGCATTAGCTAACAAATTGGTCCCCACCCTTTATGAAACTCAAACTCAAATATTTTAATGGACTGTTAATGACAGGATTAACTTTAATTCTCAATTAGATAATTCTCCGTTAAGGGTACAATTATGAAACCGGGCCTAAGTGTTTTACATTCAACTCTGGAAAAGAACAAAAATATCCCCGAAACCGTTTTCACAAACTTGCAGAAGGTAGAAGCATACTTTGACTTTGAACATCAAATATACAGCACAGTTTTGAAACAAATGAAAATTTTGGGCTTCTTTATTAAACCTCGGTAATTAATTTTTTATCATTACATTAACGTAACTGTTTGAGGTGTATGTAATATTCTGCTTTTTCTCTTTATTATACTTACATATCATTTTTATCCTCATTTATATCATTTATATATCATTTTTTGCCTCACTTTCTTTAATTCAAACTCTCCCTAATTTGAACAAATTGGAATACTACATGAGAATTCGATACATCATTTGTCAACAATTTTCCTAAGATAATTACTTCTACCATTCTACTACTTTAATGTATTGCTGATGATCTCAAAAGGATTATTGTTTTTGAAGACCATAATTCCATAGAAAGATCCAAACAAATTAACAATGTGTTGTGTAAATAATGACTCTCCTCGGTTTAATGTTAGTAAATGGAAAATTATGACTTAGTTTCGGAATAATGTAAGCATTATGGTTATGTGATAATGATTGGTAAACTTGGCAGATGCTAGACATCTGCCTTGGGACTTGGAAAAATTATCTGATAAGCTGATAATTTACTTTTCAGTAACCATATTATAGATATTTATTCTAGTTCTAGCAATTTTATAGGATTTATGATAAGAATATGAAAATATTTTCTAAATTCAGATAGGTACTATAATTTTCTTGTATAGGACTTGTTAGGAGTAAGCTGAAATACTACTGGGACATGATCTATATTATTATCTGATTAGAATCATTGCAAGAAATATTCTTAAATTGGCTTGTAAATTTCAGCGGTCGTTGTCCCTAATTTCGTTTCGAATTCCGGCGTTCCTTGGGCACTGCTTCTTTCTTTCTCTCTCATAGTTTCGTTCATTCTCGCAAAGTCATCTTCAGGACTGCTGCCGTTGAGGTTGCTGTACTGAAACTGAAAATCTGTTATAATTGGACATGGTTATATGGGACCTATTCACTGGCCGTCACTGTTAAGGTTCAGTTGTTTCCCGTATCGTTATGTTCAAATTTTAGGAGTATAAAGTAGACTTCATTTCAAGTAACAAAAACGTAAAACTTGTATATCCATATTTATTTGTTTCAAAGTTACAGATCTATGAATCTGATTGTCAGATCATGAAAAAAAATGTAATCCTAAAGTCAATACAAACTGATTTTATTTAAAAAAGTTCAATTAATAATATTTTCGAAATGTCCACCTCCTTGTTGAATGCAGGCTTGTGCCCGTAAACAGAAGAAGTACTTATCCGAATTTCATATTTGTTTTGTCGGATTTGCTCGGCAGCCAGGTGAATACGATCCAACAACTCTTCTCTTGTGTTCGAAACTTGCGCGTAGACTAAATTTTTCATGTACCCCCATAAAAAAATCAAGGGGATTAAGATCGGGCGATCTGGGTGGCCATGCAACAGGACCACCTTGACCAATCCATCTTGGATAATTGACGTTAACCCAATTTCGGACATCAATTCCGAAATGTGGTGGTGGCCCATCCATGTGAAACTACTTGTCTCGTCGAACATTCAGTGGGACATCCTCTAAAAGACTTGGCAGTTCGTCAATAAGAAATTGAAGGTAATTGTCCGCATTTAACCTTCCGGGAAGAACGACAGGACAATCAACCAGTCATCGATTAGAGCCGCCCAAACGTTAATAGAAAATTCATGTTGAAATTTAGATGGGCGTATAGGCTTTGGGATTTTCTGATGACCACCTGTGCAGGTTTCTCAGATTTGTAACACCACTTCTCGTGGACGTAGATTCATATGTGCAGAGGACTGTTCTGCAGAAATTAAAATGAAGCCGTGACTGTCTCAATATCCAGGTAGAATAAACTAGACGAGCCTGGTGGCCTGCTACAAGCAAACCGTGTCTCCTGCGATAGTGATATGGATATAAGCCCTCACGTTTTAAAATTCGCCAAACTGTCGTTCGTGGCACTCCTAGTTGTCTAGCGATTCGACGTACACTGAGAGTTGGATCCCTTGTAACAATAGCTACTGCTTCTTCCTCTAAGTCTGCTGGCAAATTTACTCCTCGGTCGAAAAGATAATCACGCAGTCCGCATTCCCGAAATTGTCTGTGTACTTCCAGAAACGTTCTGTAATGAGGAATGCGCCCATCGGGAAACCGATGTCGTAATCAATAACTGCTTGACGTGCACTGCCGTTACAGTAGCCATACACAAAATACATGTCCGCATCCTCTTTTGATGAAAATCGCTAAGGCATTTTGAATAAAGAAAACGTGTCCACTCACTAATAAGTTGTTGTATGAACTGAAACGTAATGAAATCCTTTATTAAAAAATGCAACGTTAACAGTCATCTGAACATCTGTTTATGATATTCATGGTTCAGCACTTGCGAAATAAGTAAGAATCTTCTTTATCAGAAATCAATTTCCTGTACTCTTTTTTGTAGATCTCCAAGAAATTACTGTATGCACTACGACACGTGTTTATTAATTTTAGGATAACATTTTATTACGCGACGTTAACAATCACAGGCCTGTTATTGAATCGTACAACTTTTTTTAAATAAAATCAATCAGTTTGTATTGACTTTAGGATTACATTTTTTTTCGTGATCTGACAATCACATTTATAAATCTGTAACTTTGAAACAAATAAAAATGGATATACAAGTTTTGTGTTTTTGTTACTTGAAATGAAGTCTACTTTACGCTCCTAAAATTTGAACATAACGATACGGGACACTTGTAGAAGGTTTTATCGAGTATTGTGTAAAGGATATCATGTCACGTTTGAGATTGATTACTGGGATGTTTAGGATTTCTTAGGATTCGCGGATTTTGCGGTTAAAGTAATAAGTGTTGCGAGTGGGAATCTGGACGGAATCAAATTAAATTTGGTATCCAGTTTCCAGCCTATGTTCATCAAATACAGACTCGGTTACATGCAGCGCCCTAGTAAAATGGTCGCGCGCAGCAATGCTTTGTTTCGCCAATATACTGTCACGTGAGCATGAAATCCTGTAAACAGTAGGGCTTTCTAGATGGTTGTGGTCCTTAACAGAAAAAAAAGGTGCAATAATGCGAAATGGGGATGGTTTTGATGTTAGGTTTGAGAAGGATTTGACTAATACCGTCTTTATACAGGCTGTTTCCGATTAACTTGGCCAAACTCTAAGGGCTCTTTCAGATGACGATTTTCTACCATGATTGCAATTTTGTCGTTGGTTTTTAGAACAATGCAATTTTATAATAGTGTTCTTTTTACCGATAAGTGCAGTTTTTTAAGAGATGGAATAATGAATAGGTACTCGTAATAATCATTGAAGGTTGGACGTGAATCTGCATGAAATAGCACATACTCGACATCAACAAAGATTTTCCTACAACGTTTGGGCCGGCATAGTTGACAACTATCTATTGGGACCAGTGTTTTTTTCATCGAGACTTAATGGTCAGTATTATAGGCAATTTTTAGAAGAGTTAGAAGCCTTGCTGGATGTAGTTCCACTGCAAAAACGCCAATTTTTCATGGAAGTTCATGCCAGGTGGGGCTCCTGCACGTTTTAACGTTGCTATACTAGACTTGAATACGAGGTTTCCTAATCGTTGGATTGGAAGAATTGGGCCGATTATATGGCCACCACGCTCACCTGATTGCAATCCATGTGATTTTTTCTTATGGAGACATTTAAAAAGTATCGTATATCAAACACCAATTGTAAATGCGCAAGTTCTCCGACCATGGTTTTCAATCAATTAACGATACACCTGGAATTTTTCAGCGTGCAAGACAATCGATCGCAAGACCCAGTCGATCCTGGCGCTAGTAGTATTAATTGGCGGTAGTTTTAAATATTAATTTAAAGGTAAATTTAACCACTAAATTAGGACACCGTCAAAATTTTACATTTTAAGAAAGCCTTTTCTTTAATAACATCGTTTACATTCCTTAAATCTACACCTTTTAATATTTTATTTCCGTTCTTTACCCAACATTGTATATAAAAATCTAAAATTAAATATATTAATATAGAAAATTATTATCAGGATTATTATCCAATGAAATCAGAACACAAATTCATATCGTCCGAAGTTGTACACTGCCCGATATACAGTGTGGTCAGAAAGTTTGGAACCAAGCTTATAACCGCATTATTTTACATTTTTAAGAAAAACGCTCGGACAGGTAAATTTTCTTTTTTAAAACGCCATCTTTTGACATACAATTTTTTTCTATGACGTCATTGGTTTTCGAGTGATGACGTTATCAACACTTTCTTTAAATGGCAACCATATTATTTTTTTCTCGTATTTGGTAGATCTTTATATCCACCAAATAGTGATATAAAACAATTGGTATGTTTCATCGCAATTTTTTTGATAAAATTATATAAATTTAGAAAAAAATACGAAAATTTTATTTTTGTACGAAATTAAAATTAAATTAAAAAAATACATCTGAACTTAAATTTATTGTAACAGTTAACGTAAATTTTCAAAATGGACCCCACCAACCAACTGACACTGTCCCAGCCGAGTGTAAATGCTTTGCGATCAATAGTAATCTGCGTTATTCGCTCCAGGTCAAAAGAAATTCGTCTTCCCAATCGGCCAATTACTTATTAAAAAATCTTATTTAACATTAAATAGTTTCACAAAAAAGGGCCAAAGAAGTTTAATTTATTTAAAAAATTGACATGATGTGGCAGACCATTTCTTAATTAAAATTATCGCCCAAAAATTGAAGATTTCAAAAACTAATTAAGCTTACAAAATTTACTGAAATATGTAAGTAAGTTTTTTTCACACTTCTGTCTTGTGTGAGGACTTAAATATTCTTCTTGAACAAACCGGATCGTCAAAAGCACATGTACTCATGTTACTATGCAAATACTATGCAAGATATTTCTTTATGACATTCTTGCTTCTTTTTATACAATTTATGTACAAAAATTTTAGTTTGAAATTGTTTCTATGGCGACAACATTGTTGAATTATTTACTTCTATTTTTGACGTTAAATTTTTGAGATATTGGGTAAAAATTGTTAATTTACGCTAATATAAGAAATTGAACATTTATCTGAGCGAGAAAGAATCGAAATTTTAATTATGGTTGGGTATGGGGACAGACAAAGAACGCATGCAGAAGCATGGGAATTGTTTAACCATGAACACAATGATAGACCTCCAATTACCAGGTCTACGGTGACAAAACTAGTTGGTAAGTTTACCGAAACTGAATCCGTAAAAGATCGACCACGGCAAGGTAGACCTCAAGTAGGAGAAGATGTGAAATTAAATGTGCTTCTAGAAGCAGAAGAAAGGCATCATGTTTCCACCAGACAACTTGCGTTAGCCAATCAGGTGGCTCACTCATTTGTCGTCAACTTATTTAAAAAAGAACACTATCGTCCTTACAAAGTTCAACTTGTACAGGAATTACATGAGGATGACGAAGATCGTCGACTGCAGTTCTGTGAAGACGTAATGTTACGTTGTGACTAAAATCCAAATTTCTTGGAAAATATCGTCTTTTCAGATGAAGCTACGTTCTGCCTAAATGGATCTGTTCACCGCCATAATTGCAGATATTGGTCGCAGAACAATCCGCATTGGACTCAAGCGTGTCATACTCAGCGCAGAGGAAAAGTTAACGTATGGGTTGGAATGATTGGACGACGCATTTTAGGACCATATTTTTTTGAAGGAAATTTGACTGCTGTGCAATATTTAGAATTTTTAAGATTTGAACTGGTTCCAGCGCTCGCTGTTATTTTCCCAAATCACGTGGATGGTGATGTACCCCATCCAAATATTTGGTTTCAACAAGATGGAGCGCCTCCCCATTATGGTGTAGAAGTTCGCCACTATCTTGACTAAATATTTCCCAATAAATGGATTGGACGGAGAGGCGCCATAGAATGGCCACCTCGTTCTCCTGACCTGACTCCGTTAGACTTTTTTTGTGGGGTTATTTGAAATCGAAAGTGTATTTTAACAAACCGAACAATTTAGAAGATTTAAAAGAACGAATTCGCGTAGAACTTACACAAATATCCCCAGACATAATTGAGGCGAGTATACGAAGTGTTTACACTCGACTGGGACAGTGTCAGTTGGTTGGTGGGGTCCATTTTGAAAATTTACGTTAACTGTTACAATAAATTTAAGTTCAGATGTATTTTTTTTAATTTAATTTTAATTTTGTACAAAAATAAAATTTTCGTATTTTTTTCTAAATTTATATCATTTTTTCAAAAAAATTGTGATGCAACATACCAATTGTTTTATATCACTATTTGGTGGATATAAAGATCTACCAAAAACGAGAAAAAAATAATATGGTTGCCATTTAAAGAAAGTGTTGATAACGTCATCACTAGAAAACCAATGACGCCATAGAAAAAAATTGTATGTCAAAAGATGGCGTTTTAAAAAAGAAAATTTACCTGTCCGAGCGTTTTTCCTAAAAATGTAAAATAATGCGGTTATAAGCTTGGTTCCAAACTTTATGACCACACTGTATAAAACTCGTACACTAACATGTTATCAATGTAAGCCAGGCTTATCAAATTTGACATGTCTTATTTAAATTGTCAAATTTCATTCAGTTATCTGATTGGTTGAAATGCTTAAGCTAACGTCATTGCGACTGGGAGAGCAGTTACATCGAAATTATAAAATGAATAGGGCGTGATATGGTCTCCTATAAATGTAGCGTTTGAAAGAGCTTTTAGGCAAAATGGACTTTTAAATAAAATCCCATTTAAGGAGATATTGTGAAACCGGCCGTTAGTTTTTAAAATACATTTTGTTTATTCTTCTTTCTACGAGTATTATATGTACTTTAGTGTACCATTTTGGATTAAATGTGTTCCTAAGCAATTGTATACAAACAGTTTTCTATTATTGCTAATTTTAACACACTGCGATCAGCAGTGCAAATTTATGGATGATAGTGCAAGTAACATCTTGAAAATAGGAAGTTATTCAATGAATCACGTTTTTTAGCCTTTATTGTAGTTGAATTGGATTTAGTAACTATATTTTACCATTTTTAAATCAACCACAAGGATGTAAATATAATGAAAAGAGACATCCATTTTAACGCTCACTGTATAATTAATAGCTTAAAATTGTAATTCTTGATGTTTTTTCAAACTACCAAAATTAGCGTAAATGTTTATGTCAAATAGATTTATACCGTACTCACTTCTACACAATTTGAACTTACAAATATTCTGATTTACGTTTTATGACCAACAATGTAATTTATGTTAAAACGTCCATGCTTAATCTGCATAATTAAATTCAATCGCACGCCTTCGTAGGACTAACTTACTTATTACACATTAATTTTACAGGCTCTTTCGAACGAAGCTAATGAACTTCTGCCCATCTTTAATAAAACAGCATCGAAGTTTTATCGTACCGTGGTGCCGACAGGTGATTGGTCAAATCAAGCAACGAATATTGGCAGTAGACAAATGTGCACGAATCTGAGGAAACACCAGCTGCCACAGTCAGTGCAAGAGGAGACTATGTCGGGTACGGGTGCCATTTAGCTAAAGGATTAGTTTAAGTTTAGGTATAGTTAATTTAATTTTATTGTGTAGAAGATTGATTTATAATATATATTTTTCTAATTAAAATAAAATTTAAAAATCAACCTCATTTACTGTAACAGATATTTCTGACGTGTACATATTGCTGTATATTATTTCACATTTTTATTTACTCATTTGTTATCTACCTGAATGGACGACGGTCTCTTTCGGGACAACCTGGATGATATAAAGGAATCGTCGCTCTACTTTTTAAAGATATGAAAGATCACCATCAATCACACAGGACTGTGAAAAATTCTTTTTGAAAAAGAATAGGATAATTAAGTCGAGACTGTTAGAATATCAGGTGACATACATTTAGGATTTTAGATAATATGATTTTATTATCCCAAAATTTTTAATTTGTATATTGCTGTATATAAACATTAATTCTAAATGTACAATTAAATATATGTTTATTATAATAATTTTCTTTTATTAACGACCATATTTTTAACAATGCAGTTTGCAGTTAATCAGAGAAGGGCTATAGTTCCGAATGGTCACCGCATATTTAATTAACAAACTATACAAAAATGGAAAGCTCACGTTTCGCTGATTTCCAAAATGTGTGTCTTTATGCGAAAATGAAAGGAAAATATTGAAATTAATACTTTAAAATCGCATTTTGAGGATATATTTTCCCAGTTTCACTATTTTTGTGTTGCACAAAATGAAACGTCATGTATTGACTGATCGGCAACCGCCAAATATAAATCTATACAAATTTGAAAGGTATCTTAATATATATTTTTGAAATAAAGATGTTCTAATTATTTACATTTTTTTAATTGTTTACTAATGAATTAACATTTTGAAATGGTAGCAAGTATATATTAATTACAAAAATATACTTAAATGTTATTTTAATCATCAATTATTATATTAAAAATCTCGTTTCGGATATGTGTCATTTATATACATATTTAAAGAAAAGATTAAATGGTTATAAGTATAAATAAAACAGAAATAAACAGTTTCACTAATTTATTGGTTTCTTTTTATAAAAATACATATTTAACATAAGTAATTTGATAATTCAAACATACCGGGTGTAGAATGGATTTTCGTACATAGGGATTTTACATGCAGATCTAATAATTTGCGAATATTCCCTCCCCTGATTATTTTATAGGAAAATGTTAAACACAAAAGTTGTAGAGCATTAAAAATAGTTCCCATTTTTTTCTTCTTTGCTTATTAACAGCCTCCGGGACTTCACAATTAAAGCAAAAAGAATTGAAGAAATTATACAAAATAGCAAAAGCCGTGACGTGTGACAACCAAAGTAACAAAATTCTTTCATTTAACAAAAGAATGTGACAATTTTAGTAGAGGCGTTTAAATTTGTTTTAAGCATAGGTTTTAAGTCGTTTGCAGAAAAGAAAAAACTTGCTGAAGAGATTTTAAAATTTTATTGAACGTGGTAATAAAGGTAGTTGTAGTAATAACTAAATTAAATGCTCAAACAAGTCTCTGTTGACAGCTGAGCAGTACCCCAATCCGTCGTAAAAATTTCTTCTAGTTGCGGCCAGGTGATAGTATGATATTTGACGACATTCTGCAAGTATTGCAGCTCTTAAAGCGTCCACATTTTGATACGTCCTTCCATTGTATAGCCGATCATGCAATGTGCCCCACAGAAAAAAATCATTTGGCGAAAGATCCGGAGATCTTGGAGGCCAATGAATTTCTCCACTTCGACCTATCCAGCGATTTGGGAATACATGATTTAAGTAGTCTACAACATCGCGCTGGTAATGCGCCGGACATCCATCATGTTGGTACCAAAATTCGTAATTAATTCCCAATTCGTCGATAGCTGGCCCGACTTCTTCTTGCAAAAAATTAAAATACGCAGCACCAGTTAAGCGGTCTGCAATAAAGAACGGTCCAATTATGTGAGGACCTAGTATGCCAGCCCAAACATTGACACTACCCCGGTATTGCGTATGAGTCTGCAACGTTAAATGTTCACTTTGTGTGCTCCAGTAGCGATAATTTTGTTGATTTGGTTCACCAGTTAACTGAAATCGACACTCATCGCTGAATAAAATCCTAGATAAAAAGTTTCGGTCATCATTGGCCATATCCATCATTATTTCACAAAACTGCATTCTTTTTTCTTTATCCTCCTCGAATATTTTTTGGTGATTTTCGTATTTATAAGACCGAAACCGCGGATCTTGACTCTTTAAAATTTTCTGAGCAGTAGTAAAATGAATCCCCAAATTATTACCTATTTGTCTTAAGGAGACATTTTTGTTCTCTGCAACGCTTAAGAGAACGGCATCTACCTTCTCTCTACTTGCACCAGCTGTTACTTTCTGGCACTTACATTTCTTATTAACAGTGCCGTTGGTCTCAAAGTGCCTAACAATTCTATTCAGGGTGTTCAAATTTAGAATTGGTCGCTCCGGGTAGAATCCAGCAAAAGTTGCTTGTATATCCCTAAAAGACAATCCAGAGTAGTACCATTTAATAAAGTTGACTTTCTCTTCTTGGCTATAGGAATTCATTTTAAGAATCAGCAAACTTATTTTGTTTGTCAAAACGTGACATTTATTGCTGTCAGGATTCATGGCTAGTACTATTTATCGGTTCATTCCTAATACTTTTTCTTCAAGTCTAGCAGGTGTTAGAAAATAAATAACAAAGAATTTAGATACATTTTTTTTTGTCCACAATTTTTGTGTTAAACATTTTCCTATAAAATAATCAGGGGAGGGAATATTCGCAAATTATTAGTTCTGCATGTAAAATCCCTATGTACGAAAATCCATTCTACACCTGGTATAGTATGAGTTAGTTTGCTTTTAAATGCGATTAAATACTAGAGAAAATAAATGTGCAATGGGCGGTAAGTAGCATGTTGATACGTTGGTATCTTTATTTGCATTTAAGAAGCCCACTCGCCATTATGATCACTTTGACTTATTTCCTTATATTGTATTTTAAACAAAATAAATATCAAAAAGTTATTATTATTAGAAAGCTCTTGAAAGTAAGAGTTCGTCATGTTCGTCGAGGCACTAACTCTTGAGTCATGCATAAAAAACAGCAACAAAAGAATATTCTTGATATATAAATCAACATAAATAATGCATACATATCGTTATAGCAATTATTAATTAAATTATTACATTGTCTCAATTAACAAACAAAATAACAAAAATTTGCTGGATAAAAAAATGCAAAAAATTAGCAATGCACACAAATTTAAAACAATATATCTGCATACCAACACCATCCCCACACACCAAAATAATGAAATAAAAAGAAAACCTGAATATTCAGCAAAACTGCTGAATGTTAAAATAAAACTATCCCATTTGGCAGCTGCAATAAATGCTATATGAAAATGAAACTTAGAAGTTTAAACTGTTACAAAAATAAAATTATTGAACTATTGAATACCTACAGTAATGTTACAACAAATATCTCGAAACTTCATTATAATATCAAAACAGATAAAAAAAAACCTGTCCAACTATTCTTTTGTTGCTGTTTGTTCTGTATGACCCATTCAAGAGTTAGTGCCTTGACGAACATGATCATCTTACTTTCAAGAGCTTTCTAATAATAATAACTTTTTGATATTTATTTTGTTTAAAATACTTACTTAAATGCAATTAAATATACCATCGTATCAACATATTACTTACTGCCCATTGTACATTTGTTTTCTGTAGTGTTTAATTGCATTTAAAAGCAAACTAACTTATACTATATGTTTGAATTTTGAAATTACTTATGTCAATTATGTATTTTTATAAAAATAAACCCATAAATTAGAGTGACTCTTTATTTCTGTTTTATTTATACTTATAACCATTTAATGTTTTCTTTAAATATATAAATGACAATATCCGAAACGAGATTTTTAATACAATAATTGATGATGAAATACCATTTAAGTATATTCTAGTGATTAATATATACTTACTACTATTTCAAAATGTTAATTCATCAGTAGACAATCAAAAAAAATGTAAAGAATTAGTACATCTTTATTTCAAAAATATATATTAAGATACCTTTCAAATTTGTAAAGATTTATATTTGGCGGTTACCGATCAGTTAATAAAGAAAATTGTTGGTGACGTTTCATTTTGTGTAACACAAAAGTAGTGGAAACTGGGGAAATATAACTTCAAAATACGATTTTAAAGTATTAATTTCCCAAGGCTATTTTCATATGAAGGAGGATCAGCTGCTAGAGTAGCAACTGTTTGAGATCCTCGATTTAAAAGAGAAGATTTTCGTAGTACTGAAAATACTATCAGGGCATTTTTTGTTCTAGAGAAGAAGTAGTTCTTTTCTAGAACAATAAATGTTTAATATTATGAAGAAAATAGATCCTGAAAATAAAGAACAAATACCTGTAATCGAAACAAACAGTAGTCCACATGGAAAGTCACTTTTATTATTTGGATTTTTGCAAGAAAGAATAAGAGAAAGTAAAATCAATTACAGTTGATGTAATAATAACTAAAAGGCAATACCTTGAAAAGGCCAAATTCAAATCAGAATGTAGATCTTCTTTTATTTTGGAAGGTAAGTTTTAAGAAAAAAGTGTAATTGCAGGAATGGAGCTGAAACCCTTAGAACAATCTGATAGGAAATACTTCCGTATTCCTGCAAGTTCAGCAGAAAGTGAAAGAATGTTTAGTACAGCTAGTTTAATAATAGAACAAAAGCGTGCAAGACTAAAACCGAAAAATGTTAATATGATAATGTGCCTAAATAAAAATTTAAAAAATTATAAGTAATCTCAGTAATTATTTTATTAAAATTACAAGCAAACCTTTTCCTATTAGCTAAAAACATAACTCAATGGGTTTCATTTTACTATACTTTCTAACTATTAAAGATAGGAATGTCTAAGCATTCAAAGGAAAATTATTTAGATTGCTATACAGAATGTATTAACAAATTAAAAAAAAAGTGGTACAGTAGTGAAGTTAGATGTAAAGTCAAATTTTGAACATTTTAGTATTGTGACAATGGCCGTATAACAAACCGGCAACTACATGGAAAAAAAGTATCCGAAACTATAGACAGAGATAGTTATATCCTTGTCACATTGTGCTGAGGCCTCAGTGAGAGGCAGCACTATCGACATTTAAGCGCCAAATTTAAATAAATACTATGTAAATTAAAATATTAAATTCGTATATCACGTAATTAATTTAGCAGAAAATTTAATAGAAACTGGAAAAATGATAAGAATTACTATCATTTTAACCAGTTTGTATGAAATTTTACACTAAATTAATTACAGTGTTATACATATTTTTTTGTATAGCATGTACTGTCAGTAACGCTACTTATTACAATTAAACTAGTTAATTGTAATTTGAAAATTTTAATTAAAAATAATATTGTCCATATGTTTAGATAACATAATATTAAGTTATTTACTTTGGTAAAAGTTGTAATACATAAATAATGCAATAAAGTAATATAACTAACGGGTGTTCAGAAATATTCGAAGTCAAAGTAGTCCTTGAAAATATGAAGTCATGTCTGAGATAGATTGATACATTTACTTAATAAAATTTTATAGGTTATCAAATTAGTATCAGATACTTAAGTAAAGATATACGATTTTTTGTTCAGAGCCCACTTGACTTCGAATGTTTCTGAACACCCGTTATAACAGGTACATAAAAAGTACACAAACAATTTTTTTTAAAATATTTTTATTTTATACATCAATTTGTTTTGGCAATAATATAAGTACAATACAAATATCCAAAACATACTACCTTCTTAATTAATATTTATATTCCTATTTTCTTCTTCAACAAAATGTTTTACGGTAAAATTGGAAATTCAGTAACTTTAATACTCATTATTTTATACAGGTGAGTTTTTTTGAATGTTTAGCATTGAGATCTCAGAATCTACTGGAGATAGAAAAACGCTTAAATGGGGAAAGATGCGCATTTTTACGAGTTTGATTTAAAACTGCTTTTGTTTCTCCGATAACTTTCATGGCTTATTAGATATTCAAAGAAAACTAAATTTTACGATTTTCTTTAAACATGCTTAGCATCGTTAATAGTAATTTTAGAGAAAAAGTGTTTAGACAAAAGTTTTAGATAATTTTACGCCAAATAAAACTATGTAGCTAATATTTTTTTTTCGTTCACCATTATCGAGTTATGACACAAACTTTAGTTTTTTTAAATGGAAACCATAGTTGGTTTTGACATCATTAAAAAGCTTATTTTTTGCTGATTACAATGATATAAGGTTTGATATGGTTATTTTAAAAAATAAAGATGATATAGACATTTTTATGGTTTTTATGGAAAACAATTGAATTTCGAACTGATAAAATACAAACCAAACGAAAACTTATTTTGAAATCTTATGTAGTAATAAAATGAAAACTATAAGAACTTTTATTAAGGGCACACAACATTATTAATGTTCAAAGATACCTCCATTATTATTAATACACAAATTGCACCTCTTCACAACAGAATTTGTAGCATTGCGGACTTTAAGCCTATCGATGTTATTAAAAACAACTAAGACAGCTTCTCTTAAATCGTCGATTGTTTCATATGTTCCTTTGTATACTGTGTCCTTTAGTACACCCCACAAGAAAAAATCCAAAACTAATAAATCAGGGGATCTAGCCGGCCATTCAATTGGTGCATTTCGTCCTATCCATTGATTAGGGAAGTTCAAATTTATATAATTTCTAACATTCAGTTGATTGTACGGAGGCGCTCCATCATGTTGAAACCATTGCAGCATTGCTCGGGTTCTTAAATTTAAATTATCTAACATTTCCTCGAAATCTTGTTGTAAAAAATTAAGATAACGATTGCCAGTTAGTGATCCATCAAAAATAAAAGGAGGAAGAACAGTTGATCCTATAACACCACACCAAACATTAAACCCAAATTTAATTTGTGGTCTCCTATGTTCAACGTGAAGTGGATTTGTTTGAGACCATATGTGCTCATTGTGCCTATTAAACATTCCACAATTTGTGAAACGAGATTCATCAGTCCATAATATTTTCATTGAAAAGTGTGGATCGTTTTGACACTGATCTTTAAACCATTTACAAAAAGCTATTCGTCTGATGTTATCACCTTCATGTAAAATTTGTGATACTGATAATTTGTAGGGACGAAATTTATGCTTCTTCAACACTGACAATAGTGCGTTGAGAGGAGCCCATTTCTGTTGAAATTTGTCGGGTCGATGTAGATGGATTCTGAGCGACACTTGCTAATATGTTTATTTCTCTATCTTCATCCATCCCTTTTTTTGATTTTGGTTTAACGAACGAACCATAATCTGCTAAATTATCCCATAATCTCTTAAAAGTAGGTAGCGACGGCTGACGTCGATCAAAATAATTTTCAAAATAAACTTCAGCAGCTCTAGTAGAATTTTTCTGGCACTGAATGTAACATTCAACCATATCACGCTTTTCTATGTTAGAAAATTCCATAGCCAATGCAAACTTATGATTAACGGCCGTTTGCACCACTTATAGTTAAGTTACAATTAAATTAATTAGTAGTTAATTGTCAATGTTTGACAATTAACTTGACTTAAAAGTAAAAATTAACAGCTCTCACTTCTGTGACTCAACGTGAAAGCAATGTTAGTATATTTATCTCGACTGCTCCAACGAACAGTATTGTAACTCAGATTTTTCGTTTTTTGAATTTCAAAACACCAAACATTTTTTTTTTTAAGTTTTTATCTTATAAAGTGAACAATCATAGAAATGTCTATATCATCTTTATTTTTTAAAATAACCATATCAAACCTTATATCATTATAATCAGCAAAAAATAAGCTTTTCAATGATGTCAAAACCAACTATGGTTTCCATTAAAAAAAACACAAGCTTGTGTCATAACTCGATAATGGTGAACGAAAAAAAAATGTTAGCTACATAGTTTTATTTGGCGTAAAATTATCTAAAACTTTTGTCTGAACACTTTTTCTCTAAAATTACTATTAACGATGCTAAACATGTTTAAAGAAAATCGTAAAATTTAGTTTTCTTTGAATATCTAATAAGCCATGAAAACTATTGGAGAAACAAAAGCAGTTTTAAATCAAACTCGTACAACTGCGCATCTTTCCCCATTTAAGCGTTTTTCTATCTCCAGTAGTTTCTGAGATCCCAATGCTAAACATTCAAAAAAACAGCCTGTATACTTAATTAGAATCCCGAAATAATGTAATAAGTAAAAATATTACAAGAATAATTTTGAACACCATGCTTCTTACTTTAAAGCTTGCATAGGAATATTCTTATACTAATAACAACTGTTGCTTTCTAAATAGGGTGCAATGAGTAATAAGTTATTACTCATTGCACCCTCAGCTCTAGTAATAACTAAATATAAATTTGCAAATCATGGACAAAATTTATAATTATCAATTAGGCGAAGACCTTGTGCCATAAAAGTCAAGGCTTTGGTTGCAAACTTTTCAGATTTTTCATGTCCAAAGTCTTCAAACCCTCTTATACTGTCGACAGCAGCATCATTGGATGTGTTGTTTTATGTCCATCTCATCAAAGGATATTATACTAATTTCAAATAAGCTGATCATGTTTACCGATGATTATTTCTTCAATTAATTGCATATTTGAAATTTATTTACTTAGATCTAATATAATAAATTGGCTGCACTTTAATAGAATAAGATCATTAAGCATTAATAACGTATCATTAACTAAGCTTAAAATAAACTAAACTTATAATAAACCAATGTTTTAATTTTCAATTTAAATAAAAGATAGTTTTTAAAAAGCGATGACGAGGGATGCAAAACACAATTTGCCAGTCTTTTTTTCTCGTTAAAAACTTTTTTATAATTGCATTAAAAACACATAGTTCATGTAAAGAAATAGATTTGTTAACGTCTTGATCTGTTTTCATAAAAATACTATATACGTATATGTGCAGTGAATCAGAAACATAAATATGTATTTTGAAGGTATAGAAGACAATAAAGTACCTATATAATAAACTTATTATTTTATTAAAACTATTTTCAACGTTTGATTAATGTGTTTTCTTATGTACGTTGTTAGTTGAAGAAATTCATAAGCATGATATAAATTAATTGCCTTATATTTGAAATGTCTATTCTCGAGTTAAAATTCCCGGTATCATCGCAGTATGCGCCGAGCCTTGTCCTTTTTAGTGTAGTTTTGCATTTCTTATTAGAGATGCAAAACTACACTACTAAATTCATAAGTCAAATAATACGTGCTATTTTACGTATTATCTTGCCTTGAGAGAATATCGATTGCCCGTTTCATATAAAATGTAGTAGTTTGCCATAATTTTATACTAACAAGAGATAATAATTTAACGTTTATCGTTAAACGTCAACTTTCAATAATTTCATGTATAATCTCAATTTTAACCTCTACGTCATCCGATCCAAAATAAATATTGAACAATTATTTTTGACCAGTTATTTAATACATACTTGATTTTCATAAATCATAACCTATGTACCTATACTTATGAATACACTTCACTTGGTATTTAATAAATTTTAAAACTTCTAGTGTTGCCGCTTCGCTTTTAATTTACATTTCCAGCAATTAAAATCGGCGTTTCTCTTAACATGCAAATTTTACACGATCTTTTCTTTAAACAAGAATCAACTCGTGTTAAACTTGAATTAAACAAACAAAAAACTTCGAAATGGTTTTGATCTAAAGGTGATTGATTACATATTTATATAAAATTAAAGCAAATATTTCCAGAAATGCTCTTATTGGAATCTACACACAATACAATTTAGACTCGGATTTTATCGGAATCCAAAAGTTATAGATAGAATGCCATGAAGTGTCAGTTCAAAAAAAGTATTTGAAATGCAGCGACTAACCGAGTTTGTAGTTAAAACTTGTTATAAAAATAATTTGCTAATTCGTAATACAATATTATGTTTTATCTAGTTTTACGATTATTTAATGTAGATATTTGTTGTGAATGTTGTGATAGCTTATGGTCAGCGGTTGATTGAATGTTAGATTTTCATAAATCGTAATCGTAACCAAGGTATATATTTTATATCGTATGCTCACAAATTTCACCTTTAATTTAGTCATGTTTGCCATCCGCCTGCCTGCTAATATATCTTTTCGCATATGTGTGTGAGTATTAATTGTAGTAATTTTTTAGAGATGTACAGACAGACAGTTTAAATCATATAACAACGAATTACCATGGTTTAATTGTTTGCATTAGAGTTACCAATGCTTTTTTCATTTTGGTTAGCAATATTATTATGTCATTATTACAGTGGACCAATTCTGAGCGAAAGCAGAGGCGTGACTTTCAAACTTACTTAAAATACACTCATTTCTTGCGTCTTCTATCGAACATAGCTGTGCAACATTATTAAATACACAGAATATACTTTCCTGCTGCTATTATACGTGTACACACGATGACCGTGAACAACATACCAAGCACTAAGTAATCGTAAACCAATTCGTTAGTCACGCCTATGCTTTCGCTACGGCTTGGTCCACTCTAGTCATTATTCACTGATTTAGAATTTAGATATGTGGATATGTGGACGTTAATAGGTATATTTATATTTCTCCTACCAATAACATTTCTATTCGTTCGAAAATCCATGTTTAACGTTAATTTTTTTAGTTACGTCACAAAAAAAAGTGGCAACCGGTGTATCACGTGATATTCAAACAAGAATGAACGCGTCGAAAGTTTAGAGATTCGATGTAAAATATTGTACACCTAACGTATACTATAGGTCGTTTCACGACTTTCACGTTCACGATGAAATGTATATTCTTAGGGGGATATTTTACATCTCATTTTCTCTTTAAGAAATTACAATAACGGTTACTTTTTCTATCACTCTATTTTGATTAGTTTGATCATTTTGAGCATCATGACTATTTTCAGCATTTTCAGTATTTTGAGCAGTTTGATCATTTTGAGCATTTTAGGTATTTTGGACATTTTGAGCATTTTAATAATTTTGAGCACTAAGTATTTTGGACATTTTGATCATTTTAAGCATTAAGATCATTTTGAGCATTTTAGGTATTTTGGACATTTTGAGCATTTTGAACATTTCGATCATTTCAATCATTTTAAGCATTTTGAGTATTTGGGACATTTTGAACATTTAGAGTATTTTGAGCATCATGAGTATTTTCAGTATTTTGAGCATTTTAATCATTTTGAGCGCTTTAAGTATTTTGGGCATTTTGATTATTTTGAGCATCTTGAGCGTTTTCAGAATTTTGAGCATATTTATCATTTTGAGCATTTTAAGTATGTTGGACATTTTGAGTATTTTGGACATCTTAAGCATTTTTAGGATTTTAATTATTTTGAGCGTTTTGAGCAATAATACAATGAGCATTTGATGTATTTTGTACATTTTGAACATTTTGAGCACCTAAAACGTTTTCAGTATTTTCAACGTTTTGATGATTTTGAGCATTTTAAGTATTTTGAGCATTTTGAACATTTTGAGCATTCAGATCGGTTTTAACATTTTGAGCATTTTGATAGTTTCTTTTATCGTTTTGAACATTTTAATTATTTTGAGTATTTTGAGCATCTTGAGGTTTTTGAGCATTTTAATCATTTTGAGTATTTTGGGCACATAGAACATTTTGAGCACTTTGATCATTTTGATTATTTTTTTTACTTTGATACTTTGATTCTTGTGCATATTCATTTTACATCAGCACGAGTTTAACGTTCGGTACCGGCATTCGTCTTATTGGCCTCGTTATATCAGTAATCGTGTAATCGGTATTATTTGCCTCGCAGAATTAGTAATGATATTCATTGAATTCGCGGAAATATTAAAACAAACTGCATAAATTTTATCAAATCGTATTACAATATTGTATGTAATGTGGCGTATATGATGGGTGAGTATTAAAATGATATGGGCAAACAAGAAAATGAACTTTAATATATTACATATATTAATGTTCTTTGCGACAGCATGTAACAATAGATAAAGTGTAAACTAATAAAATTATGTTTACTGTTGACGGATAAAAATACATGTTTTACCTTTTCAACTTTTAACATAGCTAATCGTATTTTGTTGGCACTTTACTTATTATAGGTATGCTGTCGTAAAACCCTTCCTCACATTAGTTTAATTTGCAAATATATTTTATTACATAATATGTTGTACCTATTCGGTACAACTTAATAATTACCGTTACTTTGGCCTGGACGAAGCACACCAATTGAGTGGCGAAATATTGTCTAAAAATAGGCAACTAAAAGAGTATTTACAATTTTCCACAATACAACCAAATATCTAATCGATACTATCAAATCAAATGATATTTTAAATCTGAATCGTGTATCGTGTGATTTGTCTATATTACAGTTTTGTATTTATTGGCAAATATGCAATGACATAACTTACCATTAACTAAGCTTAAAATAAACTAAATTTATAATAAACCAATGTTTTAATTTTCAATTTAAATAAAAGATAGTTTTTAAAAAGCGATGACGAGGGATGCAAAACACAATTTGCCAGTCTTTTTTTCTCTTTAAAAACGTTTTTATAATTGCATTAAAAACACATAGTTCATGTAAAGAAATAGATTTGTATAATTGTTCAATATTTATGTTGGATCGGATGACGTAGAGGTTGATCAAAATCACCAAAACGTCGAAAATACTGAAAACGTTTTAGGTGATCAAAATGTTCAAAATGTACAAAATACTTAAAATGCTCAAAATGATATTGCTCGAAATGCTCAAAATAATTAAAATCCTAAAAATACTGAAAATGCTCATGATGTCCAAAATATACTCAAAATGTTCAAAATTCTCAAAATGTCCAACATACTTAAAATACAAAATAATACAAATCTGTATAAAAACAAATTTGTATCTGTATATGCATGGACACACAGTACGTATTTACCAGCTTTTGCTTCAACTACCAGACGCATCGTTTCTGTGTAACCACTTTGTCAATGATAGGTGATGAACTCACAGTAATATGCGTATTTTTCTTCTCCTGTAATAGCTTAGCTATTCGAGAAGAAACACTTTGCACCGGCGTGGTCGGTTTTGTCCGTCAGATGGCTTGAGGTTATCTGATGTCTTCGGATAGGACAAAACTTGCTACATGACCGCAAGTGTACCTACAGTCTTTTGTCTTCGTAAACCTATCACTGACAAAGTGGCTACACAGAAACGCATGCGTCTGGTAGTTGAAGCAAAAGCTGGTAAATACGTACTGTGTGTCCATGCATATACAGATACAAATTTGTTTTTATACAGATTTGTATTATTTTGTATCAAAGCTTGATGTGAATTGTCGCATGACATGCAATTTGTTTTTTGCTATACGTAAAATGCTCAAAATGATAAAAATGCTCAAAATTCTGAAAACGCTCAAGATGCTCAAAATACTCAAAATGCCTAAAATACTCAAAATGCCCAAAATACTTAAAGTGCTCAAAATGATTAAAATGCTGAAAATACTGAAAATGATCATGATGCTCAAAATACTCTAAATGTTCAAAATGCTCAAAATGTCCCAAATACTTAAAATGCTTAAAATGATCGAAATGATCGAAATGTTCAAAATGCTCAAAATGTCCAAAATACCTAAAATGCTCAAAATTATTAAAATTCTCAAAATACTGAAAATGCTCAAGATGCTCAAAATACTCAAATGCTCAGTGTCCAAAATACTTAAAATGCTCAAAATGTCAAAAATACCTAAAATGCTCAAAATGATCAAACTGCTCAAAATACTGAAAATGCTGAAAATAGTCATGATGCTCAAAATGATCAAACTAATCAAAATAGAGTGATAGAAAAAGTAACCGTTATTGTAATTTCTTAAAGAGAAAATGAAATGTATAATATCCCCCTAAGAATATACATTGTATCGTGAACGTGAAACGACCTATAGTAAACGTTAGGTGTACAATATCTTACATCGAATCTCTAAACTTTCGACGCGTTCATTCTTGTTTGAATATCACGTGATACACCGGTTGCCACTTTTTTTGTGACGTAACTAAAAAAATTAACATTAAACATGGATTTTCGAACGAATAGAAATGTTATTGGTAGGAGAAATATAAATATACCTATTAACGTCCACATATCCACATATCTAAATTCTAAATCAGTGAATGATGACATAATAATATTTCTAACCAAAATGAAAAATCATTGGTAACTCTAATGCAAACAATTAAACCATGGTAATTCGTTGTTAAATGATTTAAGCGGTCTGTCTGTACATCGCTAAAAAATTACTACAATTAATACTCACACACATATGCGAAAAGATATATTAGCAGGCAGGCGGATGGCAAACATGACTAAATTAAAGGTGAAATTTGTGAGCATACGATATAAAATATATACCTTGGTTACGATTACGATTTATGAAAATCTAACATTCAATCAACCGCTGACCATAAGCTATCACAACATTCACAACAAATATCTACATTAAATAATCGTAAAACTAGATAAAACATAATATTGTATTACGAATTAGCAAATTATTTTTATAACAAGTTTTAACTACAAACTCGGTCAGTCGCTGCATTTCAAATACTTTTTTGAACTCGCACTTCATGGCATTCTATCTATAACTTTTGGATTCCGATAAAATCCGAGTCTAAATTGTATTGTGTGTAGATTCCAATAAGAGCATTTCTGGAAATATTTGCTTTAATTTTATATAAATATGTAATCAATCACCTTTAGATCAAAACCATTTCGAAGTTTTTTGTTTGTTTAATTCAAGTTTAAAACGAGTTGATTCTTGTTTAAAGAAAAGATCGTGTAAAATTTGCATGTTAAGAGGAACGCCGATTTTAATTGCTGGAAATGTAAATTAAAAGCGAAGCGGCAACATTAGAAGTTTTAAAATTTATTAAATACCAAGTGAAGTGTATTCATAAGTATAGGTACATAGGTTATGATTAGAGAACGGACATTCTTACCACATGACTAAGTTCTCCGAATCAATAGCCGTTGTCCATTGTTAACGCTGCGAAAAATCAGGTGGCCGAGAAAATCAATATTAATATTCGTAATATTCCTTTACATAAATTGGACAATCCGATATTTCAAGAATTCCTGAAAACTTATTGCAAAGTCGATGATAAACCCATTTATGTACCCAGTTCCTCAACTCTACGCAAGAAATACATCAACGAAATTTATGAAGATGTTACCGATGGTATTAGAAAGGAGTTGAAAAACCAAAATCTTCGGGTCTCTGTTGATGAAACTACCGACACGAAGGGCCGTCAGGTTGCTAATTTGATTATTGGAACCTTAAATGGTTCAACTCAATCTAAAAGACATTTAATTAATGTAGGTAATTTAGACAAAACAAATCATGTTACCATAGCCAGGTTTATTAATGAGTCCTTAGCGAATTTCTGTGTACCCGGCAAAGTACCTTTTGAAAAATTTCTGTTAATGGTAACTGACGCCGCTTTGTATATGTTAAAATCAGCTCAAAGTCTGAAAATTTTTTTTCCCAATTTAATCCATTGTACTTGTTTGGCTCATGGTTTAAATAGGGTTGCTGAAAAAGTTAGATTAGAGTTTCCAGATGTAAATAATTTAATTAGTAATATCAAAAAAGTATTTTTAAAAGCGCCCTTACGAGTGCAATTATATAACGAAATGCTTCCCGGCATTCCATTGCCACCAGAACCTATCTTAACAAGATGGGGAACATGGCTTAAAGTGCTGTGTTTCTTGCCGATAATTACGAAGGCATAAAAAATGTTGTAACTCAATTTGATTCAGCAACCAGTCTTGCCATAGAAAAGTGTAACGTAATTTTCAATAATTCGACAATACAAAATCAGCTATCATATATTAAATCTAATTTTGCGATAATTGAGCAGGCAATTACTAGATTAGAAGATAGAAATTTATCTTTAAATGATGGTGTTGGCATTGTACATGATATTGAAGAGAAAATTGGAAAAGTCAACGGATTGACTGGAAAAAGAATTAAAGAAAAATTAGCCGCAATTCTAAGCAAAAATGGAGGTTTTGTTACATTAAAATCTATAAATAATGTAATTAATGGCAATTTTAATTAAGCCCCTCATTAATACCTAGTTTTAAGAATGCACTGATCACATCTTGCGATGTTGAAAGAACATTTTCCCAATATAAACATATATGTGCTTACAGATCGTAGACATAATTTAACTATGGAAAATTTAAAGAAATATATGGTTATTTATTGTAATAAATAAATATATAATTTGTAAATACGACAATTTATTGTAATAAATAAATATACAATTTGTAAATACGACAAATGAATTTTAATTTCCCAAAACATAATAAATAAATGCACATCATAAGTGCATATTGCATATTGTAAGTGCATATTTAGAGATTTTTTAAGTGCATATTGCATGCATATTTGGCAAACTTTTTAGTGCATATTTTCCAGTCTCTAGTTATGATTTATGAAAATTAAATATGTACATATTTAATAACTGGTCAAAAATAATTGTTCAATATTTATGTTGGATCGGATGACGTAGAGATTAAAATTGAGATTATATATGAAATTATTGAAAGTTGATGTTTAACAATAAACGTTAAATTATTTTCTCTTGTTGTTAGTATAAAATTATGGCAAACTACTGCATTTTATATTAAACGGGCAATCGATATTCTCTCAAGGCAAGATAATACGTAAAATAGCACGTATTATTTGACTTGAATATTTAGTAGTGTAGTTTTGCATCGGTAATAAGAAATGCAAAACTTACACTAAAAGGGACAAGCCTCGGAGCATACTGCGATGATACCGGTATATTTTTAAAATACACAAACTGGAGAAAATAGACACTTCAAATATAAGACTCTTCAACTAACAAGGTACCAGTGGCGGCTGGCGCTTAAGCGCTGCAGTGCTGCAGAGCTCCCAAAAAATTGGGCGGGCGAACCTGTTTTAGTTATAACTAGAGCTGAGGATGTTTGCGGTATAACCATGGTTATATCATGTAACCATAGTAAATTACTATGGTTATATGATATAACCATGGTTATACCGCAAACATCCTCAGCTCTAGTTATAGTAATTTACTATGGTTACATGATATAACCATGGTTATACCGCAAACATCCTCAGCTCTAGTTATAACTAGTTTTCTTTTACATAATTTTTCCGACATTTCTGATGTTTATAAAAGCGATATTGTTGTGAAAATTCTCCCCCTGTATATCAAAAAATTTGCATATTTTTCTACATCATCCTGTAGAGGACATCAAACCCTATAATTTGACACCTCAATCATCAAAATCCGATCAGTAGAAGCCGAGATATACGCTTCCGAAATTCCAACACTAACGCCGGTTATATATATGTAGTATATGTATTATCAAATAATATACAATAGGCGACCAGTGGAATAACCAACCTAATTCGCGCGATCGCTCACTTGTTCCTTATCTGGTCCACACGTACGGGCGCTCAGAGCTCTTTCCAACACCCGCGCGCACCGCGCTACCCCCGCGGATGTCTAAAACCAATGGGTAATTTTATAAGGCATCTGTGCTGCATTCGCTCCAGCGCTGTCATATGATTTGGTATAGGTATTAAATATTTTCGCGTGTTTTTTTACTGTGCGGCAAGTTTTACGTAAAAAGAATATTAGAGTGCGCGTGCTTGTTTTTGTTTTTTGTTGACAATTTATATAAACTCTGTGTATTATGGAGGTGGTCTTTAATTTAATTAATGCGAAGAGATTCTTTAAATATTCATTCGAAGAAAAGCTAAAATTAAAAGCAAATGGTAGGCCATTAGTAGATATCACTATTGAAAAAACTGGTGTAAGTAGAGGGAAAAGTTATACACGTAAATTTAGTAGCGATATTTATTCAAAAAACGATTGGATTTGTGGATGCAACAAAAAAAATGCTTTGTATTGTTTTCCCTGTTTACTTTTTGGTGGCGATAAAGCTTGGACGGAAATAGGGGTCACGGATCTAGAGCACTTGAGTTTGAAAATAAAAAGAAATGAGAATTCTAAAAGCCATCTTCATAATTGTATGGAACTTGCGTTACTAGGGTCAACTAATATTATGGCTCAACTTGATTCTGCTTATTGGGTAAATATACAGAGACATAATGAAAATGTGTCAAAGAATCGTTATATTTTATCAAAAATTATTAATTGTATAAAATTTTGTGGAGCTTTTGAATTGGCCCTTCGGGGACATGATGAGAGCGATACTTCCGAGAATCCGGGGATATTTCGTGGACTTATTAATTTTTCGGCTGAATTAGATGCAACTCTAAGTGAGCACCTAAAAAATTGTTCGGTATTTAAAGGCACTTCCAAAGAAATACAGAATGATCTGTTACAGTGCATACTTGAAGTCTGCCAAGAACAAATAATTGAGGAAATTAATAATTCTCCGTTTTTGGCGATCATGGCGGACGAAACAACGGATGTTGCTGCAAAAACTCAAATGGTAGTTATTATTAGATATGTTCGTGATGGTGAGCCAATTGAACGTTTTTGGAACTACGTCATTCCTGAAAAATGTGATGCAGAAACACTTAGCAAAACAATTTTAAGTGTCATAGATGCTTTAATTCAAAATTCACCTAACAAACTGATTGCACAGAGTTATGATGGAGCAGCGGTGATGAGCGGACAACACGCAGGCGTTCAAGCATTGATTAAAAAAAAGTACCCTTTTGCGCACTATGTACATTGCTATGCCCATCAATTAAATTTAATTATATCTAAAGCTGCTTCTGCAAATTCGCAAGTACGTGTATTTTTTGGAAATCTACAAGACATTCCTGGCTTTTTCAATAATTCACCCCAACGAGTAGAAGTGTTAAACAAGATTGTAAACAGAAGGATCCCCCACGGCGCTACAACCCGTTGGAATTTTAATATCAGGACCATTAATGTTGTGTACGAAAATAGGGCCTCTCTCATTGAGTGTATGGAAGAAATAGAAGAACAATTCTCCAACAACACAGTCTGTAGTGCAGCCGCCTCTATTCGCCGTACATTAAATGATCCGATCTTCAATTTTTGGCTGACTTTTTTCCATCATGTAATGCCCCATGTAGATATCCTGTTTAATCAATTGCAGCAAAGAAAAATTGAACCCACTCTAGTTAAAGACGCTTTCGAAAATTTTGAACGCAGTATAGGCCAAGTTCGAAATAATATTGACAACATCATAAGTGAAGTATCAGATTTAATAAGCGATGAGCCACCACCAGAAAAACGCAAACGTCCAAATAACAGCAGATTTAATCATCGAATTTCGGCTTTAGAGGTGTGTGATGTTATTCTAAATTGTGCAAAAGATCGATTTCATTTTAAAGAGCATCTAGTAGTGGCATCACTTTTTTTTCGGAATGCTTTGGAGAGTATTGCAGTAAATTTCCTGAGGACAAACTCACTTCCGCATGCTCCTATTATCCCACCCCTGATAAAGAAAGATTACGAGCTGAATTGTCTGTTATTTACTCAAGAACTGATTGTAGATCTTTAAAAGGCGCACTACCTCTTCTAAAATTTTTAATAAAAAACAATCTGGGAGATACGTTGAAGGAGACTAGAAAATTATTAGAAATTGTAATAACAACTCCCATGGCAACATCAGAGGCCGAACGATGCTTTTCAACACTAAATCGAATTAAGACGTTTCTCAGAAATTCAATGACCGAATATCGTTTAACATCTCTTTCCATGCTATCTATCGAAAAAAAGTTTATCTCCGAAATAGACAATTTTAATGACAAAGTGATAACAAAATTTGCAAATCGAAAAGAACGTAGAATAGATTTAATTTATAAGAAATAATTTGTTAGTAAAGTAGTGCTTAGTGACTCTTACTTTTTCGTGTGACAATTGACAATCGTTCCAGAAATCCATTACTTCAGTGCGGCAGGCGAAGAAAGCACGATAAGATCGATGGGAGACAACCTCTTACTGCCCGTGCAAGGTAAATTTTTTTGTAAAACTTGCAGAACACCTTAAAATTTTTAGCACGAGCCGCCACTGCAAGGTACATAAGAAAACACATTAATCAAACTTTGAAAATACTTTAAATCAATAATAAGTTTATTATATAGGTACTTTATTCTCTTCTATTCCTTTAATATCCCCTAGTAATAACTCCATAGGTATTTTTTTCGAATTGATAACAATAACTTTCTATATAGAAACAATACAGATTAAATATATATGGACATAAGAAAATTAAAAAACAAAACATATATTCAAAGACAAACCATTACAAATACTGCATTTACAATTCCACAAATCGGTTACTTAACCCTTTCAATAAGGGTGTATTTATTTAAATAGCGCTTTTCAGATATATTGCTCACTGCTACGTTAGGTAGCTCACTTCACTAAAGGCGTAGCCACGGCTTGTTATGCTTCGAGTTTGCATTTTTGGACACAGGATAGAGGACAGAGGTGCACAAATGATATGCAAAACTGCCCCTTATCTCTTGCGATATACATGTCGCACTAATTGCACTATCTTTTATATGTAACTTAATGATGTTTTCGAAATTAAGTATATCTGGTTAAATACACAACGCAAAATCTTATGACGCGTCTTCCATTCATAGTCTAGAAGTGCCACCCACACTCCATAGTCCAAAAATCCAGGCATTCTTTCTCGGACCTCCCCCCAAAATTATTTTAGAAGAATCCACAAGTTATACATAACTTAGATAGTAAGTTGTGCATATGTGTATCTTTGTGCAACTGCATGTATACATATACCTAGCTGAACAACAGCATGATGTCATCCACTTAAAGGGAATACAATTTCTCTATACTATATATTTGATTTATATTACTAGAGATCGACATTCCCAAAAAATAAGCATTTGTATGGGATCCTAGTTGATATGGAGCGTTTATAGGATACGCACGTTCACACTAAAGAAATTATTAATATTATCATGCAAATACAATTGCCGCATTATAAGAATAATAAGTAATTAAATTACTATTGAACGGAAAAAGGTGATGTAATCGACAGAGTAACTGCATTGTATAAAGTTGATCAAAGAACCTTTGATCTGATTCACAAAGTGTAGACGTAAATATTCCACTGGTCGATTACCAGCAATAAAGTTTGTTTGTATAAGAATTCGAATCTATCTTTTCCAATAGGGTAAAATATTTCTACTTCATACCTACAATTTTAAACATGCATTAATTAATATGTATATATATTTAAACAATAATATAAAATGTGACAAATTAATTAACTGAATAACGCACATTTAAAATAATTTTATATAGTTAAAAATATTTTTATATTTGCCTAATTCAACTTTTCTTTCAATTTCTTCCGGAGTTTTCTAAAAGATGATTCCTACTTACAGGAATGTCAAACGGGACGCCTCCTTATCCCATGCCCAATATGTCGGCCGACTTTTTCAACAAATGTGAAATCGTTGGATAAATTAACTCATCTATATGAGATAAATATTGTACATAATAATAATACTTGTAACTGAGATCATATAGTTTTGTTTTTCTGTTCTATGTAATATTTAATTCCTTAACAAATAAAATTTGTTTAACAAAATAGATTGTTTTATTTAACCTAACAAAATAAAGTGAATTTACTTCTACGCTCAATCAAATTGAAGCTGGATTCGTGTAGATTAAGAATATGTACAGTTTGTTGGGCCAAAAACGTATAGCAATCCAGAAATTGTGTATCAGAATATCGAAAATCGCCGCAAGGGGTCTAGCGATTTTGTCTCTTTTCTATTCGAAATCATTTAAGAAAGTCAAATACCTATATAGTCTTGAGTCCGAAGTTATGGTCCGCTTAAAATACGTCTGCATTTTTGCTAACTTTGGAGATTTCTGGAAGGTAAACTATGAGTTTTACCGCAATTTAAATGACAGTGTCGTCTTTAGGAGGCAAAATTACATAAGCGTGCCAAATTAGAAAGAAATCGATGAGTTCGAAATTCAAACTAAGGTTAACAAAACCCATTGGAAATTTTCGATTCTCGGTCGACTTGGTGAACATGTCAAATCAAAATGTCAAATTTTTTATATATTAATTCGACTGAGTAGAAAACGAATCCGTCGTTAATTTTCACGAGGCCTAAGATATTGAAAACTCAACCGCGGAAATTGTAAGGTTCGGAAGAAATAAAATCCCGAAGATAGGAGAAATTCGTGGAGATTCAAATGAACTTTGAAGTTGGATAGCTGGTGAAGGACAAGAGAACCCGCATTTTTGATTAGGGATTCATAATTTGCACGTTGAGACGAGCGATATGATGTTGATAAAGCATGTTTTGGATTATTTAAAGATTAAAATTTTAAATAATTCGAAATATGTGGCGACATCTTCTGGAGAATCGCTGAACTACTGGTACGGATCAAGTCATTGATTTCAATCTGAAATTGAGCCTCGCTGCAGTTTGGATAATGCTGGTTAGATGGCGCGACGGCCGAATTTGTAAATTAATTTTTAAATATTTAATTATAATCTCGTAATCGAATAGCGAATAGCATTTTTCGCAGATTGAATAGCAGTTATAATAATTGATTTTTATAATATATTTTTAAAGGTGTAATGTGGTATAAATGCAATATTTGAAAAAATATGATGTTTTGAATTTCCAAAGGACAGGTTAAATTGAGGCTGGATTCGTGTACGCACCAAGTCATTGGTTGCAAAATGCGATTGTCATCGCTGCAGTTTGGACACTGCTGGTTAGATGGCGCCTCGGTCGAATTACTAAATTAATTTCTAAATATTATTTAATTATATTCTCGTAAATGAATAGTATTTTTCTCAAATAGAATAACAGTTATAATAATCAATCTTTAAAATATATTTTTAAAGGCGTAATGTGGTATAAATGCAATATTTGAAAAAATCTGATGTTTTGAATTTTGAAAGAACGGGATTTCTCCTACCTTCAATTGAGGCTGGATTCCTGTAGATTAAGAATAAGTATGTATAGTTATGTATAGTATTAAAACTAATAAATAAAACACACTTAAGATGTTTTAGATTTACACTTTATTAATAAAATAATGACAGCTGTTTCGCTAAAAATTTAAATAATTCGAAATATGTGGCGCCATCTTCTGTAGAATTGCTGAACTACTAGTACAGAGCAACTCATTGGTTTCAAACTGAAATTGTGCCTCACCGCAGTTTGGACACTGCTTGTTAGATGGCGCCACGGTGTAATTTGTAAACTAATTTTTAAATATTGTTTAAATATATTCTCGTAATTGAAAAGTATTATTCGCAAATTGAGTACAGTTATAATAATTGATTTTTATAATATATTTTTAAAGGCGTAATGAATATTTGAAAAAATTGGATGTTTTGAATATCGAAAGAAGGGGATCTCTCCTACCTTATATTGAGACTGTATTCGTGTAAGGCAAGCATTGGTTTCAAACTGAAATTGTGCCTCGCTGCAGTTAGGATACTGCTGGTTAGTTGGCGCCAAGGTCGAATTTATAATTAATTTTTAAATATTATTAATTATATTCTTGTAATTGACAGTATTTTTCACAGATTGAATAACAGTTATAATAATTGGTTTTTAAAATATATTTTTAAAGGCGCAATGTGGTATAAATGCAATATTTGAAAAAATCGGATGCTTTGAATTTCGAATGAAGCGATTCTCCCTACGTCAAATTGAAGCTGGATTCGTGTATAGCAAGTCATTGGTTGCAAACTAGAATGTGCCTCGCTGCAGTTTGGACAGTGCTGGTTAGACGGCGCCACGGTCGAATATGTAAAGGTGTTCAGAAACATTCGAAGTCAAAGTAGTCCTTGAAAATATGAAGTCATGTCTGAGATATATTGATTTTTGACAGACAAAAGTTGACATTTAATAATTTTTACAAATCAGATACTTAAGTAAAGATATACGATTTTTTGTTCAGAGCCCACTTGACTTCGAATGTTTCTGAACACCCGTTATATTAATTTTTAAATATTATTAATTATATTCTCATGAATGAATTTTTTCGCAAATCGAATAACGGTTATAATACAATTATTTATTATATTCTGAAACAGAAATAAGAAAAACACCCTAACCACAATATATATTAATAAGTACAATAGACGTATTTCGGCAACTAAGCTGCCATCTTCAGTAGAATAACCCTAAAAAGTGAAAAATGTAAAACGTAGCGTTTTTGGCAAAGGTAAACCTTAGAAGATATGCTCTTCACCAAATCGCCGGTGGGATAACACTAAATTCCTAACATCGAAGTCACAGTTACATACTACTTAAACCTAGCGTGAAATTTGGGGAACCGTGAAGCGTGAAAACATGAAGCGTAAAAAAAATATCTTCTAAGGTTTACCTTAGCCAAAAACGCTACGTTTAACATTATTCAGTTTTTAAAGTTATTCTACTGAAGATGGCAACTTAGAGATGCCGAAATACGCACATAGTATTTATTGATATATATTGTGGTTAGGGTGTTTTTCTTATTTCTGTTTCAGATTACAAGCCATAGTCTACACCAATTTCGGATTTATTATATTATTTATTATTATAAAAACAATATTTTTAAAATATATTTTCAAAGGCGTAGTGGTTTGGCTCGGGATGTCTCGGGTTGGATCGGGTGATCAAGTTGGCTCGGGTATTCACGCTTCACGGTTCCCTAAATTTCACGCTTCACGGTTCCCTAAATTTCACGCTAGGTTTAAGTAGTATATAAGTGTTATTTCGATGTAAAGAATTTAGTGTTATCCCACTGGCGATTTGGTGAAGAGCATATCTTCTAAGGTTTACCTTAGCCAAAAACGCTACGGTTAACATTTTTCAGTTTTTAAGGTTATTCTACTGAAGATGGCAACTTAGAGTTGCCGAAATACGCATATAGTATTTATTGATATATATTGTGGTTAGGGTGTTTTTCTTATTTCTGTTTCAGATTACAAGCCATAGTCTACACCAATTTCGGATTTATTATATTATTTATTATTATAAAAACAATATTTTTAAAATATATTTTCAAAGGCGTAGTGGTTTGGCTCGGGATGTCTCGGGTTGGATCGGGTGATTAAGTTGGCTCGGGTATTCACGCTTCACGGTTCCCTAAATTTCAAGGTTCACGGTTCCCTAAATTTTACGCTAGGTTTAAGTAGTATATAAGTGTTATTTCGATGTATTGAATTTAGTGTTATCCCACTGGCGATTTGATGAAGAGCATATCTTCTAAGGTTTACCTTAGCCAAAAACGCTACGGTTAACATTTTTCAGTTTTTAAGGTTATTCTACTGAAGATGGCAACTTAGAGTTGCCGAAATACGCATATAGTATTTATTGATATATATTGTGGTTAGGGTGTTTGTCTTTTTCTGTTTCAGATTACAAGCCATAGTCTACAAAAATTTCGGATTTATTATCTTATTTATTATTATAAAAACAATATTTTTAAAATATATTTTTAAAGGCGTAGCGGGTTGGCTCGGGTTGCCTCGGGTTGTATCGGGCGATCGGGTTTGCTCGGTTATTCACGCTTCACGGTTGGGTTGGGTCGGCTCGGCTATTCACGCTTCACGGTTGGGTTGGTTGGGTATTCACGGTTCCCTAAATTTCACGGTTCCCTAAATTTCACGCCTCACGGTTCCCTAAATTTCACGCTAGGTTTAAGGAGTATATAAGTGTTATTTCGATGTATTGAATTTAGTGTTATCCCACTGGCGATTTGGTGAAGAGCATATCTTCAAAGGTTTACCTTAGCCAAAAACGCTACGGTTAACATTTTTCAGTTTTTAAGGTATTTCTACTGTAGATGGCAACTTAGAGTTGCTGAAATACGCATATTGTATTTTCTGATATATATTGTCGTGAGGGTTTTTTTCCTTTTTCTGTTTCAGATTTGAAGCCATAGTCGTGTTGGGTTGGGTTGGGTTGGGTCTGGTTGGGTTTTGTTGGATTTGGTTTGGTTTTTTTGGCTGACCCGGGTCGACTGGGGTTTGTTTGAGTTGACTACCGTTTGTCTTGGTCGCGTAGGGCATTGTTGGCTTGGTATTATTGAGTTGGATTGGGTTGGGTTGGGTTGGGTTGTCTTGGGTTGGCTTGGGTTGGGTTCGGTTTGGTTGGGTTGGGTCTTTTTGGTATCGGTCGGGTTGGTTGGGTTGCGTTGGGTTGGGTTTGGTTGGGTTGGATTGGGTTGGATTGGGTAGGGTTGGGTTGGCATGTGTTGGGTTGGTTTCGGTTGGGTTGGTTGGGTTTGTTGGGTTGGGTCGGGTTGGGTGGGGTTGGGTTGGTTGACTTTGGTTGGTTGGGTTTCGTTGGGTTTTGTTGGGCTGGGCTGGATCGGGTTGGGTTGGGTTTGGTTGGGTTGGGCGGGTTGGGTTGGGTTGGGTTGGGTTTGTTGGGTCGGGTTGGGTTGGGTTGGGTTGGGTTGGGTCGGGTTGGGTTGGGTTGGGTTGGGTTGGGTTGGGTTTGGTTGGGTGGGTTGGGTTGGGTTGGGTTGGGTTGGGTTGGGTTGGGTTGGGTTGGGTTGGGTTGGGTTGGGTTGGGTTGGGTTGGGTTGGGTTGGGTTGGGTTGGGTTGGGTTGGGTTGGGTTGGGTTGGGTTGGGTTGGGTTGGGTTGGGTTGGGTTGGGTTGGGTTGGGTTGGGTTGGGTTGGGTTGGGTTGGGTTGGGTTGGGTTGGGTTGGGTTGGGTTGGGTTGGGTTGGGTTGGGTTGGGTTGGGTT